>JAGFNQ010004225.1:107338-125596 GCA_024364735.1 Boesenbergia rotunda
CCAGACCGATCCAGGACTCGTGGGTTCGGTCACCAGACCGATCCACCGCTTTGCTGGGACGCCAGCTCTCGCGGCGACACAAGCCTGATCGGTCACCAGACCGATCAGAGTGAAGCCTGATCGGTCACCAGATCGATCAAGTAGCTCCCTGTCCGATCAGGCTCAAGCCTGATCGGTCCACGTCTGTGTGAACAGTAACTGCGGAAACCAAATCCTAAGTCGTGGATCGATCACCAGACCGTTCAGGAGCTGATCAGCGGGGGAACTCAACTCACTGTTAGCTCCCTGATCGGTCACCAGATCGATCAGAAGCAAGGCAGTGAGGAAGCTGCCTGCTCCCTGATCGGTCACCGGACCGATCAGGAGCCAAGCAACGAGGCAACGGCCTGCTCCCTGATCGGTCACCAGACCGATCAGGAGTCACACAGTAGGTTCCCAACCTCACTGTGCGCTCCCTGATTGGTCACCAGACTGATCAGTCATCGCTGGATCGGTCGCCGGATCGATCCACGAAGGAGCAGCGTGCCAACTTCCCTGATCGGTCACCAGACCGATCCAGGAACTCAAACCTAGCCCTCCAAGCTAGGGTTTCATCGAACCTAGCCCTCCAAGCTAGGACTTTTTCACCTAACCCTCCAAGTTGGGAATTTTCACCTAACCCTCCATATTAGGACTTTTCACCTAGCCCTCCAAGCTAAGACTTTTCACCCAACCCTTCCGAATTAGGACTTTTCCAAACCTAGCCCTCCAAGCTAGGACCTGACCCTCCAAGCTAGGACCTGACCCTCCAAGCCTGGACTTTTTCACCTAACCTTCCAAGTTGGGAATTTTCACCTAACCCTCCAAGTTAGGACTTTTCACCTAGCCCTCCAAGCTAGGACTTTTCACTCAACCCTTCCGAATTAGGACTTACCAACACCTAGGCCTCCAAGCTAGGATTTTCCACACCTAACCCTCCAGGTTAGGATTTTCCAACACCTAGCCCTCCAAGCTAGGATTTTCCATACCATGCCTAATCCTCGATCAGAACTTAATCATAATCATAATCATCAACCTAAACTAAAATCGATGTCAACACCAAAACAGCAATCAGGGTCAGATTGCATCAACAATCTCCCCCTTTTTATTGTTTGACAACCCGATTTTAAGTTTACGGATTTTCAATCAATTTTCACAAATTCAAAATCATAGGGGAATCAGGATCCTCCCCCTACAACATAATCATCATAAACTTAACCAACCACACTCTCCCCCTTTGTCGAACACCGATTAAGGGTCTAGAGGGGTTGTTAAGTTTAACCATACTCCCCCTCAACCCTAGGGGTATCCCAAAACAACAAAGATATGATTGATTTTTGATAAATATATGAATACATATGACAAAAGTAGGGCATGGTAAAACTAGCATATGTATCATATTGACAGGGCATCATAAGCAAAATCATAAGCATGCATAATAGAGCATACACGCAGATAGTAATCATGTGAACACACATATATGCCAACAATCAATCATGGTAAGGCAAATATGAAATACATGCAAAATATCAGATGCATCATATCGCATCAAAGTCAAAACATCGCAAAAGAACTAAGCAAAATCAATTATCATAACAGTCAATGTAGTCAATCCCCCGCGTGGTCATCATCTGAAGAATCAACAATGTATATAACATCCCCTGGTGGAGGACAGCTGGGGGGCGCACCACCAGGAAACGTATGATGATACCACTCCTCATACCACATGTCCTGGAGTGAGCTGATCTCAGAGACATCAGATGCTTGAGCATCGAGACGGCGATCGAAATACTGAAACTCGGAGCTGACCTCCTGTCGCCAGAGCTCGAAGATATGCAACTCGCGCTCCATCAACTACTCTAACTCCGTACTTGCCAGCGTAGATCGGGAGCTCATTCATCGTAATCCTCAGTATCAGCTGGTGCCTCCTGATCATGGGCTGCTCCTGGTAACTCTCCCACATGTCGTCGATCCTTCCATCTCAGCCCCTGTGATCCGATAATAATGCCGGACTGGGCCATCATGCGATCATCAATTCGACAGTCCTGTCGAATCATGGGTATACTGCAGCCCTGTGAAATGTCAAAGCCAACCGACTCCAACCAGGCAGTGATGATGTGGCCAAATGGCATATAGACTGTCTGGCCGTACATCTGACTGTGGACAATGATGAAGAAATAGACTGAAGCCACTGGATCAAAGTCTAACTGCTGATGCATCCCGTAGAGCATCAAGCAGTGGAATGGATGAATCGCATCTAGGTGCTTTGTAGTAGTAGGGAGAAGATAATTCGTGATGATCTTAAACAAAACATACTCAATGGGGGAAAGGCGAAGAGCAGGAAATGTGGGAAAATCACGGGTGTACTCACCGGAACCCCTTGGCCTGGGATGGCCTAGAAAGTACTCGTAGATGGAATCAAGAGTGACTCTATCAAAGGGAACTGGTAGAGGGTCTGGAAGGTAAGGATAGAGAGAAAAGGCATTCTCGGACCGGCGACAACCAAGAAAGGTAGTGAAAGCGGATAGGTTAAAATCAAGGTCGACACTGGCGACACGGGTCCTCCACCCTTTGCCCTCTTCACTAACCATGTTATTATAAAACTCGGAGACCAAATCAACATTAATTGGCCTCTCAAGGTACAGAATGGATTGAAGATTATAATGTTCAATAATTTGCCGGACTGTTGGACAATGTTCGTAGATAAAGGTTTGGTCCACTGTTCGACATGGCATCAGTTTGAAGTTGTGCCATTGAAAATCTAGAGCAGAATAAATATTTTGAAACCTAGTATGTGGAGGTGGAGAAGGTCCCGAAGGAGGTGTAGATGATGAAGGGCCCTCTACAGATTCTTTTCCCTTAGACGATTTTCTAAAGGTTGAATAGATCATGGCAAGAATTCGAATCAAGTGAATCAGGACACAAGATTAAAGGATCACAAAATCAACACGAGAATTGGTCATGGTGTAGAATAATCAAGTGTACATGAAGCATTGATCAAGTGAGCAAGGTTGAATCAACCACTTGAACATAAGTTTAACCAAGATTTGATCACGAAACAATAATCATCAGATAGAATTGATCATATGAAGATAGATTTAATCAGTGACATGACAAAGAAGGGTCATGACAAATCAAAAGATTACAAATGTAAGAGTCGATCAAAAGTCAACCAACATAGAGATATGATATAGTTTAGGTCATGGCATAAGCAAGGTCACGGCAAGCACCACAAGACAAAAATTTTGATTAGCACAAACTCACAATCTGTGAACTGATATGCAAGGAAAACTAAACCAAAAACTCACTTTGGTGCCATTGAAGTTGATTTGAGAGGATCTTGAAGGCTGGAAGAAGAGCTCACGCTGGAGAAGGTTCTCGGCGCAAGAGATGAGCGCAGAACCTTGAGCAAGAAGGAAACGTGCAGAAACTCTTCTCAGGGTCGCACACGCGCACAAAAGTTCACTCGCAAGAGGAGGAAGGAGAAGCAGGGAAGGCGCTCGCACGGGATGAAGAGAGGTTCGGCGCTAGGGCTTGGGAGATGAGGGATTTTCGCGAAGTTATTAGGTTGGTGGATCGGTCCACCAACCAAAATTTAATGTGATCGAACGGATCACCGTTCGATCTGGAAAAGCCCAGACCGATCAGGCTTCATCCTGATCGGACTGGCCTGGTCCTGATTGGTCGGGTGACCGATCAGGCAGGCTCCTGATCCATCGGCTGATCGATCAGGAAGCGAACAGTAGGGTCGGATGATATTCGGGAAGCCCTCTGATCGGTCTGTGGACCGATCACCACAGGGTGCCAGATCGGTTCGGGGACCGATCCAGGCAAGTACAGAATATTTGGACAAAATTTCGTAAAGTCACTGTTGCCCCTCTGATCGGTCTGTGGACCGATCACCACAAGAGAGAACCAGATCGGTCCGCGGACCGATCAACCCTACGCCTGATCAGTCCAGTGACCGATCAAGGTTCCTGATACTCCCTTATACGATCTGAAACTTGCAGTTTCAGATTTCTCGACGATTTCTGAAGAGATCTGATGAAAGATATCGATCCTGAAAGTGATCCCTTGACTATAATTGATCCCTAAACAAGGATCAAATGTCCTTATGGTTCAAACAAATCACTTTGCTCCACCCAAGTGGAGTCAAACTCAATTAACAATCATTCAAACAATTTCAATCAAGATTGTGTCAAAATCAGGTTTCCAATCAAATTTCCCTGATTGGAATGTCCAAGTATGATCATGGAGTCAAATACACATGAGTTATGCATTGGTTTTCCCCATACTTGGTCACCGAAGTGATTTTTATCTCGTCAACTTAATTTTTCAAGGGATGCATTGACATTTTGAGAAATTGAGTTAATCCTAACATCTCACTCCATTTCTAGCAAACAAAAATGTTTTGGTAAACCTTATAGTTTGTGTGAGATATCACCAAAGTTATCCA
Source organism: Boesenbergia rotunda (assembly GCA_024364735.1). Taxonomy (NCBI): domain Eukaryota; kingdom Viridiplantae; phylum Streptophyta; class Magnoliopsida; order Zingiberales; family Zingiberaceae; genus Boesenbergia; species Boesenbergia rotunda. The sequence goes on from JAGFNQ010004225.1 coordinate 111,813, forward strand.
ATTGTATCCCAACAATTAGAACTAATCATGAAGGGATTTGAATGTATTTTGAAAACTATGAAGCACGACACATTCCCAACTCCCTTCTTAAAAAGCTAAGCTCATTTTCGGGGAGTGGTTTAGTCAGCGAGGTTTGATTTGGACTCTACATGTGAGAGTACAATATCTCCCCTAGCAATATGATCCCTAATGAAGTGGTGACGCACTTCAATATGTTTGGTCCTAGAATGATGGACTGGATTCTTGGTTAGATTAATTGTGCTAATGTTGTCACACAACACTTGCACACCTTTGTAACTCAATCCATAGTCCTCTAAAGTATGAATCATCCACAACAATTGTGATACGCTCTCTCCCATAGCAATATATTTTGCCTCGGTCGTGGAGAGGGCAACACAATGTTGCTTCCGATTTGACCAACTAACTAAAGATGATCCTAGAAATTGACAACCCCCACTCGTGCTTTTACGATCTAACTTACATCCAGCGTAGTCAGAATCGGTATAACCAATTAAATCAAATGATTCAGTACGGGGGTATCAAAGACCAACTCCTATTGTGCTTTTAAGATATCTCAAAATCCTCTTAACATCGATTTAGTGAGATTCCTTGGCACAAACTTGATACCTTGCGCACATACCCACAGCGAAAAGAATATCAGGTCGACTAGCTGTGAGGTATAGCAAACTACCTATCATGCTCCGATATTGAGTTAAATCAATAGGTTTACCACTCTCATCATTGTCTAACCTTGTGTTTGTAGTCATGGGAGTGGTTACCTCTTTCGAATCACTCATTGAATTTACGGAGCATTTCTTGTGTGTATTTCGATTGGTGCACATGGATCCCATCTCGGATTTGTTTGATTTCAAGTCCAAGGAAGAAAGTCAACTCTCCCATTAGACTCATTTCAAATTCACTTTCCATGTGTCCAATGAATTCATTTAAATAGACCTTGTTGTTTGAGCCATAAATTATGTCATCGACATATACTTGGGCTACAAAAATATTGTCACCATCTCTCCGTAGAAATAGTGTAGGGTCTATTTGGCCTCTTACAAAGCCTTTTTCAATTAAAAACGTCGACAACCGCTCGTACCAAGCTCGGGGTGCTTGTTTAAGGTCATAAAGTATCTTTTTGAGCTTAAACACGTGGTTTGGAAATTGGTACTCTCAAACCCCGGAGGTTGTTCGACATAGACCTCTTCTTTTATTAAACCATTTAGAAAGGCCGATTTGACATCCATTTAATATAACTTGAAGCCTCGATGTGCTGCAAATGCAAGCATCAATCGGATGGACTCTAATCGTGCCACGGGAGCATATGTCTCATCATAATCAAGGCCTTCAACTTGACTGTAGCCCTTGGCTACTAAGCGTGCCTTGTTTCTAATGATTTCTCCCTTATGGTTCAATTTGTTCTTGAACACCCATTTGGTTCCAATGATGGTGGTCTTCTTAGGTCTAGGGACTAAGTCCAAAACTTGACTTCTTTCGAATTGACCTAGTTCGTCTTGCATTGTAATGACCCAATCGGGATCATTTAATGCTTCATCAATTTTTCTAGGTTCAATTTCGAAAATTAGAGCAACTCCATTAGCCTCATCTCGGAAGAATGATCCAGTCCTAACCCCATGATGTATATCTCCAACAATTTGGTCTTGAGGATGACTAGAGGCTAATCTAGTTTGCCTAGGTGTCGGTGGTGCTTCTTGAATGGTTTCACTAGACACAATCTCAGCCTCAGGATCCGGCTGATCTATGGGTTGTCTAGGCTCACCGTCATCGGATTCATCACCATCAACAACATTTGGACTTCCATTCAAACTTAGTCTCCTAAGTTCGAATTAGACTTCATCTTCTGATTGACCCTTGACTTTCGGAATTTCTTCAAAGACAACATCAGAAGACTCTTCAACTAATCTAGATGTCTTGTTGTAGACTCGATAGGCTTTGCTAACTCGGGAATACTCGACTAGTATCCCTTCATCAGTCTTTGCCGTGAACTTTCCAAGGTGGTCCTTGGTGTTTAGGATGAACACCTTACAACCAAACAACCTAAGGTGTTTAACCGTAGGTGGTTTTCCAAACCAAAGTTCATGGGGAGTCTTTCCTAAGAACCTATGGATTAGGACTCGATTTTGCACATAGCAAGCCGTATTTACAACTTCAGCCCATAAGTAACTCGATAGTGAGTACTCATTAAACATGCTTCGTGCAGCTTCTTGTAGAACATGGTTCTTCCTCTCTACAACACCATTTTGTTGTGGTGTTCTAGGAGTGGAGAACTCATGTCTATAACCTCTATCTTGACAAAATTCTAAAAACCGTTGATTTTGAAATTCACCTCCATGATCACTTCTAATTGTCTTAATGGTTTATGATTTTTCATTTTCAACCCTTCTACAAAAAGAAATGAAAAACATCTAAGGTTTGATCCTTATATTTAAGAAAATAAGTCCATGTATATCTAGTAAAATCATCAATAATAACAAAGCAATATCTACTTCCATTCAATGATATGATAGTGCCACAATCAAATAGATCCATATGAAGTAAATCTAAAGCGGTAGATGTACTTCCAGCGCTTTTACCTTTATGTGCACATTTTGTTTGCTTACCCATTTGACATGCATCACAAAGTTTGTCTTTTTCATACTTGATGCTCGGTAATCCACGAACTAATCCCTTGTTGGCCAACTTCCGGATGTTCTTCATGCTAACATGTGCTAACCTCCGGTGCCAAAGGGTTGATTCTTCTTCTTTTGACATGAGACACTTAGCAAAAGTATTAGTAGCACTTTTAAAAGAAACTTGATAAATATTGTCTACTCTTGTTCCTACTAGTATCGTGTCCAAGGTGTCATGTTGACTAACTAGACATTGATTTGGTTGAAAATTAATTGTGTAACCCGTGTCACACAATTGACTGACACTTAGGAGATTAAATGTCATCCCCTTGACTAGAAGGACATTTGAAATTCTAAGACATTTGGATATTTGAATGTCTCCTATTCCTATGACCTTAAGACTACCATTGTTACCAAATGAAACATTACCTCTACTTTTCTTTTGAAGGGTAGTAAACAATGATCTATCCTCGGTCATGTGTTTGGAGCACCCACTATCAACGAACTAAGTTGATAGATGCTCCCCCTCAATCATAACCTACACAATTCGAAAAATGAAAGATTTAGGTACCCAAACCTTGGGACCTAAAGCATTTACTAAACAAGACTTAGGCACCCATGCCTTGGCAACTTTCTTTTGAACCTTGGGTGTCTTAATTGGTCTAACACCAGTCCTAGACATAAGAGACACAAATGAAGGTTCCTTGGGTCGATAACCAATACCGGCCCTATTGTAGACTGCCCTTTGGGCATTCAAAATCATGTCTAGGGTCTTTGAGCTTGTTGAGAACTTCTCAAGAATATTCTTGAGTCTCTCAACTTCACTCTTTAATGATTTGTTTTCATCCTCTAGCAATTCATCATGCAAATCATCAACATCCTCAACCCTTGAGGATTTCAAATGTTCAACCTCAAGTTTCAATGATTTAATTTCATCCTCTAACATTTCAACATCCAAATCATCTATGTTATCATCCCTAGATGATTTCAATTGTTAAATTTCTAATTGCAATGATTTAATCCTATTTTTTGACTTCTTCAACATATTGGTTAAACATGCAATAGCTCTATAACATTTCTCAAGATTGGGAGAAGTTACCTCTTCATCATCCGAAGATGATGAAGCCGCGTTTGATGAGTTGGAAGATTCATCACTGCTTTCTTGATCTCCCAATGCCATGAGTGCCACATGTCGTGTACTCTTCTCCTCGTTTTCTTCATCGGATGAACTTGAGGAGGATTCATCCCAAGTGGCCTTCAAGGCCTTCTTCTTTCTTGCTTTCTCTTCTTTCTTTTTGGATTTCTCCTTCTTCTTTAGCTTTGGGCATTCATTCTTGAAGTGCCCTTTCCTACCACACTCATAGCAAGAGGCATTAGACTTATCAATTTTAACTTCACTAGGGTTACCTGTATCCTTGAAGCGTCGACCCCTTCTCATCATTCTTCTCACAAAATTAGCCATCTCGGAGGAAGAAGACTCGCTGCCATCTTCCTCGGGATCGGATTCGGACTCGGATGAGGATGAGGATGAGAAGACCTCCTTCTCCTTCTTCTTCTTATTGGATCGTTCCCCTGCAACTAAGGCAATCCCCTTCTCCTTGAGGCCTTTGTTAGCCATTTCATGCAATTCCATTTCACAAAACAAATCATCTAACTTCACAATTGATAAATCCTTGGAGACTTTGTAGGCATCCACCATGGATGACCACAAAGCATTCCTTGGAAATGCTTTCAACACATACCTCACAAGGTCGCGATTCTCGACCTTTTCATCAATAGAATGAAGCCCGTTGAGGACTTCCTTGAACCGACTATGTAACTCACTTACGGTTTCATTCTCCTTCATGGAGAGATATTGAAGTTGATTGATAAACAAGTCCCTCTTGGCGATTCTTGAATCTCGGGTGCCCTCGTGAAGTTCGATGAGCTTGTTCCACAAGTCTTTTGCACTTGTGAAAGGACCAACCTTGATGAGTTGGTCTTTGTTCATGCAGCATTGTATAGTGACCACCGCCTTCGCGTCGGCTTCACTCTTTCGAGTTTGTTCAGCCGTCCACCACCACGATTCAGGTTCTTTGCCTTCATCATCCTTCGGAGGGGTAAAACCCTCCTTCACCGCGAACCAAGTATTGATGTCCATCTTGAGATAATACTCCATCTTTGATCTCCAATATTGAAAGTCAGCGCTATCAAAGAAAGGAGGTCGGGTGGTGCTAAAGCCTTCTCTCAACGCCATGGATGATAGCTCTCGGTTGTTAATCCGCAAAAACAGAGCCCCAAACTCTGATATCACTTGCTGGAACTCAGATGGCTAGAGAGGGGGGTGAATATAGCCAATCACTTTACTTTAGCACTTATCAAAATTCTGCACTTAAACCGTTTAGTAGCACAACGGAAAGAATAGAAACAGAGTATGCAAAAAACTAGAACCCTAAGCTAAGCACAAATGCAAGACGCTAACAAAAGGGTTTACAAGGTTCGGGGATAACTTGCCCCTACTCCTTGGCGTGCCCTTAAGGTGGGCGATCCCTTGATCGTCGGCAGATGAAGATCCGGATAGAAAGCAACCTCCTTCTCGGTGGAGTAACCTCTCCACAGCGTTTCAATCAAAGATATAGTTTTAAGTACAATGAAACACAGGAAAGATCTTACTTAGCACTTAGCACTTAGCACAGACAAGAACATAGCAAGCTTCCTCCGAGCTCCACCCAGCGACGATCTCACGCAAGAACCCTTTCTCCGTGTCTTCTCGCTGTTGGACTCAAAGCCTCTTGTTCCTTCCTCCAAGTTCTCAAGCAAGGGCTGGTTGCTTCAAAGATCACAGTAGCTTTCTTAAGAGTGGATGATCAGCCAAGAACACAAGCACGCAGCAAGAAATCGCAGCACAAAACCAAGGCAACCAAGAACTTCTACTTGCTCTGCTCCACACCGCTCCTTTTGTTTCCCTCTTGAGCGTCAGATGACACCATCTCACTGCAACCTCCAGATGCTCCCCTGCAACCACCAGCCACCACTGAGCTCTTCTGGACTCCCTGAGCTTCCCTCAGACCAGCCCCAGTCAGCAGCTCCAGTCAGCGCCAGCGTCCGTTGCAACCTGAGATGGAAAATAGACAAACCTGCTCCAAGGAAAGGCCTCCATTGACCCTCCTTGAGTGTTTGAATCCTTTTCTGTCACCTACAGCTTAATCAGAGTATTAGCACAGCATATCACTCAGTAAATCACGTATCAGAGATCAAACGTAGAGAATCGGATACGGTCAGACGCGATCAGAGTGTCTGACAGTGCAATTTTAATTAAAGTAATCGGTCACCGGACCGATCTAGGACTCGTGGGTCAGTCACCAGATCGATCCACCGCTTTGCTGGGACTCCCAGCTCTCGCGGCGACACAAGCCTGATCGGTCACCAGACCGATCAGAGTGAAGCCTGATCGGTCACCAGATCGATCAGGTAGCTCCCTGTCCGATCAGGCTCAAGCCTGATCGGTCCACGTCTGAGTGAACAGTAACTGCGGAAATCAAATCCTAAGTCGTGGATCGGTCACCAGACCGTTCAAGAGCTGATCAGCGGGGGAACTCAACTCACTGTTAGCTCCCTGATCGGTCACCAGACCGATCAGAAGCAAGGCAGTGAGGAAGCTGCCTGCTCCCTGATCGGTCACCGGACCGATCAGGAGCCATGCAACGAGGCAACGGCCTGCTCCCTGATCGGTCACCAGACCGATCAGGAGTCACACAGTAGGTTCCCAACCTCACTGTGCGCTCCCTGATTGGTCACCAGACCGATCAGTCATCGCTGGATCGGTCGCCGGATCGATCCACGAAGGAGCAGCGTGCCAACTTCCCTGATCGGTCACCAGACCGATCCAGGAACTCAAACCTAGCCCTCCAAGCTAGGGTTTCATCCAACCTAGCCCTCCAAGTTAGGACTTTTTCACCTAACCCTCCAAGTTGGGAATTTTCACCTAACCCTCCATATTAGGACTTTTCACCTAGCCCTCCAAGCTAGGACTTTTCACCCAACCCTTCCGAATTAGGACTTTCCAACACCTAGCCCTCCAAGCTAGGATTTTCCACACCTAACCCTCTAGGTTAGGATTTTCCAACACCTAGCCCTCCAAGCTAGGATTTTCCATACCATGCCTAATCCTCGATCAGAACTTAATCATAATCATAATCATCAACCTAAACTAAAATCGATGTCAACACCAAAATAGCAATCAGGGTCAAACTGCATCAGCATGTAGGTCCATCAACCAGTTTAAATCGAAGAATCGACCAAAAACCCATGTTGGGCCTGATATGGAATCATATCAGACCCAACGTGGGTTTTTTGTTGGTTCAATTTCGATTTAAACACATTGATGAACCTATATACCTCCGATTGCACTCATGTAATTCCTGTGGATTTCTGAGGTTGCAAGAAATTCAAATATGCAATCCATTATTTATACCGGCTATCCAAAAGCGTTAAACTAAAATAAAAAGAATCAACAAAAACCCACGTTTGGCTCGAAATGTGGGGTTTTTTTGTCAATTCTTCGGTTGAAACCCTTTGATAGACCTAGAGAGCTTCGATTGCACCCATTTCAAATCTTGTGAATTCTTAATATTATAAAAAGTTTAAATATTCTATCTATTATTTATTTAGGGTGTCCGAAGGTATTTAAATGAAATAAGAAAGAATCGATCTTTTATTCCGACAAGATCGATCTTTTAGCTAATCTCAACAGCTACTGCTATACATTTTACATCGATTTGCAATTGGAGGTAGAAAAAATTGAACATATAATTTTATTTTGATTGAATAATGATTGATCTACAATTTTTTTCTTTTCTCATGCTCGCAATGAATCAAAGTTCCATTTCTTATAAAGTTATTCTCGTAAATGTTCATATAATTCTGCTAACTGCACTTTATTTTGTTTATAAATAAAATAATTTTTTCTTCAAAAGGTGTTATAGATAATTTTAAAATTTGATGTTTCTCTTGATATGGGTGCATAGCTAATTTGATTAGATAGGTGCAAAATCTTCTTTTAGCTAAGATACCTAGCTAATTTGATTAGATAGTAAAATTTTGCACCCTATAGTTCTTCTTTTAGCTTAGACACCTAGCTAAAATTTAAACACCTTGGGGCTCGCATGTCACATTATGCATGCATGCATATCGAAAAAGGAGAAAAGGAAGGAGAAGAAGAGAATAAGAAAAAGTTGATTTTGTCAAATGGTAGAATGAGAAAAGAATATGATTGAGTGTGATATTGATAAACATGAAAATATTATACGTCTTTTGGTCAATTCGAAAACCTACATGTCCCCTTTGGTAAAAGCTATAAAAATATACATAATATAATTTTTTTATAAAAAATATATAATGGAAAAAAATATTACAAAAAATTCAAAAATTCAAAGTTAAATTAATTTTCTTAATGAATAAGTGAAATGGAAAATCCATTTGACCAACCTGAATGAAGGTAAAAAAATTGGAACCGCCACATTAGAAGCTTCTTGGCCATCCATTATATTAAGAGCGAGATAAAGTGAGGAAATCCAAGTGACAAGTACCTAGGCGGGGATTCTCCAACCATTATAACTTTATCTCAAGCACTTACCATTGAACTATGTCCACGAGAGCAGGATAAATGAACTTAAATAAAAAAATGATTAACCATATTGAATAACATTGAACCCGAGGCGACCAGTCTAGTCCCATAAAAATTTTTCATTAACTGTCAGGGTAAATTAGGAAGCACTCAGCGATCCAGAAGCCTAATATTCCATAGTTACGCACCCCATTTAGATGCAAAATTCTTACAAAATTCGTCAAAGTTGGGGATCGAACCATGGGTGTTTAAGAGATAATTAACCACCTTTTTCACTGCATCATAATCCCAGGGGAATGAATGTGAATAAATCTATCAATTCAAATTTTAAAGTGTAACCATAAAGAATATAAGAGTACAATAAAAAGGGCACCCTAAATTTTATAAATCATTAAAAGAGCACCTCTTTTGCCAATAATAAATTAATTAATTAATTAAATGGGTGCTCCTTCCATGATTTTTATACCAAAATTATTCCTTGACCCAGTGTTGTTGTAGAAGCTACCGGATAGCTTTCACAATGTGTAAAAACTATCAAATAGCTTTCATAATGTATAGAAGTTACCATGTAACTTCTACAATATGTAAAATTTACTCCATAACTGCTGCAATATGTTTATGGTTAATTTAAAATTTATACCGTGTAGAAGCTACCTAGTAGCTGATACAATATTGAGGCTAGCTGCTACAACGTATTTAGTATGAGATTAGAGTTTATGATTTACTGTTTATGAACTTTAAACACTATTATATTAAATTATTATTTATCAATTTGATGAAAATTATTTAAATTTCATCAAAATTATTTTAAAGTAATTGTAGATGCTATTGTATAGTTGTTACAATCTTAAACCCTAAACACATTATAGCATCTATTAGGTAGCTTCTATACGTTGTGGCAATTACACGATAGTTTCTACCACAAAGGTTGATTATTCCTCGAGCTATATTTTCTCAGTTATTTATTTCCTATTGTTTTTGGAATTTTATATGGTCCTAAGCTAAATTAACTTGGGGAAAAAAATCAAAAGGATGTCCTATTTTTTCTTTTCAGAATCATCAAAGGCGTCCTCTTTTTTAATTAAAAGACATCCCACCACTCCAAAAAGGGCAATAATATAAAAAAACACTTCTATTTTTTGAAATCATCAAAGGACATCCTTTTTTGATTTTTTTTATCAAAAGGATGACCCCCCCCCCACCACTCATAAAATAACACAGTTATCCTAAATTATATTGTTTGACATTATTGTCTCCCATCATACGCATTAAATATCGATTGGGCATATTGTAGCAACTATGATCTCATTGCTGGAACATATGTCATGGCAACAATAATTTTGTATATGCTATAATACATACTTAACATTATCAAAAATATTTATGTTGTAGTAGTTATGATTTCGTAGCTGCTACAATAAAATCATGTTTAGCTACCATTCACGTTGTAGTAGTTACAATATTATAGTTGTTAGGATCGGTGGACCGACTAGAAAGGGTAAATAGCCTTCAAATTGGAATTGCAAATCTTTTTCTTGTTCTCAAACTTAGTAAGGATACACTAATTAAATAATCAAAATAAATGACAAAAAAGAAAGTAGGGACTCCGAGTTTACTTGGTTATAACCTGGATGATTGTTAATCGTAGGCAAAGTTAAGTGGACTACCAAAACTCCTTCGACATTGAAGAAACCCCTTGCAACAGTTCGAAGCTCTAAACGAAGTTATAAAAGTTAATACAAAGTGTCTTCTATTCTTAGCTCTAGGGTGAATGTATCCCGGGTTAGTTTTGATGTGATTAACCAAGTTAAGTTAGGTCATGTGTATTTGATGCATTGTGTCTGAGTGTATGGGGACTTAGGAACATAAGTAGTCGAGTGGAAGACACAACGAACGAGAAGTATGACACAGGAAGGGCGTCGACGAGCTCGATACATTCGAGGGGCGAGGAGCTACGGAAGAGTACACCGATAGAGCTGCTAGAAGGACATGCATGGCACATCCGAAGGATAAGAAGCCGGGAAGGAAGTCTGCTCAAGGAGAAGGTTGGAGTTGGGTTCGAGTAAGGTCAACTCTGAACGGTCGGAGCATCACTAAAGCAATCAAATCAAAAAATGATTAACGAATGAAATTAACCATTTTTTGGTGAATAATGCTGAGGGTGCCCAAAGTGTGATTGAGGGTGCCCTAGATGAATAGTAATAGATGTGCCCTGACTGTGATTGAGGACGCCTTGGATGAATAGTAACCAAGGTGCCCTAAGTGTGATTATGGGCGCTATAGATGAATAGTAACAGTTATATAGCCGTTGCGATAAAGATTAGGTTTTATCTCATTGAAGACACCCTAGGTCACTTTGAGGGCACCTCCACTGCTACATCATCAACGGTGTGACCAGAACACAATAAATGGCATCCTAGAACTAGGAGCTCAACACAACACTTAGTAATCAACTTCCGTTCTTTTATTTTAAGCTTTGAACTATTGTGAGGGCTTCTCCGCCTTAGATCTTGTCGAAGAAGGAGATCTTTTAGTACGTACACTACTATTGTCTTGGATTAACAACCAACACCTAAGTTATAAGCAAGTAAAATTTCTGAGTTCCCTACATTATTTTATGAATTTCTTTTATTATAATTAATGTGTCTTTTTCCTTGCTAAGCAGCACGAGAATTGTTAATTTAACTTATAGGACTATTCATTCCCCTCTAGTTGGTCCAATCTGATCCAACATAAGACACTATTTATAATACACTGGGTGAAGTGATCGTTTACTGATGTAACATTGGTGGTGCCTCAAATCGGATGAAGTTTCATCCTCATCACAACGGCTCCATTGATCTGGCCTAATGGAGGTGCCTTAGTTCATCTAGGGTGCCTTGAGTCTTTAGAGGCGCCTCGGATCTTCCAAGGCATCTTGAATCCTACGAGAGAGACGTATATATGGAGGAATCGCTCGGTGCGGCGGTTACAAACGGGAGGAAGGGGATTAAAGAAGAAGAAGAAGAAGGGGTGCGGTGGTGTTCGGTGTGGGCGCATGGGGGAACCGCTTGACGTCGGGAGAGAAAACTGGAGGAAAGGGATTAAAGAGAGGAATTTAGGGCATTTTATTAGTTTTGGTTTTTTTAAAAAGGTCCTCAAAGTTCTAGTATTTGCAAACCTCTCCCTAAATTATGGTTTTTATTCATTTTGGGCCTTCGAAAATTTCATATTTGACATATCTTCTCTAAAATTAAATCTACTCTTTCTTGTGGTTACAATTTGTAGAAATCTAAAAAGTTTAGGTTGGTCAGTAGATTTCAGTTAAAACTCATTATAGATGTAAAAATTTCGATTGCACTCATTTTAAGTCCTGTGAGTTTATGAAGTGCCAAGGTGTTCAAATGTGATCTCTTTTACTTATTTTTTGGCTTCCCTAATTGTGCCAAGGAGAAAAAGTCTTTAGTTAGAATACTCGGGACTTGTCTCCAAAAGACCAGACCCAAGCGTTTTAACTTAAAATTAACATAATACTGAAACACCTCTAGGGAGCCCAATATAAGTAATGGAGGGAATTTTTAGACACCTTGAGAACTTCAAACCCACAAAATCTAAATTGAATGCAATTTGAGCTCTTTAGGTTGATCAGTGTATTTTTACTAAAATCCACTGATGAACCTAGGCTATTTCAATTTCTGTAAACTTGCACCTATTTGATAGGATTGAGTGAGAGGAAGATAGATATAGTGTCAAATTTTGATTTTGTTCAAGGAATACTATGGACATGGTATGGGAAGACTTGGTCCAACTTGGTCCTGGTATGCTCTTAGAGACCAACACCACATTGAACTTGATATGAGAGCAATCCGATATCGATGTAATCGTCGACTCGTCAACCCGTGCTAAGATGAGCAAGTTATCTGCATAAGCTAAGTGGGTATCTTCGGACTGGCACATAGGGTGAAAGTGGTAACCGTGTAGTAGTGAGGTTGGCTTTGAGCGACCTCGAGAAACCTTAAAACATAATCCAAAGAGGAAGGGGAGAGGGAGTCTCCTTGCCACAATCCCCTTTGGCCTTTAAAGAACTCATACATGACACCATTGATAGCTACCGAGTAGGAAACGGTGGTAATACACTCCTCGATCCAACCAATGCATTGTTGTGGAAATCGAAGGGCGACGAGTAGAAATGTCCAATCCACATATTCAAATGCCTTTTGGAGGTTCACTTTGAGTACATACCTTGGGGAGGATCTTTTCCGCGGGTACTTTCGTAATAATTTTTATACAAAGTGGATGTTCTCGATGATCGATCACCCCTCGACGTATGCAGCTTGCGTCGGATCTAGTAGACTGTCCATCACTTCCTACAACTTTTTCATCAACACCTTGAAGATTATTTTGTGTACCACTGTGCAACATGGATTGGACGGTAGTCGAAGACGCTCGGTGCTTGATCAGACTTCAGAACCAACATGATCAATGTGTGGTCGCACTTCTTAATTAGGGAACCGGCCTGCTGCGAAGAATTCCTTGACAACTTCATACAAATCTGCATGCACTGTCATCCATGCTACCTTAAAAGAAGTTCGAACAGTAGCCATCTAGTTTGGGAGCTCAATTACATTTACTTCCATTGCGAAGATAGTTGTCCGTTTCGCCTGTGAGGTGATCGATGCGACAAGGTTTCCCTGCTGTGTGTCTATGAGAACCGTCCCTCTGTTAAGCATTTGTCTAGTTCCACACAGTCCACTTTTGTGCCCTCTCAAAATACCCAACAAACTCATACGCAATTTCCTTCAGACTTGTGGTTCAAGTATATCCTGCTGCACAGATTCCAACTCATCCGCAGCCCACCTTACCTTCTGAGAAATGTGCTGAAAGTGCGGCAGATTGAATGCTCGGAGCCTTTGTTTCAAACTGGATAGCTTTTGTTTGAATCAAAACTGAGTGTCTCATCTACCGTTTGACCTCATGATTCATCGATCAATGCATGAAAATTTTCATGGAGTCAATCGATTGATATCTCTATTTTAGCATGATCAAGATTACATTCTTACATTGTTTAGTATCCGATTGATTTTAATCCACTTCCTTTATTTAGCATCTGATTAGTCTTAATTAACTTGTTGGCCTGGGACTTCCTTTACCTAACATCTATTCAATTTTGATATGTCAAAACTTCACTATTGTCTAGTATTTGATTAATTTTAACTTATTAGGATTTCATCCTTGCCTAACATATGATCAATCTTGACCTATTAGGACTTCACCACTACCTAGCATCCGTTCAACCTTAATCTGTTAGGATTTCACCACTGCCAAATATTTGATCTTTATTGGCCTATTTAGTTTTTCCTCATTGCCAAGTATAGTCAATCTTAATTTGCTTGGACTTTACATTTCATGTCAAGTGTTTTGTCCTCCATAACTCACTTGGACAACTTTTCGCTCTCACATCAACTATATTGATCAAATATTGAAATCCAACTCGAGCTAACTTGAGGTCAAGTTTGACCAGAGGTCAATTGTACCAACACACAATTCTTCAAATCAAATAAGAATATCCT
>JAGFNQ010004225.1:127803-509122 GCA_024364735.1 Boesenbergia rotunda
GAGTTATTATGCATGTCCTGTACTTGTTAGTGTATTTCTGGATACTTGTTTATCTTTTTTTGTCCTGGATTTTTAGTTTCTGAGTCGTTATGCCTGTTCTGGATACTTGTTAGTTATCCCTGAGCTCACTTTGTACCAGGATTCAGGAACTATTGTACTTGTCCTGGAGGTCAAGGGTTCGAATCCTGGGGAAGGCAAAAACCCACTGCCAGGGGTGGGAAGACCGTAGGGTCGCCGGCCTAGAGGGTTGCCTGCGGGGACCATAGAGGCGGGGCCGCTACATTTGCCTTTCATATTAGATCCATTATCATAACATTGCCCTCTCACATTATCAATATCAAGTTCTAAAGATCGTAAAACAACTTGCAATTAATTAAAAAGGCCTAAACCAGTTGTATCTTCTACATTTATAAATTCTAAGAAGTACTCTTCTATTTTAATTGGAGTCTCTGAAACATCTACATATCTTAATATAAGAGTCATTTGTTCTTTGTGACTTGCATCCGATGTACAATCAAGAATTATTGATAAATATTTTGCCTCTTTTACTTTTCTAATTATTGCATTCTTGACTTTGGAGGCTAGAATAAATATTAACTCATTTTGAATTTTATGACTAAGATAGTGATACTGAATCTTTTTATCTTGAATGAGTCAAAAATGCTCTTGCATTATTGGATCAAAATCTGCAATCATTTCATGTAGACCAAAAAAATTACCATTACCATCTTCATAAATTTTGTCATGTGTACCTCGAAATGCCAAATTATGTATAGCTAGACATTTAACAACAGCAACTATTCTTAGCGCGCATAACATGTTTCCAATGTTTTGGGTCCTTTTTAATTTGTTCTTGTATTTCCTTATCAATTGTCAATATTTTCTTTAATCTCACTTGTAGTTCAACAAAAGCTCTCAAATTAGTGAGGTGTTCAACACTATTTTCATGTTGTTTAAGTTTGTCACATAAATGTTTCCAATCATTAACTCCTTCTCTTGCTAAATTACTTTTAGTGTGCATTACTTTAAACAACTTACAACAAATACAAAATACTTTGTCTAACTCTTTCGAGTACATTAATCATTTTCGAACACGAGTCTCACCATTTGGTAACACTTGTACATAATATGTATGAGCAGAGTGTCGAGATTCTTTATCTAAAGGAAACTTTAGAATATCTTCTCTTTTAGGTCCTCTTTCCACAAGTAAATCTCTCATATTTGTATCAAGATTATCCCAAACTCTTGGATGAAATATGTTCAAATCATATCTAAGTGTTGAACATTGATATTGGTTTGTAAGCTCATCATTACAACAATTATCAATATCTTTAGTTTTATGAATTTCAGTTTCATCCAAATCTTTAAAATATGTATTATCTTTGTTTTCATTTTCTATAAATTTCTCATTCTCATCACTTTCATTTCTCACATATTCTTCATTTTCATCATTCTTATTTTCAACAAAATCTACATCTGCATTTGATTCATTAGTTAAAATTTGAACTAAACTTTCTGTTGTGTTATGAGATTCTTTACTAAAATATTTATTCAATGAACCTCTTAAACTTTGGGCTATCTCCTCTTCTTTTTTCTTTTTTTTTTTGTCTTTTTTGATATCCAGAGAGTTGTTTCATGATGATAGAAAATTATGAACAATAGGCAATAAACAAAGAACAATAAAACCTGATATGAATAATTTTTCTTCGATTTGAAATCCACTTATATAAGATCTTACACAGATATCCTGCAAGTTTATAAAAAATACAACAATTCAATTGTGTTTTAGAGCAAACCAATAAAAAAGTTTTTGTATCTCACAAAAAAAATCATAAGATGAGAAAAAAATAGCATACATGAGAAGACATATATGAGCATCAATTTCACTAATTATTTCAAACAAAAAGAACAACAATTTCTGATGAACAACAAGAACAAGAACAACAATTTTCTGATCCAATTAATCCAGGACCGTGTTCATCTAATGATGGTTTACAAGAAGAATATGAGCATGATCTGTAATTCTTTCGGGTGTCTCAGAAGTAAAAAACGAAAGTGAAAGAGGAGGAAAGAAAAATAGAAATAGAAATAAAAGAAAATTTGAAGAGAAGGAAATAATATATATTATTGGTTGCAAGAGATTGCATGAGCTTGAGAATATTAAAAATACTAGAAAGAAAGGTGATATATATTTAAAAAATAAAATAAGAGAAAAATTAGATTAAAGTTTTCTGTTGATTCTAGTGGACTGTATTGACTTTGTTTCTCTAATAAATTGAACTCTTAGATTTTAAAAAGACTTATGACTGATTCATGGTAATTAATGATAGACTTCTTCTTCTTCTCCCTTCTCCTGAGATCTAGCACTGGGATCACATGGAATCATTTTCAACAATGTCTCACAACGTATTTCAACGAGACATATGAATTCACTTCTAATTTTACTAATGTCACCAATCCTTTAGGTAAAAACAGAGTCACACAATATCAAAACTGATATTAACAGTAAAAGGAAAACATAAGCTTCTCCTTTGACAGCGAAACAAAGTCCTATAGCTAATCAATTAACTAACAGCTCCACAGATGGTTGGCAAATGAGCTCTAGGGCTAACTCAGTTCAGTTACTCAAGCACCTAAGTATAGAAGGTTGTGCAAGTATGGTGACCAAATCAAGAAGTTATCTTGCCAAAATTTGGCTGACAAATTCAATTGTTCTATGCCAAAAGACATTGTACTTACTACATTAACAAAATCAAAGTTGGTCAACTGACGAACAACAAGAACAACAAGATCTAACGCAACAACAAGAACAACAAAAAAAAACTCCAAATCTGATGAAAATTCAGATCTGAAGCAGAATTTTCTGTAAGCAATCAAAATTTTCTGAGGAAATCAAATCTGATCTGATGAAACTCCAAATCCGATCAAAATTTTTTGTAAGCGATCAAAATCAAATCTGATGAAACTCCAAACCAGAATTTTCTGTAAGCGATCAAAATTTAAAATAAAAACAGATGCAACCTTTGAATCCCCAAAACTGAATTAGCGTACTGAAAAAATAACAGATTTGAAGCACTTACGTTGGAAATCCATTGGTCTTTTCCCCTTTTTGCAGGAAGACTGCCACTCAAGACAGTCGGCGAGGCTGCGAGGGACTTCAGCAAGGCCGCGAGGCACTTCGGTGAGGTCGCGAGGGACTTCGGCGAGGAGTCGAGGACACCGAGGAGAATCAAAGGGCGAGAGGAGCGCAGCTAGGGTTTTCAGATGAGAGTCGAGCGTTCAACGTTGAGGGATTCGGACCGTTTAGGGATTAGACTTTAGAGAGAAAGATATAACCTATTTAATATAATATAACATTATATATATATATATATATATATTATATTTGGGCCCTAATAATTTTGGGCCCTGGGCAGGTGCCCTGGTTGCCCTGGCCCAGGGCCGGCTCTGAAAGCATCAAGTTCAAATTGTAAGCATATTTATTCCATTAAACTACAAAGAACTTTGTATGAATTAAAGTAATCTGGACGTATGTGGTACAAACGTCTAAGTGTTTATTTGGTGCAACACAAATATCAAAATGATCCAATATGTTCATGTGTTTTTATAAAAAAGGATGGACCAAAGTTTATTTTTATTGTTGTATATGTTGATGATTTGAATATCATTGGAAGTTTTGAAGAACTTCTAAATACAGTTAAAACCTTGAAAAGGGAATTGGAGATGAAAGACTTAGGGAACATGAAGTTTTGTCTTAAGGATTATAAATCAAATATTTTACAGATGGAATTTTTATCCATCAATCAGCGATACACTAAAGGTCTTAAAAAAATTTAAATGCATAAAGTTCATCCATTAAGTTCTCAGATGATTGCTCACTCGCTTGATGTAAAAAAAAAATCCTTTTCGACCTAGTGAAAATGGTGAAGAACTGATTGGTCCTGAAATACCGTATTAAGTACAATTGGTGCATTAATATATCTTGCTAATAATACAAGACTATATATAGCATTTGCTGTAAATTTATTAGCAAGATATAGTCATATAGTTCTTCTCCAACACATAGGCATTGGAATGAAATTAAACATATATTTAGATATCTTCAAGGTATCATTGATTTTGGGCTTGTTTTATTCTACTATGTCTACTTCAAAGTTAATTGGCTATGCACATATAGGATATTTATCTGATCTACATAAAGATCATTCTCAGACTGGTTATTTATTTACATATGGTAGAACAGTCATATATTGGCGATTTACTAATAAACCATAGCCACTACATCATCGAATTATTCAGAAATACTTGCAATACATGAAGCATATCGGGAATCTGTTTGGTTAAGATCAATGATTCAACATATCAAGGAAAAATGTGATTTAGCTGCTAACAAGAAATTTCCAACAATATTGTATGAAGACAACATGGCATGCATAGCTCAATTAAAGGAAGGGTACATCAAAAGGGATAGAATTAAACATATTTCGTCAAAGATCTTTTTCATTCATGATCTACAAAAGAATGGTAATATTAAAGTTCAACAGATTCGTTCAAACGATAATTTGGCAGATTTAATCACCAAAGCATTACCTACAGCAACATTTAAGAAATTAGTATATAGTATTGGAATACGATAGTACAGAGATCTCAAATGATATTTCAAATAGGAGTGAATTCTCAATATACCATATTATATTGTCCGATAAATTCATAATGATACGGTTACAGAATGACATACTTTTTTCCTCGCTAGATTTTTTCCCATCAAAATTTTCCTAGTAAGGTTTTAATGAGGTGGATTCCTTAATTATGGACATCCAACGAAGAGTATTGTAAAATAACATATCGTTGCCCATAAACTCTCAAATACTTCATAAACTCCCTAATCTATCATTTATCTAACCTCCTAAACTTTATGTAAACACATAAGTATAGGAGTTTCAAGATGATTATATACCTATATATATCATGTATGTATCCTTTGCAAAATATATATAGCGATCCATATGCTTGAATTTAATCCAAGTTATAGGATTACAAATCATTGGGGATATTAACAGACCATTAATTATCAACTATGATAATAAAGCTACAAAAGTATTGATAAAAAGCAGTAGAACCTGGAGTTTTGGGACTGTTTTGATCGACTGTCACTGACAGACAAATTTTAACCGACTATAACTTTTGATTTGGATATCAAAACAAAATGTACTATGTGCCAAATTAAAGTTCATTTAGAGATCTATAATTGGTTATGAGCTAAGCCCGTAACAAGCCAATATCGGATCCAAAAAATATCGTTTAAGGCCTTTTCAAAGGCTTCCCATTTTTATCATTGTTTAGGGTTATTTTCATCTCTTGCATCATTAGGTTTTTGGATACTATTTAAATTGTTTAGTTATTTTTTGATTTTTTTTATCAATATTAGTTTTTAATCACCGCCTCCTTTTTTGGGAATGACTAGTTTTGCTTTCCTATTTCTTGATATTCTACTAAATCAATAAGTTGTAGAAGATTATTTCCAACATTCACAATCGAATCAATGAGATCAGTAGCTTGAGTTACGTCAATTATATTCCAAGAAAAATTATAGTTCATCAAAGTCTAAACACATCGACATAAAATTTTTGACGGTTAAAAAAAAGAATTCAGAGTGGTTAAATAATGATAAAACATATAAGAACAAATTTCATGTTAGAGGATCCACTTACTAAGGAGTTGTCAACCAAGATGTTTTCATCAACATATGTGAAATATGGAGGTCTTTTCCTTTTGATGAAGTACCTGTTTGATAACAATCTGTATTTTGGTCAAATGTCTATATTAATGATATTTTTGTCCTATTGTACGTACTAAAATTTTTCATATGTATAAGGTTTTGATATCTGACATAAAAATATCATGATATACTATTGTGGTTTTACATATGATATTTGTAAATATGATGTTGGATTCTATTTTGAGTCATAAGATTAAATCATAATTTACAACTACGGTTTAACATAAGGTTTCAATAAACATGATTTAGGTCCAATTTAGTTCATCAGGGGGACTATTGAAAATGAGCATGTACATATCACATTTCGTGTCATTTTTATACTCTGACTCCTTTAGTCATTAATGAAATTAACATTGTGATTATTGTTGGGTCTTGTTGTAGTATAACTCTAACTCCTTTGGTCATATATTAATTAAATTAATGGACTAGATTATTTAAAGGAGTATTTAACTCATAAAGTTTTAACATATTGAGTTGAACTAAGGCGTTGTGTGGTATATATAGTATGACATATAACCCAAATGGGAGATTGAAGGATTAAGTCACCATTTGGCGGGGCTAATACAGGATTAACAGCCCACACAATAATTGTCATTAAAAAAATTAAATCGTAATTAAGTGATTTAATGTTTGATGTGTGAAGGGGGATTAAGCTATTGGATGTGGATTGTATGTGTGGATTCAATAATCGATTTGTTAACATTGATGAACTATTAACGGGTAAGAGCTTTGGTAAAAATTGATGGATTGTATGGTGGACAATCTCTACAGAATGGCCCTTGGTATAAAAGGGAGAAGTCAAAATTATTTGAAAATCATGCTTATTTGTTGGCTCTTATCCTTCCTTGGATTCTTTCCCATTGAGACCAAGCTATAGTCAGGGTTGGACCTTTTATTAGGCTAGGTAGGCAACCACTTTAGAGCCCGACCTAGGAAGGGGCTCAATTTTTTTTTTAATTATACTTGTATTGTTGGTGGTCCATGATGAATGAGATGACCCAAAACTCACATGGGCTTAAGAAAGGATAAAAAAACATATATTTAAACATACACACATTGACGACCCACATACATCAAGTATGCGGCAATTTACCAAAGGGCGTACGCAACAATCGGTAATTACCAACGGGCGCACCATGGTTTTATTTTCACCAAAGGACGCACTCATTATAGTGAACTTCCTCTTATACCCCTCATGTTATCTATTGCTTTTCTCTTTCTGTCTCAGTAATAAATTCTGTGACGTCAGCACATGCAACGTGACTTAATTACTGACTTTTATTTTAAAATAATATCTAATGGAATCGGCGCTAAATTAAAAAACGTAAGGTAAAAATTAAAAAAATATTTCACTTTAAAAATTTCTCATCCAACGTGATTTAAAAATATAAATAAATAATTTTTATTTTTATTAATAGAAATTAATATATTAAATAATATTTAATAAATATATATTAATGTATAAAAAGTTTTTGGAAACAAACTGTTGGATTTAAAAATATAAATAAATGATTTTATATTTGATTAATAGAAATTAATATATTAAATAATATTTAATAAATATATTAATGTATACATATGTTTTGAAAAAACTGACCGTGGTAGCTTTCAGGCCCACGCTGGGCCTGAAATATTTTTATTTCAGGCCCAGCGTGGGCCTGAAATTTTTTAATTCAGGCCCAGCGTGGGCCTGAAATTTTTTATTTCAGGCCCACATTGGGCCTGAAATCTTTTCATTCAGGCCCAATGTGAACTCAAATTTTTTTTCTATTTAAAAAATATATTAATATATAAAAAAAACCTATCAAAACATTTAATTTTAGATTCAAACGCAGGGCCTGAAGTCATCCCAGGAGGGTTTGAAGTCAAATAACTTCAGATCCTATAAATAATTAATTTAATAAATAATAATTAAATATAAAAAATATTTTTAAAATAAAAAATTTTTAGTGAGGGCCTGAAGTCATCAGTGACTTCAGACCCTCTATCTGAAAAATTTTCCCTTAGGCCTGAAGTCATCCGACTTCAGGCCTAAGGAGGGCCTGAAGTCATCAGACTTCAGGCCCAAGGAGGGCCTGAAGTCTGATGACTTCAGGCCCTCCATTAAATATATAAAAATAATAAAATCTTTTTTAAAAAAAAGGTATAATATATAATTACATAATAATAAAATGTTATAGGAGTGGTTTAGGTATATCAGTGAGTTTTGAGCAAAACTCACTGATAGACCTACCATATTTGGAATTCTGAAAACTCATTATCAGTAGACAGGGTTGAGCAAGGAGATGAGAGTTTGGGTGCCGAAACCTCTAATCTTGCAGTATCACCAATGCTATAGGAGTGGTTTAGGTATATCAGTGAGTTTTGAGCAAAACTCACTGATGGACCTACCATATTTGGAATTCTGAAAACTCTATATCAGTAGACAGGGTTAACCTAGGAGATGAGATTTTGGGTGCCGAAACCTCTAATCTTGTTGTATCACCAATGCTATAGGAGTGGTTTAGGTATATCAGTGAGTTTTGAGCAAAACTCACTGATGGACTTACCATATTTGGAATTCTGAAAACTCATTATCAGTAGACAGGGTTGAGCTAGGAGATGAGATTTTGGGTGCCGAAACCTCTAATCTTGCTGTATCACCAATGCTATAGGAGTGGTTTAGGTATATCAGTGAGTTTTGAGCAAAACTCACTGATGGACCTACCATATTTGGAATTCTGAAAACTCTATATCAGTAGACAGGGTTGAGCTAGGAGATGAGATTTTGGGTGCCTAAACCTCTAATCTTGCTGTATCACCAATGCTATAGAAGTGGTTTAGGTATATCAGTGAGTTTTGAGCAAAACTCACTGATGGACCTACCATATTTGGAATTCTGAAAACTCTATATCAGTAGACAGGGTTGAGCTAGGAGATGAGATTTTGGGTGCCGAAACCTCTAATCTTGCTGTATCACCAATGCTATAGAAGTGGTTTAGGTATATCAGTGAGTTTTGAGCAAAACTCACTGATGGACCTACCATATTTGGAATTCTGAAAACTCTATATCAGTAGACAGGTTTGAGCTAGGAGATGAGATTTTGGGTGCCGAAACCTCTAATCTTGCCGTATCACCAATGCTATAGCAGTGGTTTAGGTATATCAGTGAGTTTTGAGCAAAACTCACTGATGGACCTACCATATTTGGAATTCTGAAAACTCTATATCAGTAGACAGGGTTGAGCTAGGAGATGAGATTTTGGGTGCCGAAACCTCTAATCTTGCTGTATCACCAATGCTATAGGAGTGGTTTAGGTATATCAGTGAGTTTTGAGCAAAACTCACTGATGGACTTACCATATTTAGAATTCTGAAAACTCTATATCAGTAGATAAGGTTGAGCTAGGAGATGAGATTTTGGGTGCCGAAACCTCTAATCTTGTTGTATCACCAATGCTATAGGAGTGGTTTAGGTCCATCAGTGAGTTTTGAGCAAAACTCACTGATGGACCTAAACCACTCCTATAGCATTGGTGATACAACAAGATTAGAGGTTTCGACACCCAAAATCTCATCTCCTAGCTTAACCTTGTCTACTGATATAGAGTTTTCAGAATTCTAAATATGGTAAGTCCATCAGTGAGTTTTGCTCAAAACTCACTGATATACCTAAACCACTCCTATAGCATTGGTGATACTACAAGATTAGAGGTTTCGGCACCCAAAATCTCATCTCCTAGCTCAACCCTGTCTACTGATATAGAGTTTTCAGAATTCCAAATATGGTAGGTCCATCAGTGAGTTTTGCTCAAAACTCACTGATATACCTAAACCACTGCTATAGCATTGGTGATACGGCAAGATTAGAGGTTTCGGCACCCAAAATCTCATCTCCCAGCTCAACCCTGTCTACTGATAATGAGTTTTCAAAATTCCAAATATGATAGGTCTATCAGTGAGTTTTGCTCAAAACTCACTGATATACCTAAACCACTCCTATAACATTTTATTATTATGTAATTATATATTATACCTTTTTTTTAAAAATGTTTTTATTATTTTTATATATTTAATGGAGGGCCTGAAGTCATCAGACTTTAGGCCCTCCTTAGGCCTGAAGTCGGATGACTTCAGGCCTAAGGGAAAATTTTTCAGATAGAGGGCCTGAAGTCACTGATGACTTCAGGCCCTCACTAAAAATTTTTTATTTTAAAAATATTTTTTATATTTAATTATTATTTATTAAATTAATTATTTATAGAATCTGAAGTTATTTGACTTCAAACCCTCCTGGGATGACTTCAGGCCCTACGTTTGAATCTAAAATTAAGTGTTTTGATAGGTTTTTTTATATATTAATATATTTTTTAAATAGAAAAAAAATTTGAGTTCACGTCGGACCTGAATCAAAAGATTTCAGGCCCAACGTGGGCCTGAAATAAAAAATTTCAGGCCCACGCTGGGCCTGAAATAAAAATATTTCAGGCCCAGCGTGGGCCTGAAATAAAAATATTTCAGGCCCAGCGTGGGCCTGAAAGCTACCACGGTCAGTTTTTTCAAAACATATGTATACATTAATATATTTATTAAATATTATTTAATATATTAATTTCTATTAATCAAATATAAAATCATTTATTTATATTTTTAAATCCAACAGTTTGTTTCCAAAAACTTTTTATACATTAATATATTTATTAAATATTATTTAATATATTAATTTCTATTAATAAAAATAAAAATTATTTATTTATATTTTTAAATCACGTTGGATGAGAAATTTTTAAAGTGAAATATTTTTTTAATTTTTACCTTACGTTTTTTAATTTAGCGCCGATTCCATTAGATATTATTTTAAAATAAAAGTCAGTAATTAAGTCACGTTGCATGTGCTGACGTCACAGAATTTATTACTGAGACAGAAAGAGAAAGGCAATAGATAACATGAGGGGTATAAGAGGAAGTTCACTATAATGAGTGCGCCCTTTGGTGAAAATAAAACCATGATGCGCCTGTTGGTAATTACCGATTGTTGCGTACGCCCTTTAGTAAATTACCGTCAAGTATGTCTTAGGGTAAATATTCAATTCATCTCCTAATCATCACTCTTCTCATTCTAGTTGCACATCATCATCGTCGGCTGACTCCTCTCCCAACGCCGACCATCAATGAAATTGCTCTTCTCCTTGAGTTTTGATTTTAGCTACTTTGTTGTTTCAATTATTTGTCCGTTTGATCAAATTCGAGTTGGGTAAATTCAACCTAATTGTTGTTTGATTTTGATTCACTTTTCGAATTAGATGCTAATAAATTTGTAAATTTTGTGTAGGAGTTCGAATTTCGAGAACTCAGAGTATAAATTCGAAAATCTTAAATTTGGATACATATCCTAATTTTCAAAAATTAAGAACGCGTTTGATAAGCGAGTTTAGAAGGTGGGAATGAGAATGAAATCTATTTCATTTCCATTGATGATGCTTGATATACGGGAATCAGAATCAAAATAAGGATATGATACTCTTGATTTCAAACTTACCCTCCACTAGGTTATCACCAAACTCATACATCCCTCAATCAAATCCATTATCATTCTCATTGTCAAATTTATATCAAGCGCCTCCTAAAATTAAAGATGAGCAAGTCAGTATCTATTAATTAAAAATATTCATATTTAATATATATATATATATATATAGCACGAAGAAAAATGGAAAAGATATATATAAACAAATTGTTAAAATAAAAGTACTAATGTTCAAGGCAATTTGTGTTTTATACTCTAGAAAAGAACGTTCAATTGTCATTTTGATTTAATTGTTACCTGTTTAGATGAATTCATACAAACAGACTATTTTTTAAAAAAAATTACACAGACGGTTTGTGATTTAAATAAGGAGTTAGACATTTTTGAATATGTAAAGCTATATATTATTAAATGAGAAACTTTGAATTATTCATTATAAATTATTGAATCACTTTTAATAATTTACAAGTATAATAAAAAAAACATTTAAAATGTATCCTAAATAATTGTTTGAAGCTCAAAAGAGAAAAATAAAATATAAAGAGAAAATATTAATTCAAAGTCAAACGAGTTATATTAATAAATATTTTATTAGAAGCAAGAATAGAAAGTGAGAGATTAAAAGATAATTTAGTGATTGAAGAATAAAGTCATTGTTAAAATGAAGATTGATTGATGTTGCTAATTTGGTTGAGTGGAATAAAAATTTAGAAGAAGACTACTCCTAATATGAAAAATTAAATTTGACTTTAAATTTGAAGGATTTTAAAAATTAGAATAACATCTATCAAAAATTGAGAAATTCAGAAATGAGTTCAAACAAAGAGTGGATGATTTTTTATTTCCTAATGATAGTTATAACAAATATTATGATTCAACACATTATTCACAGGATAAATATTTTTGCCTCTAAAATAGCTAGACGAGTAATGTTTATATAATTATTTTAAATGTTTATTAAATTTTATTGATGTAATATATTATTTCTAATTTATTTATGTATTTAGTATATTTGTTATTTATAAATTAAACTTTACAATAATTTACCGTAATAAAAGGGCCTACTTTTTATTATTTATTTCAGCTGGTCGCAACGAACACAAGTACACTCTAGGTTTGGTTTCCTCGCAAAATTCTACTGTGCTTATAAGAACTCCTTTGGTGACAAGAGACAATGACATTGATTTTAAGGATGGTAATGGAGCGGGATGGAGGTAGGTTTGTCATCCCTATCCCCATCCTCACCTCCGAATTGTATCCCAAACCCGATCTCTAGTTTTACTTAATATATCGGAGAATCTCCATCCCTGACCCATGGGAATTAAATCCCCATATCTATCCCGATCTCCATTTCAAATTGATTCGCTATTAAAATTTAATTTAGATATTATGAAAAATCATGTAAAATATACTTATATTATAATATTAATTATTATAATAATTATTATTATTGTTATTGTTATCGGTACTATCACGACTTTCGGGACAGGTTCGGGATATATAGAGATAGCATCCCTATATCCGTCTCTAATTTACTATGGAGATTTGAAAATATCTATGAACCCTAATTCATATCCGATAATATTCCCAAAACCTATTCTATTTCGAATTTTTTCGATAGGCCCGAAGGAAAATTGCCAATTCAATTCAGGTCAGTCATTCAATTTCTCATGGTTGCATTCGATTTCAGTTTTAGCCACATATATGATGATGAGTAATGATAGGGAGAGTAAATTTGGGAGAGTGAATGAGAGAGTGAATGACGTGACAGTTATTGTATACACGTCCGATCGTTGATCGGACACCACCGGCGGCCTCTGATCACCGTCCCGAATCAAACTATGTCCTAAGAAGATCGGTGAACTCATCGGGAATCGCCGCAATTATGATATCGTCGCATTCACCGTCAATCTGGCGATATCTCAATTACCGACGACCCTGCCGGGTTCACCATCTTCTTAGGACATAGTTTGATTTGGACGATAATAAGAGGTCATCGGTGGTGTCCGATCGGCGATCGAACATGTACACATTAGCTACACGTCATTCACTCTCCCAAATTCACTCTCCCAATCAGTACTTTATGATGATAACTTGATTACATCCTTTGGTTAATTACATGTATTGTAAAGTTTGTTAAGAATAGCGAAGAGATGAAAAATGAAAGAAGAAAAATAGTTAGCCCCTCTTTATAATAAGAGTAATAATAGGGAAAGTAAAAATGGGAGAGTGAAAATAATAACGAATGATGTGACATGACGTGACATGACGTGACATTTTACATGCACACGTCCGATTATCGTTTGGACACCATCGGCGGCCTTCGGCCGCCGTCCTGAATCAAACTATACCCTGGGGGGCACGGTGAATCTATCGGAGATCGTGCATGCAAGGTGCCACGTCATTCACTATGATTTTCACTTTCTCATTTTCACTCTCCCAATTATTATTCTTATAATAATCTTTGTTGTTTTATTTATAGTGACATGATCATAAGTCCTAGCTAACGGACTATCAGGCCTGATCTATTAATTGGGATTCTTCTCCTCAAAACGATGTGATTCATGAAGATGTACGTAGAAACAAAGAAAAGTGATCAACTGATTATGGTTATACTTTTTGATTTGTATAGAATCTAGCAGATGAACTAATTTAAGGGAGCCGGAAGGCAAGATTTCAATGCCTTTTTTCTTTGTGGCCTTGCTTTTACTTCCGTGTGCCTGAGTGGTCGTTATATGAACCATATTTCTTTGTGACTTTGCTTATTGTTTTCGTATAACGAAAGATGATAATGCTCACGTAGACAGTTTAGTAAATACAGTCACATACATCACGAAAGACTTTGTCCAAGAACACTAATACATGCAGAGGGATTAAGATAACCCGTGAGAGTTCCAAGTCAATTGAAAATTCACTCCAGATTTTACTATGATAATACTATTACATTAAACATATGTTTCAACCGTCGAGGCAGTTCACTCATATATCACTCGTTGTTTACCTTTATAATACTATTACAAAATTTTAATTAACTTTTATAATTTAAATTACAATACATTACTTGTCATTGTCAATGCAACTACTTTGACAAGTGGTAATTTTCCGTGGGATCCTATAAAACTACCCTTTTAAATTTTAATGCAATGCATTTGACACAAATTCAATGTACTATTAGTTTTAAAAAAAATAAAAAATTACTTATTTATTTTAAACAATTAAATTTATATAATTAACAACCTCTCGCATGCTCACAGGCTCACAGCACTAGCACTGAGAATAGTCAATGCATGCCCTCGACTAAACATTAAATCAGTTACTTAGCCCTCTAAATAATTAATTAAGTATTTTTAAATAATTTATATAATTCGATAACATTTTAATAGCATTAAAAATATAACTAATCCATTCATTAATTAATTTTCTAATATGTGGCGAAGCATTCCTAAGCAAGTATCGAGTCCTCGTTCCTAAGCGATCATTGACGCTTAGAATTCTCCGTGCTAATTTCAGTTAAAGCACGCGCGGCAACTCCAAACAAATTTTTAAAGTCCCAAAAGTTTCTTTAGTTAAATCCTTAATTAATCCCCATGGCAAATTTGACATTACTATAAATATTCCGTAATATTTGCAAAAAAAAATCTGAACGAGTTCTCTGTTCTGTCTCCTCCTCCTCTGACATGGCCACCGATGAGCAGAAAATCACTCTCAAAGTCTTTGTGAACAAGACCAAGAACTGCGTAGCTTTTGTCGAATCGGACTTGGATTTCGTGGATGTTCTCCTCAGCTTCCTCACGCTGCCTGTCGGCACCGTCGTCCGTCTTCTCAACAAGCAATCGTCCTTGGGTTGCTTCGATAAGCTCTACCAAGGCGTCGAACGGCTCGATAAGAAATACCTTGCGACGGAAGCGTGCAGATCGATGTTGACGAACCCGGTGAATTCATCTGGAGTAAAATGCCAGAAGCTAAAGATTAATATTGATGGAATGCGAGAGTTATACACATGCACATCCATAGTTTGCTATCATCGTGCGATCAGCTATTATTCAAGCCTCAAATGTTATTGTGGTAAGGACATGGACAAGGAAATTAGCTACGATCTGAATCAAGACCGTGTTAATTACGAAAAACTTCGTGGCGTTTTCATTGAGGGGGATAAATTTCTTGTTACTGATGCTCTTTTGGTAGCATCGATTGAGCACGCCACGTCGTCTTTTGTCGGTTGTTATGGTGACTGGTTCGACCTCGAAGAGAGATCGATAAGAATCGAACGAGAACAGGTAAATTTCATATGTTCTCTATAGGTAAAGAATTAGAGGTAGGAATTTACCATTCCGTTAAAATATTCATTCAAACTGTGCAGGTTTTGCATATTCTCAAAAGATCCCTCGTTTCCGACACTCCACTGACTGATGTTTTATTACACAATGTAAAAGATATCTCCCCCATGTTTTCCGTTCCTTCTTCGGTAAAAAAACCAGTTGCAATCAAGGCGTTTGACAAGGAGAAGAAGACCTGCAGAATCAAACTGGCCCTTGTGGGGAACAAGGTGCTGTATGCTGAAGCTGGCCAGGAATTTGTCGATGTGATTTTCAGTTTCCTCACGTTCCCGTTGGGTGCTTTGAAGAAGAACTTGGGCAGTCGATTCAAGATTGCATGCTTTAATAACTTGTATGACAGTGCAAACCAATTGTCCACGTTGGGTTACATGGTTACAGGTTGCAAAGAGAGACTAGTTAATCCTAAGCTTCCGCCATATTTCAACTCCAACAATCGATTTATTGAAGTAGAAGCGGAGAAGGAAGAAATGTACTTCGCATGTGACTACCGCTGCAGACTAAGCGCAACGAGGTACCACTGCTCCTCGCCTGGCCATTCGGGTAGAAAGGCAAAACGGGCACTGCTTATAGATCCCAAAACATCACCCGAGGGATTAGATTTTCCAGAGGGAAGCTTCTGCAAGAAATTAACGTACATGGTTAGCGACGAACTGGTAGTCACCCCGTTCTCCTTCACATCAGTCATTTCACTTCACAGGCAAATCTCTCAACCAGTCATGATCGTAGATTTCGTCATATTTAAAGAAGAGGTCTGTCTATCTTCCGTTGCTGGTTGCTATAATTGTATAATTGCATTTCATCTAACTATGAGATTGATGCTGCTTTCTTTGTTCGTGTTACAGGTTCTTGATCTGCTTGATGCTGCTTTGTCTTCCAGTACAGCGCTGACGGATGCGTTTTTTGCTAGAGCTAATGCTGCGCTCGGTTTGATCGATGTGGAGGGTGAATGAGGTCGGACGTTAACTGATTTACTTGTTGCTCTTTAATTGTGAACAAAGTTTCTGTTGTCAAGTCCGCAAGATCATTTAATCTAGATTTATAATGAAGTGAACTATGATAAACTTGTTGCGCTACTCTGTTTTGTGTTTATCTTTTCAGATGTTTTCGTTTAATTTCTTGTCAGTAATGTTGCCATTCCATTTACTCTACTTGTTTTTTTTTAATTGATAATATTTAATTAATTTCATTCGATTAGCATAATCTTGTAAGCGAACCAAGTTGATTGTGTTTGTATAATTGATTAATTTGAACAACCAAGACCGAGTGGGATGGTTTTGATGAGCAGTGTTATCCATGGATTGTCTAATGGGTAGGATGGTTTAGGTTGAGCCGAGTAGCTTTGGTGAGTTAGATGATCTTTGCAATTTGACTCAGGTAGTTGAACTTCATTATTCGTCGAATCATGTTGACTTATAAAGTTAATAAGATCCTGTGAGCTTGGTGAGCTAGGCAAGTTGATCGTTTTGATACGGTTTAGCAAGTTCAACAGATCGGTAGTGTTAAGTGAGCTAAGGAGTAAGGCGTTTGGGTTTGATAAATTATGTGGAAAGTTTGATAAGTGTAACAAATCTATTAAGTTGGTTGAAAAAAAAAAGGTTAGATGAGTTAAATAGGACCGATTGTTAAATAAAATGAATCAAATAAATTTCTCCCATTAATAGTTTTTGACATACAATATATAGCATCATTTTTCTTTTATAATTGCTCCAAACCAAAGCTTGGGTATAATAACCAGACTCAAATGAATACCAAAGAATACCAAAGACTTGATGTATTGTATTCGCCCAAATTGTTTCTTCGACAATATCATAATTCTTCTGCCTCAGTATACATATAAGTCAATTGCACACTTGTATATATTAATCAAGAATATTTCCAGACATTCTACAACAATCATCACCAAATAGATTATATTACAGATCACACCTTCCGGGCCAGTGCCCTCTGCTTTTGTTGCATGTTGCACAACTTTTTCTTCCACATGAAGGCCCTTCCTTCGCCTCAGAAATCATAAGCTTCCTTGCAATGTTGGGAAGAACACTGGAACCATCTCCAAATTCCTCAATTTCTTCCTCCGTCTTCGGAACAAAAAAAGGGTCTTCTGGTAGTTCCTCCCAATGACTAAGAACAAGCAGAGCACTCGCAGCTCCTGAAGTTCTTTTCCTGAACTCGTCGGCAAACCCGAAACTTTTTGCAACAGGGACATAATCGTGCACTGTAAACAAGGAGGAGCCTTCCTGCATTTCTTCCTTCAATACTCTAGCACGCATCTTTCCAAGAACTCCATACATTGCTCCCAAGTATTCTGCTGGCGTAGTCAACTCTCAAAAGTACAAAGCTTCCACAAGCCTAGGTTTGTTTTGAAGTACCGCTGCCCGCCGACAAGCTTCCTTAACTGCAGTCATTACTTGCCCGCTCAACGTCCCATACTGATCAGATTGACTGGAAGCCTCAGAACTTTAGACCAGAAATGCCAAACCCCACAGGGGCTCATCACATAAAGGCCCAGCAGCTGTTGCTAACTGAAACCCTACACGATGCTGCTTTTAAGAGCTTCTGCTTCTCGACACACTCCGCTGCTTCTTCAGTACTCAGAGAACTTGTACCAGATTCTAGACCAGCATCACTAAAGAACCCCAATCTTTTAGAAACATCACATGAACCATGTATAAGAATACCCTTTTGACCAAGACTGAAATTGGAAATGTTGCTTGCTTTGGAATCTGGTGCAAGAAGAACATTTGGCCCCACGTGTGAAGGACCAAGTGACCATAACCTCCCTTGATATTCAGACCACACTTTGGGATACCTTTCGACTCTATCTTTATCATTTTTCACAGAAACACCTTCTAATTCACTTTCTATAGCATCAAGTATTCTCTTTCGGACAACGCCAACAACTTCAGCATCATAGCATCATCCTGAGCAACGTGAGAACCTAAGGTTCCATCTATCTTTCTAAATTGCCCTTCCAGAAAATCTCCCAAAATATCAGAACATTCTTCAAGAACCTTTGTTAGAGTTTTAGGAAGTTTCATGACTTGCACCGTTAAAACACATCTACCATTTGGGGTAGTTCTCTCAGCATATTCAGTAGAACATAAAGAGACCTTTGAATTCTCTATTAAATTAATGCCCTCCCCTTCAATGGTCTCTTTAAATGAGACAAGAGGGGGTGAAACTTCCAAGCTAACCTTGGCAAATCTTTCTTTCAAGTCCTTTATGCATCTATCGAGGTGAACCTCTCCAGCGGCTGCAAGCACTTGTTCACCTCTGGAAGAAACAGTTATTTCTACAAAAGGATCTGCACGATTGAGAAACCTTAGTCCCTTCAAAAGTACACCCATGTCTGCTGGATTTGAAGGCTCAATAGCGACCCTAAGAGTAGGTGCCACTTGAAACATCATACTGGAAAAAGGCCAACAGTGTCTTGTAGACGAGAGAGTTGCACTCTTCAAAATATATTGACCTAGTCCTTGAATTGCAATGACATTTCCTGCACTTGCTGATGAAACTGGTAACAAACCCTGGCCCGTCATTAACTACATAGATTGAAGCTCAGCTTCTTGTACATGTCTGTTCATGGATTCTCCGTTCAGCGGATCATATACAGATGAGAGCACAAAGACTTTCTGCCCTGAGTGCAGTACCCCACTAAAAATTCTTGCAAATGCAAGGAAACACTCACCAGATTCTCCGGCTTCACCAGTAAGTTGATTGTTTAAAAATTCTCCATTTGGACCCTTTGTTGGTAGCATCGTAAATGGCAGAGCAAACATTTTAGAAACAAATGCTATACATGGAGCATCAGCCCTAGAGTCACAATACTCAACACATTTCCTCACATTCTTGGCTTCAGAAAATATATCATATAGACTGGAATCATTTAGCACTAACTCCCTCAGGAAGCAACCAGCAAAT
Source organism: Boesenbergia rotunda (assembly GCA_024364735.1). Lineage (NCBI taxonomy): Eukaryota > Viridiplantae > Streptophyta > Magnoliopsida > Zingiberales > Zingiberaceae > Boesenbergia > Boesenbergia rotunda. The sequence goes on from JAGFNQ010004225.1 coordinate 147,347, forward strand.
GCGAGTGGTTTGGGCAGAAACAGGGTCAGGCATGGACTTGACTACCATCGATAGAATTGTGCCCGACAACGGAAGCCACCGGCTCATGACAGCTGGAGAACCACCTTTTTGTCCTTGTTTTCAAGCTCCCTTTGTGGTACAGATAAATTGAAGGTACTTATAACCTTGGAAAACATCCTTATATCTCCATCAGCTTCTAGAACAGCCTGGTAGACTTGTCACAGAGGGTCAAGCACAAACTTCACAAACATTGGTTGAGGATCTTTACTAACAACTTTAACCCCCTTTTTCCCACGATCATCATTTTCTTTGTATGGTAGTACCATGGCCCCCATAACCCCTTTATCAAAGCTGACATACTTAATTGAAGCTTAGAAGCATAAAATTCAGCAAAATGGCTTATGCAGAAACCCCAACCATCTAATGCACAAACAAATGCAGCATTCCCCTTTTGGGGTTGGAACATGTCTTCCTCATCATCTTCCACTTCGACCAGCCCTGGATCTACATCCCCAGATGTCCCAGCAAGAAGAGAATCGACATCAGAAAGGTACTTTTCAGATTTATATGCACTCACTATTGCATTGACTTCATGAACTATCCTCTTTAGTCTGTTATAAGCTTCCATTAGACTCAATTAAGTTGAGTAATTAGCCTGTCAATCTTGTTCAAGACCAAGCAACGAGTCAACTTCTCCACCAAGCCTGCCGTAGAACTGCATGTGTCTGGATATGAACTCCTTCAACTGCATCAACCAAAACTAAGGCCCCATCACTCAAACGTGCAGCCGTTGATACCTCACTACAGAAATCCATGTGCCCAGGGGAGTCAATAAGATTAATATTGTAGTCCTTGTACTGGAGAGCAATGGAAGAACTTTTCATTGTGATAACCCGTCGTTGCTCCTCATCAAGGTAGTCCATATACCTTAGTCGACCAGCAAGCTTTGGGTGGAGGACCCCACCACTACATGCAGCAATCAGATGGTCAGCAAGGGTTGTCTTTTCATGATCAACATGGGCAAGGATGCAAATGTTTCGGATCTTACTGCAACTCAAATCACCCATCTGTCTGAAGTTAAATAATAGGACTTGATATGGATTACTAACAGAAAAACAACAGCAGCTTCCTCTCTCAACTGGAGACTAAACTTGAATCCATGAAAACAGAGAGCTAAATAAGTATTCATATATATCCATATTTTCAACTAAATCTGAGGTTAATCAGAGACAAAAAAAGAAAAAAGAAAAAAAAGGACAGAGTTTGGAAGACAATTGTCCGTATCACAATAAATAAAAATTCTGATCAATAAGCATCAAAAGGGAAACAGTACAACAAATAACTTCAGTCAATATAAGAGTAACTTCTTGGAAGCTTAAAATGCTTGTGCAAACTGTAGGAGGGGCTTCTCCCCGTAGAAATCAGAAAATGCTTCTCAACTACTTGCTCAGCATGTGCTAAACTCTACACGACCCATAATTTAAATCTGTAAGAAAGAGTAATGTTTGTAAAATCATAATGTAGTTTGATTGTGGTTCTAAGTCAACCAGTGATGCACATTGCCAAAATTTTCATAATTATTTCAATGTCTGTTATATCAGAAAGAATCTGAAAACGCAAACAAAAATGGAAGGAAAAAAAACGATTATAACATTGTTCAATAAAAAATACTAAGAAAATATAAAAGAAATATAGATTATTACAAAGCTGGTTCATAATTGAGCTCGAATTTTCAAATAATTGAGGTCACAACTTGAAAATTAACTGCAATTAACTATATACAATGAATTCAATAACTCGAATTGTTTGGATGTTGATCGGGTTGAATAACCCGTGACGGGCACGGGGATGAAGAAGCTGCGTGGCACGACACGGCAAGTATGAGCTACTCTTCGTCAGCCCCCGGACTCCCCTCGGGAGGAAGAGCAAATCGAAAAACCCCCTCCCGGGATCACCCCGGGGCCCGAGACCGCCTTGGGGAAGTGGAGCGTCCGCAAGTCACCCAGGCAAGAAGACCCCGAGATCACCTCGGGGCAGTGGAGCTCAATCCACCTTCAACCTCGAATAACGGACCCCCTATTTGCGACTCCGTGAATAAGGATAGTCAATAATCACGGGAGAGTCACGACCCGTAATCCATGGCCATTATCGCCCTCATCCTTACAACGCACTAGATTTAATGACTACGATGACCGTTACAAAGACGATCCTATAACCGAAGATGGGGGGAACGTGGCGAAGAGGGTGGAGACACGTACGACCACTGCCGCAAGTATAAAAGATACTCCAATCTCTCCGGTAAGGGGGGTTAAGCATTCTCTACTATTCATACTTTCTTTCCCGTCTTACACCTTTCTCCATCGAGACATTGACTTGAGCGTCGGAGTGGGCTCCGCCGGACAACCTCCGGCGTGTTCCCCTAACGCTCGTGTTGATCTCGCAGGGCACAGAGTTCCTCCCCTCCTGTCAGCTTCCACTTGGGCAGAACCTCGGTGTCTGGCCATCGCCGTTGACTCCTTACGGAACAAATTTGACGCCGTCTGTGGGAAACCAGCAAAGCACCTGAAGGAGCACCGATGGTAGGACCAGAAGGGCAACCCATTGTCCTTACTAGGGAGGAACTTGATCGCTTGGTGGCCAGCGCCGTCAAAGAAGCGCTCGAGCAACACCAAGTCGAACAAGCGTCCTCGCAACAAGGGGCTCCTGCGCAAGAGGAGATCCCCAGAGTCTCCATCTCGCACTCGCGGAGATCCGTCACACTAGTGGGTCGACGAGACGGAGCAACCCCAGGTCCCCGAAGAGACTCTCCTGGAGATATCGAGAAGGTCCACTCTGTAGCCTCCAGCCCTCAGAGGCATGAAGAAGGACAAGGGAGAAGAGAGGAACCTAAGGTCTCTCACAAAATTCCCTCTACGCCCTTCTCATCGGAGATTGTTAAAGACCCCATGCCGAAGCAATTCCGTGGGCCCGGGATCCCCGAGTATGACGGGAAAACAGACCCGGAGGATCACGTCTGTAAGTTCGAGAATGCTGCACTCTTGCATCAATACACTGACGGTATAAAGTGTTGGGTGTTCTTGAATACCCTGTCTAGAGCAGCCCAACGGTGATTCCAAAGGCTACCACCAGGTTCCATCAACTCCTTCGCAGAGTTTAGAACCGCCTTCCTCCACCACTTTGTCAGTAGCCATCGTTATCAGAAGACAACCCTCAATCTGTTCGCCCTCAAGCAGAAGCCAAAGGAGCCTCTTAAGGAGTACATCCAGCGGTTCAACAGGGTGACCCAAGATGTGCCCAGCGCCACGTCTGAGATACTTGTCAGTGCTTGCACCCAAGGACTTGCGGAGGGGGACTTTTTCCAATCCTTGGTAAAGAAACCTCCCGCTAGTTTCGACGACCTGCTAAGACGTTCTGTCAAACACGTTAATATGGAGGAGGTACAGTACGCCCGTCGCAAGGAACCATCCGGAGTCCTTCCTCCGGCCGCTCCTCGGTCTGAAAGAAGGGAGCCTCCGGCTCCAACCCGGGGAAAGGACCATCATCTCGGGAAGGATCAATGGGCCGGGAGACACAGGCTGGATGAGACCGTGGACACCGAGCAGCCAGAGCCTGGGCAAAAGTACTGCGGGTTTCGTGGCAGTACCACACACTCCACCAAGGAGTGTCACTCGTTGAAGAAGAAATTTGGTGAGGAGGCAGACTCCAAAACTCGAGAAAGTGGAATAAATCAGGTTATCGTCGAAGGTCCCCACGGCGAAGCTTCTCCCCTCGGCGGCAACAGGCGGGAGAAAACGAGCCACGACATCGGTCTCGATCACGATCGCGTGGAAGGAGTCGAGGACCCGCGCCCCGAAGATCCCTCTCTTTAGAAAGGGATCCTCAAAAGGGCAAGTCCCCTATGCGTGGCTCCCCCTCTGTGTTAGATCGTTGTCGTCAAGCTAGAAGGGGTGAATAGCGTTTTTTCGATTTCTACCTATCACGTTAGCAAGCGCAAGCGGAATAACAAATAACAATAACAAACAACGCTAACGCAAACCTATTTACGTGGTTCGGAGATGACGCTCCTACTCCACGACAGTCCGTAAGGTGGACGATCCCTCGATCCTTCGGCGGATCACTCCCCGGATGCCCTCCGGCTAGCTCGTGTAGCTCTTTGTGGGTGGAGAAACCTCGTCACGAACCCAACTGCACCTCTAAGCTCTTAGACTACTATTTGGCTCCTAACCAAAGCCAAAATCGTCAAACCTCGCAGCCAAAACGAAGCCCTCTTAAATAGAGCTTAAGTCTGTTTTGGCTGCTACCGGTCCACTGCTCCCAGGGCAGTCGACTGCACCCACCCAATGTAACGCCCCAAAATTTCCATTTTAAGTTCTTAAAGTCCTTAGAACTATTTAAAAATGCTTTGGAAATATTCTAGATGTTTTTAGGAATTTTTAGAATATTTTTATGGAATTTTCTGAGTCCGTTTAGTATTTTTATTAAAAGAAATAGAGTTTTCGGCAAAAGTTGCCTGGATGAGTTTTGAACCCGAGACCTCCCATGGGATCAACGACTTAAGTTGGTCGGGTTAACCAGGAGCCCCAGCAGGGGTGTGCTGAAAGAAAATAGAGAGATATTAAGTTAAGTAGTAAGTTGAACCGAAATACCCCTTGGTATAAATAGAAGAACTTAAGTGGGGTTTTTATTTTTGGTTCGGCAACTCCTCCTCCTCCTCACCATCCGCCGACCCCCTCCCCTCTCTTGTGCGCACGCCAACAACACCAAGACCCCCTCTCCTCTTCTAAGGGGGCGCCGGCCAAGGAAGAAGCAAGGAGGGCGGAGCGTTTCGTTCGTCTCGACGAGAGGAACGCGTAGGCGCGAACGGTTCATCGAGATCTCAAGTTTCTCCCGAGCCCTAGACATCAATCTTGGTTGTAAGTCCAAGATATCGATGTAAGTACTGCTCACCTGCAGTAAGAGGCGGTTTTCCGCAAGTTTTTCCCGTTAGAAAGTTAAAAATGCAAATTGTTCCTTTAGTATGATTTTACATGTATCTCTAGTTTAATCCATGCTTGTATAAGTTGGATTAAGCACCCTATATGAGGTTAGAGGCTAAGAAAAGTTATGAGAAAAGAAAAGAGAAGATAAAGACAAGAAAAGAAAAGGCCAAGGCCTTAAAAAATCCCCAAAAGTCAAGACTTAGGGATTTGGGCACACAAGGTGCTCGTTAAAATGCCAAGGCATTCAAGATAAAAAAAAGTAAGTATTTTATTTTCTAAGGCCAGTACCCGGCGTCCAAAGGCGTCGTTAAAGAAATCCAGGTGTCCAATTCCAAGGTCTTGGCCCTGGTAGACCAAGGTTTGCTCTATTAGGATTGGCGGCTCGCTACCCCAACCTTTTAGGGAACGCGCATAAGATGGTACTTACGTCTTAAGTGGATCCAAGTGAGATATTATTTTCAAGTATATGCTTTAGCAAAGTTTTTCTAAAGTTAAGAAAGTTTTCTAAAAGTTAAAGAAAGATTTAAAGTTAAAGAATTGCTAAAGTTTCAAGTTAAGCCAAGAACAAGTAAGTTAAGACTCATTAGTGCTTGAGTATGCATGTTTTGAGTTATACATGTTTTGAGTGTTTTCTTTTAAGCATAAAAGTATCTCATGTGATTTCACCTTGTTTAAAAAGCATGTTTGCACATTTTGAGATTTTGTGAGCTAGATAGTACTTACTAAGCTTATTGCTTATTAGTTGCATTTCCTCTTGCTGCAGGTAAAAGTAAAGGTAAAGGCAAGCAATTCTGAAGGAAGGCGACAAGGCGGTGCTGAGTGACGTGTGTGTGGTGGCTGACCTTGGAGAGGTCCTTGGGACAAGATGAATAAAAGACTCAAAATATATTTGTTATAGAGTCTTAGTTTAAGTTAGATCATATAGAATTATATTCAAGTAATCGCGTTTTAGATATTTTGCATGTCTTAAAACCACAAGTAAAGATTCCATGTCATTTCATTTAGCATACATATCCTTATGATTGCATTGGATGAGTAGAAGTGTGAGTAGTTTTGAATATTGATACTTTGTTGGAGATATTGATGCATGTGCCAAGATAGTGCTAGTTTCCCTTTGAATCAAGTTTTTATTGCTTAAATATGCTTAGAAAAGTTGCATTCACACTTCACAATGCTTTAGTAAGGTTATAGAACATGTATTTGGTGTTATGAATGCATAGGAGTTAAGTTTGATACAAAACTCTAGTTTAAAGTTCATATAGATTTTCATAACTTGATTACTTCCGCAAAAGTCCTAATTTCGAGTTTATGAAGTTGTTTTGATTGGCTAAAATGTTTAGGAAACTAGTATAGAGTATAGAAATGGTGTTGTGTCTTTGGATGGCTTGAAACTACATGTTTGGTGGACTTTTGAGACAAGGTTTCGAATTTGAATTTCAGCTTTTCAGGCGTGCCAGTCGACTGGTTCAGTATCAGTCGACTGCCCTATCGAACAGTAGCTTCTGTTCGATGCATCAGTCGACTGCCAAGAGGCCAGTCGACTGGTGCCGCGCCCAGAAACTTTCTGTGGCCGATACCAGTCGACTGGTTAGGTAGCAGTCGACTGGTATCAATGCAAAGAAGTTCTAGAGAAAGGAAGTGTGTCATTGTATCATGCATGACTATTAAAGTTAGAATATCATCCTTAGATGGATTTAAAGAAAAAAAAAGAAAGTTCCGCATTCTTAGTCGTGCATTAGAGTCAAGAAGTAGACAAAGTAACGATCCGTCAAAGGTAGAGAAGGCGGGTCGCTACAGGTGGTATCAGAGCAGTTCCCATTCTCCAGCATCACACACACATCAGCATCAACCTTGCCGTCTTCAAGTAAGAAAGCTTTAAGTTTCAGTTTTTCTATTGCTCCTTTACTTAATTGCAGTGTAGAGAAATGCTTAAGTACTTACTCATATGTGCATAGAACAAGGAAGCATGTTTAATACCTTAGCATCACGGAATCATGTTTAATCCCTAGAATGGATATTAGGTTACTAAGTAAGAAGACAAGTTTATACCTAGAGAGGTAGTAGTGATTTCTTGTTCCCTTATGCATTATTAGATGGCAAGAAGAGGCCGAGCTCCTAATGCAAGGAACGGAACCCCAGTTCATGATAACAATGAGTCTGGCACAGAACAGCCAAACCTGATGGCAGTCATTGCTCAAATGCAAGCTCAGATTTCAGAGCAACAGAAGACCATCGCCACACTGATGGCAAATCAGCACCCAGTGCCCCCTACACCACCCACCGCAGGAGTGGAGGACGTCCTTCATGTTGTGATCTTAGTATAGCAAGACCAAGGTCTTGATTTGCCCAAACACAAGGTTTGGAGGATTTCGGCATGTAAGGTGTCCGATAAAAGTTCTGAGTAAGACCAAGGTCTTACTAAGCCCAAGAACGAGCTATAGGACTAAGAAATGAGATAAGAAACAAGACCAAGGTATTGTTGTATCCTAAAGCAAGTTTGAGAACATTACCGTTAAGTGTTAAGTTATACATTTGAGGACGCCTAGAAAGACCCAAAACGAGGAGCAAGTTCCTAGAGGGCAAGAGGTAACAGAGTCAGTACCACCACCAAATCTCTTAGAGGTGGTGGCTCGGGAGAGTAAGGCAAGAAGCATACCTCATTCAGTAGAAGAAACTGAAGCCAGGGAATTTCCCAGGCACAAGTAAACCATGGGATGCTTAAGCATGGTTCAAAACGTTGGAAAGAATAGTAGGGCTACTGGACTGGCATGAGGTAGAGAAGATAAAGTGTGCATCTTTCTGCCTTACGGGAGATGCTAGAATATAGTGGGAGAGAGTCAAGGCCAAGAGAAATGTCAGCCAGATGGCATGGGCCGACTTCGGGACTGAGTTCTCCGAAGAATACTTTCACATGCAAGTAACCAACAAGCATTATGATGAATTCACGGAGTTCAGACAAGGAGAACTATCCGTGGATGAAGCAGTGAAGATGTTTAAGCGGTTAACTCATCTGTGCCCAGAGCTAGTTAGCACAGGAAAAGAGATGGTTATGCTAATGCTCAAGATGTTAAGGCCTGAGATAGCGTTAAAGAGGGCTAGCAGTGTTAAGAGGCCACAAACCTCCGAAGAACTAATAAGTGGTGCTTTGACCACTGAGCACTACTTAAACAGTATAAAGGCCACCAGAAAGGTTGAACGATGAAGTTCTTAACAACCTTACCGTCAGGGGAAGTAATGGCCTCTACTCAGAGGCTAAGGGCAGTACCAATCTGGATTTCCGACCGAGAGCTCTATAGTGACTGATAGTCCTTGAGATGAAGGATTATGATGTCATTTTAGGGATGGATTCCCTCAGTAAGTACAGCGCTTCAGTGGACTGCCGTAGAAGGAAGGTGGTTTTCAGCCCAGAAGGAGAACCACCATTCGAGTTTCAAGGAGCCCCAAAGAGGAAGACTCAGAAATTCCTCTCAGCCTTGGCAGCCCACCAGATGCTAGAGCAAGGGTGTGTTGGTTTTCTTGCACACATAGTGGACTCAGAAGCAAAGAAAGAACTCAAGCAGGAGGATGTACGGGTAGTCTGCGAATATCCAGAAGTGTTCCCAGAAGAACTACCTGGACTACCGCCCAACAGGGAGGTGGAATTTGAGATTGAGCTGGTGCCAGGTACCGGTCCGGTCTCAAAAGCCCCATATCGTATGTCTCCTGCAGAGCTGAAAGAATTACAAGAGCAACTCCAGGAGCTACTAGACAAGGGCTTCATCCGCCCGAGTCATTCACCCTGGGGAGCTCCTATACTTTTCGTCAAGAAGAAGGATGGGTCTATGCGTCTGTGCATAGACTACAGAGCTCTGAACAAGGTAACCATCAAGAACAAGTACCCCCTTCCTAGAATAGATGATTTATTTGATCAACTCAAAGGGGCTACAGTGTTCTCGAAGATAGACCTGCGTTCTGGGTATCATCAGCTAAAGGTTAAAGAAAGTGACATCCCCAGGACGGCCTTCAGGACAAGATACGGCCACTACGAATTTGTAGTGATGCCTTTTGGAGTAACCAATGCTCCAGCAGTCTTCATGGAGCTGATGAACCACATCTTCAGGGAGTATCTCGATAAATTCGTTATTGTATTTATTGATGATATTCTCATATACTCACAGACTCCAGAGGACCATGCTACACACTTGAGGATAGTGCTGCAGATCCTTCAGCAGGAGAAGCTCTATGCAAAATTCTCAAAGTGTGAGTTTTGGCTAGATCAGGTGACCTTCCTAGGTCACATTGTATCCAAGGAAGGCATTCAAGTTGATCCAGCCAAGATAGAAGCTGTCAGCAACTGGTGTAGACCCAAGAATGCCAGTGAAATCAGAAGCTTCTTAGGCTTGGCAGGATATTACAGAAAATTTGTGGAGGACTTTTCCAGAATAGCCTCTCCACTCACAGCCTTGACCAGAAAGAACAAGAAGTTTGAATGGTCAGATAAATGCGAGCACAGCTTCCTAGAACTGAAGAAGAGACTGACCAGTGCTCCCATCCTGACTGTTCCAGAGAGTGACAAGACCTTTGACATCTACAGTGATGCATCCAAGATGGGCCTTGGAGCTGTCCTCATGCAAGATGGAAAAGTAATAGCATATGCCTCCAGACAGCTCAAGGACTATGAGAAGAATTACCCTATTCATGACCTTGAGCTAGCAGCTGTGGTTTTTGCACTGAAGCTCTGGAGACACTACCTGTATGGAGTGCAGTGCAGAATCTTCACAGACCATCAGAGTTTGAAGTACTTCTTCACTCAAAAGGATCTGAATATGAGGCAGCGCAGGTGGCTAGAGTTGGTTAAAGATTATAACTGTGAAATCCTCTACCACCCAGGTAAAGCTAATAAAGTGGCAGATGCACTGAGCAGAAAATCCTGTGCAGCACTGATGTCCCTATCATCACTGTCTCTACCACTTCAGAAAGAAATAAAGGATTTTGGAGTCGAGGTAATAATTGGGCAACTTTCTGCATTGACTCTAGAGTCAACCCTGCTTGTGGATATACAAAGAAAGCAAAGTCAAGACCCAGGATCCAGAAGATCAAGCAGGAGATCCAAGAGGCAGAAAATTCAGAGTTTCGAGTATCAGATAGTGGCATCCTCTACCTTGGAGACGCCTTTGCGTCCCCAATGATGAGGAACTAAGAAAGAATATTTTAGAAGAAGCCCACAGTACCCCGTACTCTATGCATCCTGGTTTACCAAGATGTACCAAGATTTAAAGCAAAGATTCTGGTGGTCTGGACTCAAGCGAGACGTGGCCAGATATATCAGTACCTGCTTGACCTGCCAGAGAGTCAAAGCAGAGCACCAGAGACCAGGAGGAGTTCTGCAGCCTCTTCCCATTCCAGAGTGGAAGTGGGAAGAGATATCCATGGATTTTATCACAGGTCTCCAAGAACCACCCATGGACACGATGCAATATGGGTGATAGTGGACAGATTGACCAAGTCTGCCCACTTCTAGCCATCAAGGTGTCGCACTCAGTAGAGCATTGCGCAGTTTACGTGAAAGAAGTAATCAGGCTTCACGGAGTTCCGAAGTCGATCGTTTCTGACAGAGATGGGCGGTTCATCTCCCATTTTTGGAGGTGTGTTCAGGACGCCCTAGGCACCAGACTTCAGTTCAGCACAGCTTTCCATCCCCAGACAGATGGACAAACAGAGAGAGTAAATCAGATTTTAGAAGACATGCTCAGGGCTTGTGCGTTGGACTTTAAAGGTAGTTGGTGCAAATTTCTGTGCTTAGCTGAGTTTGCCTACAACAATAGCTATCAGGCCACATCAGATGGCACCTTATGAAGCATTATATGGCAGGAAATGCAGATCACCCATATGTTGGCAAGAAGCTGGTGAGAAGAAAGAGATGGAGTCAGGACTAGGCAGCCAGACTGAGCTTATAGATGAGACCACTCAGGCTATCCAGACGATCCGCCAGAGGATTGAGACTGCCCAGAGTAGACAGAAAAGTTATGCTGACACACGCCGTAGGCCACTTGAATTCCAAGTTGGAGATTCAGTATTTCTCAAGGTCGCTCCTATGAAGGGAGTGATGAGATTTGGCAAAAAGGGCAAGCTGAGTCCTCGCTACATAGGACCCTACAAGATTATAAAGAGAGTTGGGAAGGTAGCCTATGAGCTGGACTTGCCAGAGGATATGTCAGCTATCCACAGTACCTTTCATGTCTCTATGCTAAAGAAGTGTATTCACGACCCTAGCCAAGTGATTCAGCCTCAGTCAGTACAGATCCAAGAAGATCTTAGCTATGAGAGCAGACCGACACAGATAGTGGACAAAGCAGTTAAAAGATTAAGAAACAAAGAAGTGCCACTAGTGAAGGTCATCTGGCAGAATCAAAGCATGAGGAGGCTACTTGGGAACGTGAGGACAGCATGAGAGAAAGATATCCAGAATTATTCTAAGTTCGAGGACGAACTTTTCATAAGGTATGGGGATTGTAACGCCCCAAAATTTCCATTTAAGTCTTAAAGTCCTTGAAATTAAAAATGTTTAGAAATATTCTAGATGTTTTTAGGAATTTTTAGAATATTTTTAGGGAATTTTCCGAGTCCGTTTAGTATTTTATTAAAAAAATAGAGTTTTCGGCAAAAGTTGCCTGGATGAGTTTTGAACCCGAGACTCCCATGGGATCAACGACTTAAGTTGGTCGGGTTAACCAGGAGCCCCAGCAGGGGTGTGCTGAAAGAAAATAGAGAGATATTAAGTTAAGTTATAAGTTGAACCGAAATACCCCTTGGTATAAATAGAAGAACTTAAGTGGGGTTTTTATTTTTGGTTCGGCAACTCTCCTCCTCACCATCCGCCGACCCCTCCTCCCTCTCTTGTGCGCACGCCAACACACCAAGACCCCTCTCCTCTTCTAAGGGGCGCCGGCCAAGGAAGAAGCAAGGAGGGCGGAGCGTTTCGTTCGTCTCGACGAGAGGAACGCGTAGGCGCGAACGGTTCATCGAGATCTCAAGTTTCTCCCGAGCCCTAGACGTCAATTTGGTTGTAAGTCCAAGATATCAATGTAAGTACTGCTCACCTGCAGTAAGAGGCGGTTTTTCCGCAAGTTTTTCCCGTTAGAAAGTTAAAATGCAATTTTCCTTAGTTTATGATTTTGCATGTAACTCTAGTTTAATCCATGCTTGTATAAGTTATTAAGCACCCTATATGAGGTTAGGGCTAAGAAAAGTTATGAGAAAAGAAAAGAGAAGATAAAGATAAGAAAAGAAAAGGCCAAGGCCTTAAGAAATCCCCAAAAGTCAAGACTTAGGATTTGGGCACACAAGGTGCTCGTTAAAATGCCAAGGCATTCAAGATAAGAAAAAGTAAGTATTTATTTTCTAAGGCCAGTACCCGGCGTCCAAGGGCGTCGTTAAAGAATCCAGGTGTCCAATTCCAAGTCTTGGCCCTGGTAGACCAAGGTCTGCTCTATTAGGATTGGTGGCTCGCTACCCCAACCTTTTAGGGAACGCGCATAAGATGGTACTTACGTCTTAAGTGGATCCAAGTGAGTTATTATTTTCAAGTATATGCTTTAGCAAAGTTTTCTAAAGTTTAAGAAGTTTTCTAAAGTTAAAGGAAGATTTAAAGTTAAAGAATTGCTAAAGTTCAAGTTAAGCCAAGAACAAGTAAGTTGAGACTTATTAATGCTTGAGTATACATGGTTTAGTTTTCTTTTAAGCATAAAAGTATCTCATGTGATTTCACATTGTTTAAAAAGCATGTTTGCACATTTTCGAGATTTTGTGAGCTAGATAGTACTACTAAGCTTTTTGCTTATTAGTTGCATTTCCTCTTGCTGCAGGTAAAGGTAAAGGCAAGCAATTCTGAAGGAAGGCGACAAGGCGGTGCTGAGTGACGTGTGTGTGGTGGCTGACCTTGGAGAGGTCCTTGGGACAAGATGAATAAAAGACTCAAAATATATTATTATAAGTCTTAGTTTAAGTTAGATCATATAGCATTTATCAAGTATTGCGTTTTAATATTTTGCATTCTAAAACCAAAGTAAAGATTCCATGTCATTTATTTAGCATACATATCCTTATGATTGCATTGGATGAGTAGAAGTGTGAGTAGTTTTGAATATTGATACTTGTTGGAATATTGATGCATGTGCCAAATAGTGCTAGTTTCCCTTTGAATCAAGTTTTATTGCTTAAAATGCTTAGAAAGTGCATTACATTCCACATGCTTTAGTAAGGTTTAGAAACATGTATTTGTGTTATGAATGCATAGGAGTTAAGTTTGGTACAAACTCTAGTTTAAAGTTCATATAGATTTTCATAACTTATTACTTCCCGCAAAGTTTAATTTCGAGTTTATGAAGTTGTTTTGATTGGCTAAAATGTTTAGGAAACTAGTATAGAGTATAGAAATGGTGTTGTGTCTTTGTATGGCTTGAAACTATATGTTTGGTGGACTTTTGAAACAAGGTTTCGAATCTGAATTTCAGGTTTTCAGGCGTGCCAGTCGACTGGTTCAGTATCAGTCGACTGCCCTATCGAACAGTAGCTTCTGTTCGATGCATCAGTCGACTGCCAAGAGGCCAGTCGACTGGTGCCGCGCCCAGAAACTTTCTGTGGCCGATACCAGTCGACTGGTTAGATCGCAGTCGACTGGTACCATTGCAGTGAAGTTCTAGAGAAAGGAAGTGTGCCATTGTATCATGCATGACTATTAGAGTTAGAATATCATCCCTAGATGGATTTAAAAGAAAAAAAAAGTTCCGCATTCTTAGTCGTGCATTAGAGTCAAGAAGTAGATAAAGTAACGATCCGTCTAAGGTAGAGAAGCGGGNGGAGGTGCCTCAAATCGGATGAAGTTTCATCCTCATCACAACAGCTCCATTGATCTAGCCTAATGGAGGTGCCTTAGTTCATCTAGGATGCCTCGAGTCTTTAGAGTCGCCTCGGATCTTCCAAGGCATCTTGAATCCTACGAGAGACGTATGGGGGAATCGCTCGGTGCGGCGGATACAAACGGGAGGAAGGGGATTAAAGAAGAAGAAGAAGGGGTGCGGTGGTGTTCGGTGCGGGCGCATGGGGGAGCCGCTCGGCGTCGGGAGAGAAAACGGGAGGAAAGGGATTAAAGAGAGGAATTTAGGGCATTTTATTAGTTTTGGTTTTTTGAAAAGCTCCTCAAAGTTCTAGTATTTGCAAATCGCTCCCTAAATTATGGTTTTTATTCATTTAGGGTCTTCGAAATTTTCATATTTGACATATCTTCTCTAAAATCTACTCTTTCTTGTGGTTACAAATTTGTAGAAATCTAAAAAGTTTAGGTTGATCAGTAGATTTCAGTTATAACTCACTTATAGATGTAAAAATTTCGATTGCACTCATTTTAAGTCTTGTGAGTTTCTGAAGTGTCAAGGTGTCCAAATGTGATCTCTTTTACTTATTTTTTGGCTTCCCTAATATTGCTAAGGAGAAAATGTCTTTAGTTAGAATACTCGGGACTTGTCTCCAAAAGATCAGACCCAAGCGTTTTAGCTTAAAATTAGCATTATACTGAAGCACCTCTAGGGAGCCCAATATGAGTAATGGAGGGAATTTTTAGACACCTTGAGAACTTCAAACCCGCAAAATCTAAAATGAATGCAATTTGAGCTCTTTAGGTTGATCAGTGGATTTTGACTACAACCCACTGATGAACCTAGGCTATTTCGATTTCTGTAAACTTGCACCTATTTGGTAGGATTGAGTGAGAGGAAGATAGATATAGTGTCAAATTTTGATTTTGATCAAGGAATACTATGGACATGGTATGGGAAGACTAGGTCCAACTTGGTCCTGGTCTGCTCCTAGAGACTAACACCACATTGAACTTGATATGAGAGCAATCCGATATTGATGTAATCGTCGACTCGTCAACCCGTGCTAAGATGAGCAAGTTATCTGCATAAGCTAAGTGGGTAATCTTTGGACTGGCGCACATAGGGTGAAAGTGGTAACCATGTAGCAGTGAGGATAGCTTTGAGCGACCACGAGAAGACCTTGAAACATAATCCAAAGAGGAAGGGGAGAGGGAGTCTCCTTGCCACAATACCCTTTGGCCTTTAAAGAACTCGTACATGACACCATTGATAGCTACCGAGTAGGAAACGGTGGTAATGCACTTATCGATCCAACCAATGCATTGCTGTGGAAATCGAAGGGCAACGAGTTGAAATGTCTAATCCACATATTCAAATGTCTTTTGGAGGTTCACTTTGAGTACACACCTTGGGGAGGATCTTTTCCGCGGATACTTTCGCAATAATTTTTGTGCAAAGTGGATGTTCTCGATGATCGATCGCCCCTTGACATATGCACCTTGCGTCGGATCTAGTAGTTTGTCCATCACTTCCTACAACCTTTTCATCAACACCTTGAAGATTATTTTGTACATCACTGTGCAACATGAGATTGGACGGTAGTCGAAGACACACGGTGCTTGATCAGACTTCAGAACCAACATGATCAATGTGTGGCCGCACTTCTTAATTAAGCAACCGGCCTGCTGCGAAGAATTCCTTGACAACTTCATACAAATCTGCATGCACTGTCATCCATGCTACCTTAAAGAAGTTCGAACAGTAGCCATCTAGTTTGGGAGCTCAATTACTTCGATTGCGAAGAGGGTTGTCCGTAAAAGAGATTTATTAGAAAATAAGACTTAATCAATATTTTCTATATGACATAATAATATGTCTTTAGAATTGGTATTTAGAATTAGTTAATTTAGAATTGGTCAATTGAATAAGTCCTCATAGACATCTATATATATTGTATTCTTCATTGCACATAAGTAACGAGATTCAGGGTTTATATCTCTATCTTCTTCTATCTCTTCCTTCTTCTTATATGGTATCAGAGCGTTGCCCTATCTCTTCCTCTCTCTTGCTAGTATGGTAGCCGCCGCCATCGAATTATATTACTCTCCTCTTTTGATATCTCACATAATCTATCAATGAATATATGCAATTAATCAAGACCATTGCCAATAATTTAGCTGCGATTGGCCATCTAATTTCAGATTCAGATTTACTTATCCATGTTCTTGCAGGATTGGGACCTCAATATGATAGTTTTATTCCCAGCATAACTACTCGCATGGATCAAGTGTCACTTAATACTCTTCATGGCTTATTATCTTGACACGAGATACTTCTACAATTTCAATCTCAAAGGGTCTCGGATACTCTCGCTCTTTCGGCACATGCACCATACAAAATTGATAGTACTACCCATCCTCCACACGATCAAGGAAATCAGGTTGAACGAAATAGAGGTCGGGGCCGAGGACAAGGTCAAGGACGAGGACGTGGACGAGGACAAGGTCAAGGACGAGGTCGAGGTCGTTGTCAGATCTGTCTTAAGAATGGTCACTTTGCTCATCAATGTTATAAGAGATTTGATTATAATTTTATTGGAGGTCTTGCATCCTCTACTCAAGCGTCAACATCAACTTCATCATCTCATCCAGGAGCATTCTCTATTGCAAGCAATCCTTATATACCAATGGCAGATTCTTTAAACCCGGGGTGGCATCCAGACTCTGGCGCGACTCATCACGTTACACCGAATTATGATATTCTTATAGAAGCCTCCTCCTATCATGGTCCTGACACAGTACAAATAGGCAACGGTTCAGGTTTGCAAATTGCTCACCTTGGTAACACATTTTTTAATTCATCTGGTCGTCTCTTTCACATGCGCAACACACTCCATGTGCCCTCTATCACTAAGAATCTACTTTCAGTTCGTCAATTTGCTCTTGATAATAATGTGTTTTTTGAATTTCACCCTCATTATTGTCTTGTGAAGGATCCCATTACCAAAATCACCCTGCTCAGAGGAGAAATTAGGGATGGTCTCTATCGCCTACAACCTACATCCGCCAAAGCGCTTATTGGAGAACGTACAAATAAAGCCTCTTGGCATGCACGTCTTGGTCATCCATCCCTCCGTATCGTACAAGAAGTTATTAATCGGTTTAACTTACCGACCCGTTTGTCTTCCTCATCTCATTCTTGTGATGCGTGTTTGAAAGCAAAGAGTCATAAATTATCTTTTGTTTCTTCTTCTCATATGTCTAAATTTCCTTTAGAAATAATTCATTCTGATATTTGGGGTCCTGCTCCTGTTTTGTCAAATCAAGGTTTTCTTTACTATGTCATTTTTATTGATGATTTTAGTAGGTTTACCTGGGTTTTTCTCCTAAAATGAAAATCTGATCTTTTTAATATATTTTGTCAATTTCAAAGGCACGTAGAACGTTACTTTGATTGTAAAATTCTTTCTCTCCACTCTGACTGGGGTGGAGAATATCAAGCACTTCATCGGCATCTGGACTCTTCTAGCATCCTTCATTGAGTCTCGTGTCCTCATACTCCTGAACAAAATGGCTCTGCAGAAAGGAAACATCGTCATATAATTGAAACTGCATTAGCTCTTCTCAATCATACATCAGTTCCACTTAAATTTTGGGATGACGCGGTTCAAACTGCAGTTTATCTTATTAATCGTCTGCCTACTCCATTACTTCAACATAAATGTCCCATGGAAAAACTCTTCAATCAAACTCCTAACTACACCTTTTTACGTATCTTTGGTTGCGCATGTTATCCTTGTCTACGACCTTACTCTAAACATAAACTAAATCCTCGTTCTCAACAATGTGTTTTCCTTGGTTATAGTAATTTGCACCATGACTACCGTTGTCTATATATTCCAACAGGGCGTATATATATATCTCGGCATGTTATTTTTGATGAGTCTTTATTTCCTTTTACAGCCTCAACAGGACCTCCATCTTCAGGGAGCAGTGGAATTTTTTTGATGTCACCTAATATCACATCTGAATTCTCTCAGATTGCTCATCCAATCAGACACACTAAAGATACTGAAGGTAATGGCATCCTTGGTCCTGCTCCGGAGCCTTCTGCAAATTCTCCTAGGTCATCAAAATCACCCCAAGTGACTACTCCATTAAGAGCTAGGCGCACTAATAATTTCGGAAGTGATAATGCTTTAGAACCTATTCCGTGCCCAATCTTGGAAGCATCTCCAGCTACAGACAATATGCTCCCTAACTCTGAATCATCGAACAATACAAGTCCTTCATCAGAATCCCCTTGTCTACCTACTTGTTCGTCACCATCAACAAGTGATGATACTCCTCGTCGTGTGCTTCCGTTAAGTGACATATATGCACGATGCCCACCAATAGCTACTCGACATCCTCTTCCTCGTGCTTTGGTGGTCGCCTCAAAATCTATTGAGCCAACTTGTTTTACACAAGCAAACAAGGATCCGAATTGGCATAGTGCGATGACTGCAGAATTTGATGCACTGCTTTGCAATGGAACATGGACCCTAGTTCTGCGCACTACCTCCATGAATGGTGTGGGCTCTAAATGGATTTTCCGTCTTAAGCATCGAGCTGATGGTTCTCTTGAACGATATAAAGCTCGACTTGTTGCCAAAGGGTTTAGTCAACAACCAGGTATTGACTTCAATGATACTTTTAGCCCAGTTATCAAAATTACATCTGTTAGATTATTATTATCAATAGCTGTGAGTTCTAATTGGTCTATTCGACAATTAGACGTTTCTAATGCATTTCTTCATGGTAATCTTGAGGAAACAATATTTATGGAGCAACCATCTGGATTTATTTATCCACAATTCCCATCTCATGTTTGTCACCTCAAGAAATCCATATATGGACCTCGGCAAGCGCCTCGTGCATGGTTTCATCGATTATCTAACTGGTTGTAGACTCAAGGATTTTCTGGATCTAAGACTGACTCCTCTCTATTCTACAGACATAATGCTGATTCTATGATAATCTTTCTTATTTATGTTGATGACATTCTATTAACTGGTAATGATGAAAAGGGCATCGCAAATCTATTAACTCTTCTCAATCAAGAATTTCCTATTCGTGATTTAGGAAATGCTCGTTTCTTTCTTGGTATTGAACTTATTCCACATGATGAAGGTTATATCCTTTCTCAAAGCAAATATATTACTGGACTTCTTCAAAGAGCTAAAATGGATGGGGCACGTCCGATTTCTACACCAATTACTACAGATAACGTCTCTGTTACTTCTTCCTCTTCGGTGATGTCTGATCCCCAGGTTTATCGAAGTATTGTTGGTGCTTTACAGTATGTTACTATCACACGTCTTGATATTACGTTTACAGTAAATCGTGCCTGTCAGTTCATGCATGCTCCCACTGAACAAAATTGGGAAAGTGTGAAAAGAATACTTCGCTATCTTAAATGCACTATTCTACATAGTCTTCTTTTATATCGTCACTCATCTCGAGATTTACATTCCTATAGCGATGCGGATTGGGCGAGTTCTCCTGAAGATAGACGCTCTACTAGTGGATATGCAATATTTCTTGGACGAAATATTATCTCTTGGAATTCGAAAAAGTAACCTACAGTATCACGTTCAAGCACTGAAGCTGAATATAAAGCTATAGCCAATGCAACGGCAGAAATTATTTGGCTTCAATCTCTTCTTTCTGAACTTCATCTTGCATCAAAAATTGCACCAAAAATTTAGTGTGACAATATTGGAGCAATATATCTTACAGCAAATCCAGTATTTCATGCTCGTACAAAACATGTGGAAATTGATTTTCATTTTGTTCGCGAACGCGTTGCAGCTAAACAGTTATCTGTCTCCTATATTTCTGCAGAAGATCAAATCGCTGATATCTTTACTAAGCCATTATCCAGGCAACGTTTTACCAAGCTGGCAAGCAAACTCAACGTCAGAGATCTCCCGTTGAATTTGTCGGGGGGTGAAAGAGATTTATTAGAAAATAAGACTTAATCAATATTTTCTATATGACATAATAGTATGTCTTTAGAATTGGTATTTAGAATTAGTTAATTTAGAATTGGTCAATTGAATAAGTCCTTATAGGCATCTATATATATTGTATTCTTCATTGCACATAAGTAACGAGATTCAGGGTTTATATCTCTATCTTCTTCTATCTCTTCCTTCTTCTTATAGTCCGTTTCGCCTATGAGGTGATCGATGCGACAAGGTTTCCCTGTTGTGTCTATGAGAACCGTCCCTGCTGTTAAGCATTTGTCTAGTTCCACACAGTCCACTTTTGTGCCCACCTCTCAAAATACCCAACAAACTCATATGTAATTTCCTTCAGACTTGTGGTTCAAGTATATATGCTGCTGCACAGATTCCAACTCATCCGCAGCCCACCTTACCTTTTGAGAAATGTGCTGAAAGTGCGGCAGATTGAATGCTCGGAGCCTTTGTTTCAAACTGGATAGCTTTTGTTTGAATCAAAACTGAGTGTCTCATCTACCATTTGACCTCATGATTCATCGATCCATACATGAAAATTTTCATGGAGTCAAACGATTGATATCTCTATTTTAGCATGATCAAGATTGAATTCTTACATTGTTTAGTATGCGATTGATCTTAATCTACTTCCTTTATTTAGCATATGATTAATCTTAATTAACTTGCTGGCCTGGGACTTCCTTTACCTAATAGCTATTCAATTTTGATATGTCAAAACTTCACTATTGTCTAGTATTTGATTAATTTTAACTTATTAGGTTTTCATTCTTGCCTAACATATGATCAATCTTGACCTATTAAGACTTCACCACTACCTAGCATCCATTCAACCTTAATCTGTTAGGATTTCACCACTGTCAAATATTCGATCTTCATTGGCCTATTTAGTTTTTCTCGTTGCCAAATATAGTCAATCTTGATTTGCTTGGACTTTACATTTCATGTCAAGTGTTTTGTCCTCCATAACTCACTTGGACAACTTTTTGCTCTCACATCAACTATATTGATCAAATATTGAAATCCAACTCGAGCTAACTAGAGACTGGTCAAGTTTGACCAGAGGTCAATTGTACCAACAATTCTTCAAATCAAATAAGAACATCCTATTATCAGTCATAGACACTCTAGTTACAAGATTAGAATCTTAATCTCATATCCAAAGCATACCTCAATGAATCTTGATTTCTATAATGACAATCTCAATAGGTATAATTTCCATTTTCTAAAAATTGATCCAATTACTCTAATGATATTTCAGTTCTAGGCTAATTTTTTTGAAACAAATGAAAAATGCAACCAAACATGTAGAAATATATTTTCTACAGATGTGACAGACTGTATGCAAAAAACGCCTTTTTTTCTTTGATTTTCACTTTTACGTTCCTTTCAAAGCTTATAAAGCCTTTCTTTCTTGTATCAAACTCTACACATTTACTTTTATAATCTGTCATATGGTTGTTAGTTCTATTATTAAGATAAAATATATTTGTCTTTCCAATAGAGTCCTCGTTGTGTGCAAAAAGGAATAATTGCTTTGAATTATCTTCCTTTTTCTACCTTAGTTTTGCCTCTTCATCTTTCATATTTACTTGACATTCTCAAGCATAATATTTAAACTTGTGATAAAATTAACATTTAATTTGAGATGTATTTCCTCTATCATCATATCTCACATAATTATCTCTTTCTCACATAATTACCTCTTTTGTCTTCCTCTTCCGTGACCTCTTACAAAATACAAATATTTGGTTTTTCATCAAATTGAAAAAGTTGCTTATCTCTCCCTTGACCACAACCACGAACCGAACTTTGGTCTGTGCCTCGACCTCGGCCTGTGTCTCGTCCTTGGCCTCAATCTCTATTAGAAATATATACTTCTTTTGGTCTTCAAATTGACCTTTACTTATAATGCATGTTTTGATTGCTCTTGCTTTGCATGGTTTATCATTGATGAGTTTATAATGATCCGTTTAATTCATCAACAATCATAGTCTTCAAATCTTTAAACTCTTCATTCATTTGCAACAACTACATAATTGAACGTGGACTAAGAGAGCATAGAGCATAATATCTTCTCAATTACGCAAACATCAGATACTATTTATCTAAGTCTCTTTATTTGATTGACAATAATAAAAATTATAATAAAATAGTCAGAGATAAATTTACTCTTCTAGATAAAGAGTGAGTCAAATTGAGCCCATAGAGTTTGGAGCTGAACCTTCCATACTTTATCTACTCCCATATATTGCTATGAAACATTTCTGTTTCTTTAATGTTGTACTATCTTTTCGAATATGTCTTTGGATGATGGTGAGAGCACGTTGATATTTCTTTCTTTCTCTAAAACATCATTTTGATTTTGAGTCAAAGTTGCCCGATCTAAACGCTCTTCAAAATCATTTTCAAATTTAAAAATCTAAGACATATTTGTTAAAAAGTTTTGATGTCGGGATTGGTTGAATCTTTTGTTGTCAGGTTCATTTGAATTGAATGTTGTGCTTTCAGGCTCGGGAGTGTTTGGCCATCTCTCTGACTCCTTCCTGGGAAGGAAAGGCTCCCTCACAGTCGTCTGCATCCTCAACGTCCTCTTCGGCTTTCTCACCTCCATCTCGCCAGCTTACTGGTTCTACCTCTCTCTGCGCTTCCTCACCGGATTCAGCACTGGCGGCGTCGGCCTCTGCGCCTTCGTCCTCGCCACAGAACCCGTCGGCCCCTCCAAGCGAGGCGTAGCCGGCATGTCCACCTTCTACTTCTTCTCCGCCGGCATTGCCCTCCTTGCGGCCATTGCCTACCTCTTCGACTCTTGGCGCTTCCTCTACGTCGTAACTTCCCTCCCTTCCCTCCTCTTCGTCCTCTTGATCCTCCCCTTCGTCTCCGAGTCCCCTCGCTGGTACCTTGTTCGTCGGAAAGCGCCCGAGGCCATGGCCATCCTGCATAGCATCGCCAAGAAGAACGGGGAGCACATTCCGCCGGGCGTCCTGCTTGTACTCGACGGTGAGAATGAAGAACATTATAAAGAAGATCATAGTCAAGTTGCAGAAATAAAAAATAGCGGCCGGAAAGTTGCGGCGGCGGCCGCCTCCATCATCGACGTCGTCCGCTCACCCACAACGAGAGTCCGGCTCGTCTTGATGGTGGCGATCAACTTCCTCAGCGCCGTCGTGTACTATGGCCTCAACCTCAACGTCGTCAACCTGGAGACCAACATCTACCTCAGCGTACTCCTCAATGCCGTCGCCGAGATGCCTGCTTACTTGCTCACCGCCGTGTTGCTTGACCGGTTCGGGAGGAGGCCGCTCGCTATCGCCACCATGTGGCTCAGTGGCGTGTTCTGCGTCATGGGCAGCCTAGTAAGCGGCGTCCCGGCCATGAAGGAAGTGAGGATGGCCTGCGGAGTCGTCGGAATCTTCGGGATGGCGGCCACGTATAACTTGTTGTTCATATACACGGCAGAGCTATTTCCGACAGTGGTGCGGAACGCGGCGCTAGGGTGCGCGGCGCAAGCGTCGCAGATGGGGGCCATCGCGGCGCCCCTGGTGGTGGTGTTGGGTGGCCAACTGCCGTTCGCGGTGTTCGGTCTCTGCGGAATGACGGGTGGGTTTCTGGCGTTCTTGCTGCCGGAGACGATGAATCGTCCGCTGTATGACACGATGATCGGGTTGGAGGAAGGAGAGAAACACTGATGACGACTCACCTTCGCCTCTTTATTTCCTTCCTGCATTTTTGCTTTTAATTTGCATGTTTTCAAATTCTTTAAATTAGTTTCAAGATTTCCTTAGACTCTTGCTTTTGTCCCTCTCGAATAATTAAGTCATGTAATAATGATAGGACATTTAAATATTTAAATATCGAATCGCAACGGTTAGATATGATAGAGATTTTTTTTTCCAATGTGATAATAACTTTAAGAATATTCATCGTTTAAATGAATGTTCATGAGTAATTTTTAATTTTCCATTATGATTTGTGAAAATTTTTATAAGATTGGATCCATTATTTTAAAATTAATCGATAGTTAAATATCTTAATTACTAACCAAAAATAAAATTAAAATTACGTATATATATTAATTAGAATGATCAAAAATAGGTACTATGGTTAGCATAAAATTAAGATGATCTCCTGAAATGAATCCAGGTGCCTGGATTCATTCAAGGTATAATATTTTGTTTTAATTAATTTATTTATTTTTGAATATATAATTTTAAAATTTTAGAATTTAAAGATTGAGTTATAGTGAGTTTAAGATAATAAAATTTTTTCTTTAGAATTTAGACTTCCATCTTGGATTATAGCGTTCAAGATAAAAAAATTTAGATACTTACGAGGTATATTATATGTATTTAGGGTTTAAGATTTTAAAATTTAAGGATTGAGTTATAAAGAACCTAAGTTAATAAAAATTGTTTTCTAGAGTTTAAGTTTTCCTCTTGGATTATAGTATTAAAATAATTTTTTTAAAGATGTTTATAGGTATATTATAAAATTAAAAAAAATTATTTATTA
Source organism: Boesenbergia rotunda (assembly GCA_024364735.1). Classification (NCBI taxonomy): domain Eukaryota; kingdom Viridiplantae; phylum Streptophyta; class Magnoliopsida; order Zingiberales; family Zingiberaceae; genus Boesenbergia; species Boesenbergia rotunda. Next base: position 171,715 of record JAGFNQ010004225.1, read on the forward strand.
AAATTTTTAAAATTAACGAATTGTTTGTCTATTATAATAATTACTTTATAACCACTATAATAATATTAAATTAAAGATATTTTTTAGATGAAAAATACGGTGTGCGTTGTTTTTATTTTTTTTTAAATATTCTTTTAACAATTATCATAATTAAGGGTGTCTTTTTAATTTTTTGCTAAATATCTTCAATATTATCCTTTCTTTAATTTACCTCCCACTTCTATAATGGATAATAAAAATATTATTACTATAAAAACGTGGAAATAAAATCATAATAATAAAACTATAAAGATATATTGACAACACTTATAAAAGTATCAAAGCAAAATGACAAATAAAATTATATTTTTTAAGAAAATAAAAGGTAAAATAAAATTTTCTCTGAAAACAGTCTGAATTCCAAGGCTTGGAAAAATGCACTCATTCGAGAATGTTAAACAATCAAAAGGAGAGTTGAGGAATTTTTTTTCTTCTACTCTTTGGATTAGTTTTGCTTAGAAGGGAAAAGAAATAAGGAAAGAAAAGCAAGACAGATGAAAAGATATCCAAAAATTGCACATTACACATGAAACATTTGTTTATATATATTTGTATTTTTTTTTCTTGCTCCAATTTCTGTTAGCATCTTCCTAGTCAAGTTATTTCAATCTTAGCATTTACTTGGAAAAATATGAGGAACGAAAGAACTCACAAAATTATTTATAAATTTTCATCATTTTTTAAATAGAATTTGTGTCATTTTCACTCCTCTTTATATTTTCCATTTAACTAGGGCCGTCTTTAGAAAATTAGAAGTCTATTGGAGACCTAGACTAATTTTTAGATGAAAGATGATTAAGCTAGAAAAAGAAAAATATGATATTAGGAAAAAAATAAACTATATATATAATGAACTTTTGATATTTTGGGTCCTAATTAAACATCAATTCTAACGATTATATACTTAAAAAAATTAATCAATCATCAAGTTTAATAGTTAACCTAAATAATATGGATGCCTCTAAACTAGGGAAGCCCGCCTAAACTGTTTCCCCTTAAGACGACCCTGTATTAACTAAACTCTTAGGATATATTTGGTTCAATATTATTGTTATTGTTGATAGTTTTATTTACTTATCTATCTAAAGATATGTTATTTAACCATGTTTAATTCAGGATTTCAGATAAGGAATGTTTTCTCAATGATAGAGCATATCTATAACATCAGCAAGTTGGGGGCATAAATCCAGAATCTGATTACCCAAAAAGTGCTATGTTTTGGGTGATTCCAGATTTAACAAAAAAATTTCCTAAAATTAACCTCCAATGTCGAAGGAAGAATGAGCTCTAGCGGAAGATGAAAGGCGACATGGTTTTGATTGTGTTCTCTGGCAAAGCTTCATAGTGCCCTCAGGTGTCGACGAAGGGCGACGTAGTTTCGAGTGGAAGGGGTGGCAAGGTGAGGGCTATTGAAGGAGGCATCGTCAGCGAGGATGGGGAGAGGTGGGGCCAGAAGGGAGTGTCGGAGTCACGGTGAGTTAGGAGCTTGCGGAGGAGGACAACGAACATGGCGTGGAAGTCAAGCAAGGGGGAGGAGTGGAGGACGAAAGCGAGATTAAGTGCTAGGGCATCCAGGTGCAAGTCGTGGCAGAGGTTGAAGAGGGACTCAACGTGAGAGCGCTGCTAGTTGTGGGCGGACATCAACTAGCCAATCAGGGACTCGAAGGGGCATGATTCCGCCGAGGCGAGAATCACTACAATCTGCTGCTATTGCAGATCCATTCTTCCTCTACTGCCTTCTTCCGAAGGTGATGTTGCTGAACCGACGGCAGAAGAAGAAGACGATCATGAATGACGAGTAGGGAGTTGATTCTCTCTCTCTCCCCTACTCGGAGAAATAGCGAGAAGCTGAACACCACAGTGGGGTAAGTGCATGGCGAGGCGGATCGTGGCGATTTATGGTGGTCGTTGTTGGCGGTCCTGTGACCTTTTTGTAATCTCCGCGGTATTTGACTTAGTCGATTTTACTCGACCGTCGGAACTTCTGGGAGGTTGCTGCCGGGAGGTAGCAAACTGAATTTGTTTACGTCGAGGCTAGTGTTGGACACTATTTCCGTAAAACGATATTGCTCTGCTACGGTGCTCACGGATAGCAGCAATTCGTTCCCAAGATACAACGACGTCGTCTCGGAATAGTAGCACTTCAAATTCCGAGACCGGCGAACCTTTCCGTAGGATTTTCGGACTCTCGATGCAGAAGATTAGCTTTCTAATGCTTAGATGCTTGAATGCTTCGAATGATTCGAATGATTGAATATTTCCAAAGGAGGGATCCTTTATATAGTAGGTGAAGAGGCAAGTGACCCTTGGCGAGGACTGATCCGAACCATCAGTTCATAACCCTTTAAAGGGTTCTGATCTCAGCCATTAGATCTGAAGAGCTATAACTCTTCAGATGGATTTTAATCTGGTTTGTTAGATCCGAAGAGATTTTAACTCAATCTAATCTCGTCCGCTGGATTCGAAGAGTTATAACTCTTCATCCCATCTTTGATCTGAGCCGTCAGATTTCTCCATTTAATCCGACGCTCCAGATCAGTCCCCTCGCTAATGGTCTGATCGTGACCCTGCAGTATCAACGATCCAGATCGCGCCCCATGCGATCTTGTTGCCATCTTCGAAGTGCAAAGTGCGCCAACAAAGCGCCCATTGCGCGCGTGCGCACGTGGCGGGTGGCGGGCTCGCAGATGCAAGCACCTGCTCGCCCAAGGGTAGAGAGCACCTGTGCTTTTTGTATTGACTGCAAAAGCACAGCAACACATATAAGGAAACATTGGCTTTCGCCAATTAGCGATGTGGGACTAATCTCCATCTTTCTCCTTAACGCTATTTTGAGCACAACTTTAAACACTTAATTTATCATTCACCCGTAATTGGTTTTGAGCAAATTAATAGTCTAGATTTATCTACGCGAAACGTAGATTTCGATTTTGAAGTCAAATATGACTTTCATCGATTGATGGTACTTTGATTTCGCCTCGCAAAATCATATCCAACAATCGTTGTATGGGGCAGAGGAGGAGATTATTTCCTTGTGGTTAAAGGCGATTCGAAAGTAAAAGTCAAGCTACAAGTGGGATGATTTGAGATAAAATTCTTTTTGGTGATCGTAGATTGATCCTATCAGCAAGTAGCAAGTGAGGAGGGGCAACTATAGGTGACTCAACAAGAAAGTCAACTGAAGACTGACTTGCAGCCTTTTGCTTAGATGGTGGAACACCGGCCGGACACTCGGGAAGGCGGTGCAAGAACGACGCCCTACAAAGAAGAAAGAATGTTAGAGGCTGACCAGGAGGTCTCCGGCGAAGACACTCCGACGCTCAAGTCAATATTCCGACGAGAGGGGAAAATGGTAGCAATTGGAGGAAAAATATTATTCCACTTGCCTATGCGCGGAGCTTTGGAAGTCTTTATATAGGAAGGGGACAAATTAACTCTGCCCTAGTCGTCACATTTCATCAAGGCCCCAATCTTCTTGTAGGATTTGCCTTCCAAATGACGGAATTGAGCCGCCATACCTCCCATCACCTGTACATCCTTCGTGTTAATTCACCTCCGTGACTGATGGCCAACTCCTCGGGCAACGCAATCGCGGCCTATGTTCTCTCACCATAATGAGCGGATTTTATGGATCGCTTCATACATCTTTATGTCTTTTCATCATTAAACGATATCAATCGTACAAGATTACAACTCATGGACACTCTATTATGACTCCTTCAGCATTGCCAACTGGATGATTGAGTGGGGCCTCTGAAAGATCGTGCCGAGAGCCAAATAAGGCCCGCTTGGGTTTCCCGCGGGGTAGGCGGGTTTACTCATATGTCGGATCATTCCTGTCAGGGCAGACATTCGGTAGGCCTCGCCAGGGCGGATGGTCGGCTAGTTGACCACGCAATGGAGAACTATTGGTCGGCCACACCAAGGCAAATGGTCAGGCCCGGACGAGAGTCACTTCACCTTGGTGTTCTTAGGGATGGAAATAGGTCAGATCAGGCCAGGTTTTTGCCTTAACAGGCAAGACCTGTATAGTAACGAAATGACCTGAGCCTGGCCTGTGACCTGTTATAAACTTTATTCTTGGCCTAAGCTTGACCTATTCAATAACCTGGTCTGACATGTGGCTTGTTTATAAAGCTTATAATTTAGAATACTTTATACAGGTTAACATGTCAAAGTTGTTAATATTGAAAGTTTGGGGGCTAAAAGTTTAAAAGCACAAAATTAAGGGCCTTATTTGAATTAGCTGAACGTGGAGGGTCTTTTTGCAAAAATCTAAAAACAAATAAACCCTAAACTTCTCTCAAAATCCCCTCTCCCCCGTTTTCTTTCCCCGACGCCGCAGGGATCAAGCGACGCTGAAACCGCCGTCGAAGCCCATTGCAAGTGCCAACACTTCTCTCGTCCCTTCCGCGTTTTCAGTTTCCTCCTTCCTCTTCTCCTTCCTCCTCATCCGCGCACGCAAAGTCAACGCCACAACCCTCGTGGAGTTTACACCGCCGCACCCTAACCTTCTCCGTCTTCCTCCTCCTCCGGTCGTGGCTAGCCTCTGTTTTCTAGATTCCTCCTAACGGTCGGTAAGTCAATCAAGCTTGGATTACTGCTAGGGCTTCCTGATTTGCTCGGATTTGTTTTTTGGATTACTGGTTTTGGTGTTTGTCGATTAATTAGGTGTGTAAGGTTTCTTTGTTGGGTGAACAAATGGCTGTAGAGGTTAGTTCTATACTACTGCCATGTAATACAAACATGATTCAATTAGGATTGAATCTAAACTAAAGGGATCAGTGGGTGTTTGAGGATGGGAATTATGGTTGAACTGTGCATCAAAGCAAGCTTGACATTTGTCTATGTTATCGTGAGTTTTGGGGTTTACCTATCTATGGGTGATTGTGTTTAAACCTGATAAATGATTGAAGAGTTTAGCTCAAAGTTTATTGTTACCTTCCTTCTAGTTCGTGAGCCCCATTGGTTTGGGAAATTGGGATAAGGTAATTAATTTGGGTTTGTAATGGTGAGTTAGATCTTGGATTAGGATTTAATTAAATGGAGTTATTTGAAATGGATCTAATTATGTGTTGTAATTAGTTAGCTATATTAATTACTTGTATAAATAGCTAAATTTAGTCCTTGATTTTGGGATCGATGGCACAGCTAGAGGGGAGGTGAATAGCTCGGTCACCCCAATTTCAATTTCTTCCTACAATTGTTAGCATAAGTGGAAACTTAATTTAACAATTGAAACAATGCTAACATGTTACTGATTACGTGGTTCGGAGATTGCTTGCTCCTACTCCACGGTGTGTCATTGAGGTGGGCGAACCCTTGATCCTTCGGTGGATCACGCCTGACAATCTCCAGCTAAAGTTTTCTCCTTCTCGGTGGAGAACAACCTCTCACAAACTTTCTTCCTCCTTACAAGATAGAGCTAGGGTTTAGGAGGAAGATGAGCACTTGGAGCTTGAGCACTTGAGCACTAGAGTAAAGATATCACAATGAAGAGCAAACCTATTTCAAGTCTCAAGCTCTACTTTAAATATCGGAGAGAGCTATTAAATAAACAGCTCAACCCCGACACCAATCGACTGCCCCAGGGCCAGTCGACTGATGCCCAGCCTAACGACTCTATTTCGAACATACCAGTCGACTTCTCTACAGATCAGTCGACTGCTTCCAGCTGTTCGATCTTACAGAAAGATTAGTCGACTGGTGATCCATACAATTCGACTGCTACAGTGCGCTCTCAGTAGTGTCGGTCGACTAGTTCTCTTGACAGTCGACTGCCTTACTTACAAATGCACTCTCAACCTCTCCGGAATTCACCCTTCGCGTATGCCTTGAAGTCCACATCCTTGGCTTGTCCCTTGAAGTTCTCTTCCTTCGGCTCTCGTCCCTCGGGTGCACACACAAGTCCACGGAGAGGACTGAAGAAGAACTTCTTTCTCCACCCTTTGTGCGAGGAAGGGAACCCTCCTAGGAACCTATGGCCAGGGCGCGCCGAAAAGCTAAAATCCCCTCGCGAGCCGATCGATACGAAGATTGAATGGAAGAGGTGAGGGGTCAGGGGGATGTCGAAGAGCTTGAAGATAATGTACGCCCCGCCCTCGACCGGATTGCCTCTCCCTCGACCCGGCGGACACTCCAGAAAAACTAACCTATACGACTCTCTCTGTCGGCCTATACCGCAGTCTATAGGACTGGAACAAGCCACTGAATGTAAAAAAAACGAAGATGGCGACAAAAACTGTATACCGGTATGACTTACGACAAAACAAAACGAAATAAAGGCCTCCATGACACACAAAAGTACAACTATATATACCGTCGTACTAAACAACACAACAGAAATTAAAACAGCGAAAGCAAATGAAAGTATTGTATGACCACAAATACAACTCAAACCAAAATACGAGTCACTCTGAAATAGAAGGACTGGGACAGGCTGCCGGGCACTCCAGACGATCAACCTGAGATGAAAACAAGTCTGACGGTGTGAGTCCAAGAACTCTGCGAATACATATATCTGGTATGCATAGTAAGCTACACTAGCAGTAAGAGTCAACTGGCAGTAGTAACAATAATAACAATAGGAAATGCTGTAGGAAATGTTGAATCCATAAATACTGAATAGAAGATACATATCAGAGCCATACAAACCTAAAGATGTAAAGGTCCAAATATCACACGGGTAAGATAAGGTCACCAGACCCTGTGTACACATACCTCCTGAAGTTGTAGATCAAACACATATACTGTAACCAGATATAGCAAATACGAGCAAACTCAATAATGCAAACCACAACAATCATGCAATAATGCATCATGTGTACATGATGTCTGTACGCACTCCAACAACCCCCCACACTGGCTGGCTGAGTGGACAGGATGCTAGGGAGCCAACTGCTCCAACAATCATAACCCTAAAACCAGGCACGAGAGGAGCCAACTGCTCGCGGGTCACACAACCCATCATGACATGCACCCCTACGCCAACAAAGGGGGAGCCAACTGCTCGCGGGCCACACAACTGATCATGACATGTACTTAAAGCCAGAAAGGGGAAGCCAACTGCTCTCTATGCCATCTCTGCCTGCTACCACGCTCCAGCATCACTACCCATGAGTGACCGGGCGGAGACACGACAGAACAACTGCACACACCAGGAGGGGTCCCTGACTGCTACGATGCACCGAACTCACTGCTCAAGAGTGACCGTGCAGATTCTCGACAGGGCAACTATACGCACCCTCCAATAGTTACTACTCGTTAGTAATAATGTATACAGATCATGATCACCGCGTATCACTAGTGCCTGCTACCCTGCTACAGCAACACTACCTATGGGTGATCGAGCAAAGATACAACAAAACTACTGCCCACACCCGGAGGGGTCCCTGACAGCTACGATGCACCGGACTCACCCCTCAGGAGTGACCGTGCAGAGTCTCGATAGGGCAACTATGCGCACCCTCCGATAGCCACAACTCGCATATGGCAATGTGTGCAGATCATGACCGTCATGTCAGATGACGTGTCTCAACCACATGACTGGGAGCTCTACGCTGCCAGCTCATGCGCATGCAAGAACGATGCATGGCAATATCATACACCACACCTACCTAGCTAGTCTACCAATCATCAACATGATATGCAGAGGTCCAAATAACCGGTATGCACCATATCCTAACCCTAGAACACATGCAACAATAAAGAGTAAAGTGGTCCAACCTCGAAGCAGTATAGAAATAAATCTATCGTCTAAACATACAACTAACATCAAGTGTAAATATATGGAAGCAGGAAGTAAATAAAACTCTACTGCTATCTATAACTAACTATGCATAAAATCTGTGACAATATCTAAAATAGATAAGTCCGAAGTAGGGATGGCAATGGGTCGGGTTCGGGTCGGATTCTATATCCTCCGTACTCATACCCATCGGGTATCGGATATCCATCGGGTATACCCATATCCATTAAAGGATCGGATATCTTGTATACTAATAATTTTTTTTCTTTCTATCCAACTATATCATTGAACAAAAGTACATTATAATTAACATTAAAGTTTAAAAAATATATATCTATAATTTTAAAAATAGAGTAAGCATATATATAATCTATTTCTAACATTAATACAAATTATTAGTAGGTTTTGGGGAAAAAATCTTTAATGTATATATGTATTTTTTATTTAATCGGGTATTCGGGTCGGATATCAGGTATTGATAGTCCCTCCATATCCTCCTCCATTCGGGTTGGATGTCGGATTCTCCGTCGGATTCAGGTGAAATTGTCATCCCTAGTCCGAAGTACCCGCCTCCGAGTAGGTGCTCGTACGCGAAGAGAACCCCACGTCCAAAATCCGCAAGGAAATAACCAAGTCAATGTCCTGTATCAAATACATCACCCTTAGCGATCTACGTAAAAGTAGCTAATCAACTACTAACTCATATTAGTAGTGATCTTAATTATCGTAACCATTTAATTATTTGGGTCCAACCTAAGTTTAACCCAAGTCTAACCCAAGATCCAAATTACCACTCTAAAACTAAAGGGGTAGCTCCCGGCCAGGATTTAAGAAACTAAAACACAAACAAAACAAACCACACGTATTACCCAAATCAGACCTGAACAAAAGAAAAAAAACAAAGTAAACAGAGTAAGATCATAGTATCAAGACACCAAAACCAACAGAGCAGTTCATGAGGAAGCTCACGGCTGATAACACCATCTCACAACAAACAAACTCACAGAAACCCTAATTCAAACCAAACAAAGCTAGCTAGAAACTCAAACCCAATCTGATCGAAGCTCTCAGTCGAAATACCTAAACCGTAGCACCTCCAAAATAGAACATACCACATAGCATCAAAAGCATTCGATCAAACCCCAAACAAACACCCACCGAGCAAGGATAAACAAAAGGGAAATCAAAGATCTATGCCAATAGAAACAAGATCTCACGACATATCAACAAATCAACACAGAACATATCAACTCACATCATAAATCCAACGAGTATCATCATAGCATCATCTGAACAAGAACAGAGGCAACAGAGCTAATTTCCATGTCTAATATGACACAACCCTAGACCAATCAAGCTTTAAAACCGTATTAGATTCAAAACTAAACCATCTGAAGCAGACGACAATAGAACAACGAGATCCCTACAACACAAATCAATACTTACCTCTGCTCGAATCGACAAGACTGGGTCTAGCAGAAGAAATCAATCGCGATCTGCTCTAGATCCGAGCTACCTTCTTCCCCAAGGTCCTAGATCAGCCCCTCTCCGAACCCTAGATCAAGAACGTGACCAAAATCACCGAGCGATCAAGGAAGAGAAACTAGAGAGAGTGAATAGTAATCCTCACCTGAGACTCAACCCCTTGAAGAACTCCGACAGAGGTCGCCGACGCCTGTTGGAAGGAGAGGCGGCAGAGGATCTGCGAAAGGAGAAGAAGAGGAAGGCGAAGGAGGAAACCGCAACACTGAGTTTGGGATTTGCCGCAGGGAGGAAAGGAAAGACCTTTAATAGGTTTGGTCTTTTACGAAGAACCCCTCCTATTTTAGCTATTCGCTCGCTAGCCCTTGCTTTGGGTGTATTTAGCTTTTTATCCCTCCAAATTTTCAAATGTTAACACCGCCTATCTGAGCAAAGGCATTGGGAGCCATCTGGTGGAGGGGAATATCGAAATAGGTGGCCACGCTCATGAAAAAAATGAGGAATGGGAAAGCGGATCCCCAACTCTACTTGCCCCAAAAAGAAGATAAAGAAACCTACGAGAGGCTCCACAGGCGTCTGGTCTACTTTAGGGATCACCACATCCATCTCGGCCGGAATGTCGTAGGCCTCAATAGCCGCCTACAGAGCCTCTGACCTCACTCTAGAAGAGGCAGACTCATACAACTCCGCTGGATAACCTTCCATGGTTCCTAAGGGAAAAGATGAGAAGGAGGCAGAAGACTTACGTTATAAAAGATCCTTAGAGAAGAAGACGAAGACGAGGTGCACTAAGCAACGAAGCCAGAAGGTGGCCAAACGTCTTCGCCTCCCCTTCTTATACAGAGGAAGCCGCCTATATGTGTGCAATGGGGGCAAGGCACGTGGAAGGCAAGGAACCGCCACATCGGGGCAGCGCCATGAAACAGCCGCTTGACGTGAGCCTGCTACAGCTCCGCACGTCAGTAAGAGATCGCGAAGAGAGAAGTTGGGGCACGTGGCGACGAGGAATTCACGAAGGGACTTTGTCGCCATTAAAGAGCGTCATGCACCTTTATAAAGGATGGACAAGTATCATTGCAGTACCTCGAAAGCCATCGAAGTGTTTTTGGGAAGACAAAATCAAACAGGGATTGCCTTGAGACCCGAGGCAAATTCTACAATCCTCAAACCCAGTATAACTGCCAAGGGAGCAGTAACGGGTGCAAGAACCCACTGGAACATAGTTTCTTCATCACCACACTAGTCTGATCAGTCAGCAACACTTCCTTCGATCAGACTTAAAGAGAGAAACTTAAGATGGAGTTGAGTACCCCGTGGCGGACACGTGGGCTGAAGAAGCTGTGTGGCAAAATATAGCGAGTCTGAATAACTCTCTTTCCAGAGCGCCCGAGACTCTCTTGGGAAGGGGATCCCCTGGGACCCCCCCGGCGGGTAGACACACCCTGGAGTTCAAATCAGAGGACGCACTTCCGAGATTACCTCGGGAAGCCAAGTCCCCGAGACCAACTTAGGGAAGCGGAATGCCTGGGACCCCCCGAGCCAGAAGACCCCAGGATTACCACGAGGAAGCGGAGCCCAAGAAGCATCCGACTGCAAGTAACGGTCCCCCTTCCTTCGGATCTGCGGATAACCATCACCAATTATTGCGGAGTCATCATGACCCATAAATGTCGCAACGGGCCAAACTTAATGACGGCGTGGACCGTTGCAAAGGTTATCCTGTAACCGACAAACGGGGAACGTAGCAAAGATCGTGGAGACACACGAAGACAGCCGCCGTAGGTATAAAAGGTACTCCAACCCCTCCGGTAAAGGAGTTACGCATTCTCTACTTCTCGCATATCTTTTTGCCTTCTTTTCATCTCCTTTATCGAGGCACTGACTTGAGCGTCGGAGTGGGCTCCGCCGGACAACCTCCGACGTGGTCCCCTAACATTCGTGTTAATCTCGCAGGGTGTGAAGTTCCTCCTCTAGTGTCAGCATTCGCATGGGCTGAACTCTGGTGACTAACCATCAACGTCAATTTCTTTCGAAATATATATGTCCTATGAAAAATGAAAAAGAAAAAAATAAGCAAAAAATAAGCGTGCGTATCAAGCGTCCTGAAACAAATTCTACCCTCTCTAGAATAATTTAACAACTGGATTAATGTTAACTAATCTAAATTTTTTTAAGAAAAATATTCTTGGACTCGTTTGAAAGACGTTAGAAAGGGAATAAAAAACAAAAGAGACGATGATCTAGAAACGATGACTGACGTGTATGGCGCAGACCGTTTGTCTCGAGATGGTTTTGGTTGTTACTGGCACCGACAGAAAGAGTCAAATTAAGTAAAAATGAGGCCGGAAAATAAGTCAAATTCTTTTGTCCGCATAGATAATCGACGTCAGACGGCACCGGATTTGGAATGCGTCGCTCTCGGTCGTTGACTTTCTATTAGCAGCCAATTCCTGAAGCCAACCAGGTCTTCGTATACGCCATGGTCTTCGCGATGACATCCCCTTCTCCGCGAGCTGCTTCACTACTTCCTCACATTGTTCACATTTTGGTCCACTCAAACCACTAATTAATACAAAATCTTGTTCGATTCGTAGACAATAATGATAGACCCGACACGTTGGCGCTGAAAGTGCAGTCGTTGATGCTAAACAATACAAGTTAATCGGCCAAACTGGGCCTTATCATATTTGGCTACTTGCTCCATGGTTCCAGTTCTTTAATTCTCATAATAATTGCTTGTTAAGTACACCAGTCGCAATATCAGTTAGCTTATTAGCATGAATTAGGCACAGGAATTCTTTACTTTATTCAATAAACCGTATCCATAGACGATTCTGTTTATATATAGGACGTACGCAAATTAAGGATTGCCACATTCATATCGAAGGCCATGGCCGAGGAACTCATCGCTAGCAGCGGCGTGGGTAGCTGGTGGTCCAACTGCAGTATCGATGGCTTCATGATCTCCCCGCCGGTTTCGTGCTCGGCGCAGCACACCAACTCATCAGGCTTCTGGAACTCAGCTGCCCTAGACACTTCCGACGAAGCCCCTGATCTCTCCGACTCCATGCTCGCGTCATTCGACTTCTCCATACCGGCATTGGATTACTCCATACCTGCACTATAGTGGGTGCTCTAGCATGTTTTCTCAATTTAGGCAGCTTTAAATATGAATCTATTCATTAATTTTCAATGGCTGTAGTACTGAGACTTCCCTCCACTTGGAGCAAGGGGATTCTAGTCGCGGTTTTCAAACTCAGAAAGTTTCACAATTCGAAACTGATCAAAGCGCTGTGAAATGGGATGGTTCTCATCAAATTTTATTCCAAGAAGGCTTCGCTTTGCCAGAGGTTGACGGGGAACTGCAGCCAGTTGACACCAGCAGGTGCATGGCTTCAGTGGCAAAGGTTAGCAGCGAGACTGAACCAGCGTTCAAGAAGCCTAGATTTGAGACACCATCATCAATGCCTACATTCAAGGTAATTAATAACATTTTTACTGTCACAATTAATTAATGAATGGAATATTGGCTAGCTAGATACATAATTCTATATATATATTTGTATCCTTGTGATTTTTATAGGTTAGGAAAGAGAAGCTGGGTGACAGAATCACGGCGCTTCAGCAATTGGTCTCGCCTTTCGGAAAGGTGAAGCATAATTTAATCTCTTGTTCCAGATTTTTTTTTATTTATTATTTTGAAATTAGATCCATTTCCTCTCTTCGAGTGATTAATTAATTAGGCTAAATTAGCTTTTACAGACCGATACTGCATCAGTCCTTCATGAGGCAATCGATTACATAAAGTTCCTTCACGATCAAGTCCGGGTGAGCTACAGTTTGTCTATCAAATCATCAGGCTGATGTAAACTTTCACTTCCAGCTTCTCATCGAATCTAAAATCTCAGGTTTTGAGTGCTCCAAACTCAAGGAATTGCTGCCACATCCAAAAAAATAATGTAAGGCGTGAATAACTTAGTTCTTGCAGGAATCGCCTTGAAAATTTTATGCTTCATCAATTGTGTTGCTGTTGTGTGTGTGTGCAGGAAGACCTTACTAGCCGAGGGCTATGCCTTGTTCCAGTTTCAACTACATTTGCTCTTGTTAGAGCCACCGAAAGCGATTTATGGAATTCATTTCATGGAGGAATGAGGTCTACTGGTGATGAATATTGAAAATGATCCTCTGCAGTCACTGTTACTACTGTTCTCAGCATACAAAGAAGTGGTTGAGGAATGATGGCGGTGCATGATAATTCTAAGAATGAGTTATGAAATAGAGAAGTACAAGTGTATTTAGTATTTCGGTTAGTATAAATAAACAATTGTATGGTGAGGCTAAACTATTAACAACCAGCCGTTGCCCCAAATATAGGTCAGCTTTGCTGAGTTAACTAACACAAAAGGATCCATCTCCATCAAGATTTATCCATTCCCTCAGTATCAATTTGTAAGTCAGCTATCATTGATTGCTGCATGAGTCTTTCTGTTAAATGGTAATTGGTAATTGATTAGCATTGAGTATTAATTATGTTTGTGTTTCCTAGTCAAAGTTTATTTTCTAAGCTAATTAAAATTTAACTGTAGTTTATATTTTTCATGTAATTTTAAAGCATTCTTCTATAAATTAATGCACTGCATATACATGGATATAATGGGGAAAACATCAAAAGTTAGAAAAGTAGATTTGAATCTTCACAAAATCTTCTCTCTTTTCTATTATCTCCAACAAATTTGATATCAGGGCTATTATAAAAAAAAGATTATCTGTCAAATCCAAACTCTATTTTCTTTTACAGCAAATCAAATTTCAATTTTCAACTGAGAGCATTATGATTATTATCGGAATTCTCGAATGGAGACCATCTTTCTTTCACAAGATTATTTATGAAACATGGTTAAAGAAGGTTACAAGGTTAGACATGATCAACAAAGTTCCTCTTCCACGAAGCTGTCCAAGAGTTCTTACAGCTGGGTGGTTATTGCGACAATTGAACCACAAACTAATTGTGTTGGTTCCGAAATTAGATCATGCACCATGTGCCTCCAACTATCTGCCGATATGATGTTGCACAGTCTCTCCGTCTATGTGGAGGGACGGTCGATTGTGGAAAATATTCACCTTGGACAAGAACTAGTACGGACGTATTCAAGAAACGAATATTCCCAAGGTGCATGGGTACTCAAAGTGAGTCTCCAAAAGACCTTTATGATTCGGTGAATTGGTCTTTTGATTTGACTCTCTTTGTGATTTCGAATTCCCACAACAGTTTATTGGTTGGGTAGAGGAATGTGTTACCACCGTATCCTACTCGGTGGCGGTCAATGGTGGTATGTATGATTTCTTCAAAGGGAGGAGGGGGTTTGAGACAAGGTGATCCGCTCTGTCCATTTCTCTTCGGATTATGTATAGATGTCCTCTCAAGGTGGCTCAAAACAACATCACAGCTGGCCAGATCAATTCCATCCAATGAGCGCAGGAACGAAGATTACCCACTTAGCTTATATGAACGACTTACTCCTCTTCACGCGAGCTGATGAGCCGACTATCCAGACGGCTGCGGACTGTATTGTGTACTTCGGAGCGCAAGCTGGACTCCTTCCTAATTAACCACAATATGTCAAATTTGTACATGGCGGGGTTAGGATAGGACAACAGCTCATCTAGCTACTTGAGATCACCGGATTCCAGCGCTAACATTTCTCTTCCGCTACATTGGCATTCCTCTCACGACGGAGAAGTTGAGGACTAGAAACTATATGAAGCTCTGAGGGAGGCAATCATGCCGGAGGGTTAGCTCTTGGCCGAAGCAAACACTATCATACACTGAATAATTGGTGGAGGCGGTGCTCCAAGGTATCAGAGTTTTTGGCTTTCAGTCTTACAAATTCCATGTGTAGATGTGTAGTGATTAACAAAATCTATGGCATATGCCGCTCTCTTAAATAGTCAACCAAGCATCAACCTATTTCCTAGAAGACAATGTGCTCGGCTGAAGAAGGGGGATGTGGGCTACGAGATCTTCAGACTTGGAATTCAGCCTTACTATCGAAATCCTTGCGTACGGAAGAAAGACTCCCTTCGTATGATGTTTCGAAAGTAAATGACGGGGATGATGAATCATTAAAGCACAATCCACGATGACGATGACGAAAAGAAGATATCGGTGCCTGCGAAGTTAACACGAGCATGAAGGGGATGCACCGGAAGAGGTGGAGCCTTCTCTGACGCTCAAGTCAAAACACCTTTTTGGGAGAAATACGAGGAATCAAATGTATCCGAATTCTTCAAACATACCTCCTTTTACTTGGATGTTGAAGCATCTTATATACCTGACATTTTCCCCTCCACGTATTCCTACCACTCCCTTCACGTTTCTTAATCATCGATTATTTGACAACTGTTCTCTTCTGGTAACGACCACCGTGACTATTAAGGTCCTAATTACCATGCGTTGCAAAAAAAAAATACCAGCTGACTTTCCTGTTCTAGAAGGAGGAGAAGGTACTTGAAGTTTGACTTTCTTATTCCTACGCTACTCTTTGGGCTCTACTCTCTCGAGTCAGTCTCGGAGTCTGATCTCCCGGAGTGACCTCGGAGGTCTTTTTCCATTCTCCTGAGATAGTTTTGAGAGCCCGATCTCCCGTTTGATCTCGGGGGTCTTCCTCCATTCTTCCAAATCAATCTCGGAGTCTTATCTCCCGGGTTGACCTTAGGGCTCTTCCTTCATTCTCCCGAGATAGTTTCGGGATCTCGATCCCTAATCTAACCTCGGGTCATTAGTTTGGTGGCCCTGCCATGTAATTTTTTGCATGTCCCTTGATTGCTCATCACTATCAGATGAGGTGGGTCTATCATCAATATCTCCATCGTACCAAATTGTAAGAATGGCAAGCTAAGGCATCGGACAAACTGTTCATCAAACGCCTCCTTCAAATTCGACAAGACATCATGGATAAGGCTGGACCTCTGCTCAGTTTTGTCGCCCACCAGCTGAGTAGCTGGTTTGATCATAAGGAAAGACACGGTGTTCAGCATACGTGCTCTGACAATAGGAGATTATACTTCATGTTCTCTAATAATCCCATGCATATTGTGTCAGTACAATCAGTCTTTTCCACGATGAGCTAGGCCATGAAGCCCTTGGACTGTAAGATAGTTGGGCTGGAAGTTCGGAGTGGGGCTAGAGAAGAGCATCTGATTATCAGGGTTAAATAAAAATGCATAAGACATGCCCAGTCGATATAAGAGGTGCACCTCCAATCGGTCTGACCATCAAGGGATAAGGGAGTGCATCCAATTGGGGAGGGGCAAAGTGCGCCCGGTTGGAGTGGTCGATCCGATCAGGGAGAAGTAGAGACCAACCGGGGGAGAGGCGGAGAGTGTCTGGTTAGTAGAACCGATCGGGGAGCACAAGTTGAAACATTCGAGCGAATATATATATATATATATATATATATAACTTATCTTGACCTTGATCTGCATATAGATATGATGCTTGACCTTTAGGGTATCTTTGGTTGGGGATATCTTTGATAATTTTGGTTATTCATTCAAGATTATCAACAAAAATCTTGTTTGGTTTAATCAGTGATTCCCGAGTAATGATTAATACTCGACACGTCAGCAAAAGATACATGCAATCTGAAATCGAAAAACTTTTAAAAAGTATGGTTTTTCTTGATTCTGAGATTAAGAAACTTTTGTTTCCAAAATTATCCTCTAATATTTATCCTTTAAGACAAAAATAACTCTCACAATTTATTAAATTCTGAGGTGTCACCGGTGGTCAGTGGTTGGTGCCGACATTGGGCCAGCTATTGGTGGTCGACGCTAGTGGTTGGCGGTTGGCGTTGCTAGCGGTCGGTGAATGTTTTTTAATCTAATATTTTAATTAAATTTTTAATAAATTAAATAGGTGGTAATTAAGTAAAATTAAATAAATTTAATTTAAAATTCAATAAAATTATCTAAATAAATTTTAAAAATAAAAAATAATCTAATTTTATTTATTTATATATTATTATATATTTTTTGATATATTTTTTTTTAAAATTAAAATAAATACATATTTTATTTTTAAAAAAATTAAAATAAATATAATCGTAGATCGTCGATTTGATAATTCATACATACATATATATATATATATATAACTTAAATGGAGAGTGTGAACAAACATATAATATTATCTTACATTTTTTTTAATTTAGGCAAGATTATCATACTTAGTATTTAACTAAAAGATGACACGATAAAATATTATACTATATTATACAATATTATCTTCAAACAAATAAAATTTTATTTGATCACATAAATTGAACCAAACAATATCAAATTATATTTTACTTCTCATCACCTTAATTACGTCACTATCAAATAATCACATAATTAAAATTATACATGATAATTTCAACCAAACACATTCTTAGAAACACTCGACATATTCACACATTATATATCAATATCATATTAAAATTTTAGTATATTAAATTTTCAATACGATATAAATTTTATATTATTTCTATTAAAATTTCGATATAAATAATAAAGATATCCTTTCTATAAAATAAATAAATAAAAGGTGTCTTTCTGAGCGGATTTATTTTAGAATAATGATTGGGACAGTGAATTTGTTATATATCTTAGGATATATTGTGTGAATGGAAAAGAGGTGGAGGGACTTTTAGTCCCACATGGTTACATTCTCTTGAGTAGAAAGTGAGGAGGAGAATAAAAGGACCCCCTTGAGAGGGGGGGCTTTAGTCCCACATTGGGAGCTTAAGGCAAAATATTTGGTTTATATTGTATCACAAGCATGGTAGTTGTGAACAAATGCTAGGGGAGAGGCTCTCTCTCACGCGTGGGTGCGCAGGGGGGTGCAAATCCAGGGTCCGGATTTGTACTGAACCAAGTGAACTCGTGTGCATGCACGACCCGCGCACGTCGAATGTCGGACCGGTCGGGGCAAAATTTGTCCAAGCAGATGAACCAAAGTTTTGCCAATTTGATTTTTGCTCGAATGTAACTGATGCATTAATTTTGTTTAATGCGAGATCAGTAACCCCCAGACGTTTGGATCTGGGAGGGTAAATGTCATTAAATGATGATTAATTCGTCATTTAATACTGCGAGGTCTGAGCCTATAAAAGGAGGCCGTGACCGAGAGCAAAGAAGAGACGCACAGGCAGAGACGCAGTGCGAAATTCTTCTCCACTCCACCTCGCTCCCAACCCCGCTGATAGCAGTCGGGTACCTCCTCAGTTCGCCACGAGCAACGAGTGCTCCGTTGTGCCCGTGGTCTGCTGTTGTATCCTGAGAGACGGAAGTCCATCTGAGCCTCGAAGCACCGCCGGAGGAGGACGAATCTGTTTCAAGGAAACTGCGCTGCGCAGGCCTCAGCAACTCCCCGGTCGGGAGACGTCCTACTGCTGTTCGGGAGATCCCGGTCGGGAAACTTCACTCGGCCGCTCGGGAAACTTCATTCGGGAGCTCACTCGGCCACTCGGGAGCTCACTCGACCGATCGGGAAACTTCATTCGGGAGCTCACTCGGCCGCTCGGGAAACTTCATTCGGGAGCTCACTCGGCCGCTCGGGAGATTTCACTCGGATCTCACTCGGCCACTCGGGAAAACCTGCTCGGGTCGGGAGATTCCACTCGGACCTCACTCGGCCACTCGGATCTCACTCGGCAGCTTCGGTTTTCAACTCGGCCACTCAACAGAGATAAGTTGAAATTGTTTTGTAATTTCAATTTAGTATAAAATCTCGGAAAAATCCTCCAACAATCTTGAAACAGATTCGATTCTGTTGAGATGGCCACGGAACGTGTTGAGGTGAAACAGACTCATCACCAGGCCCCCTCCGCCCCGATCGGGAATGCCCCGATCAACCATGGGGAAAAGCCAGAGAAGTTCACTGGGTTGAACTTCAAGAGGTGGCAGCAGAAGATGCTCTTCTACCTGACCACGCTCAATTTGACTCGGTTCTTGATCGAGGACCCTCCCGAGCAAGCTGAGGCTGTTGTGGTAGAGGCTTGGACTCATTCTGAGTACCTATGCCGAAACTACATTCTCAACTGTCTGGCCGACTCGCTGTATATTGTGTACAGCACGAAGAGAACGGCTAAGGAGCTATGGGAGTCCCTGGACAAGAAATATAAGTCGGAGGATGCTGGGGCCAAAAAGTTCATCGTGGGCCGATTCTTGGACTACAAGATGGTTGACACTAAGACTGTGATCAGCCAAGTCCAAGAGCTTCAGGTGATCCTACATGAGATCCACTCAGAAGGTATGGTTCTGAGTGAAACCTTCCAAGTAGCAGCCATCATTGAGAAGCTGCCCCCCGGCTGGAAGGATTTCAAGAACTACCTGAAGCACAAACGGAAAGAGATGAACGTGGAGGAACTTGTTGTGAGACTTCGCATCGAAGAAGACAACAAGGGTTCGGAGAGAAAACTATTCTCTCAGGCTACTGTGAAAGCCAACGTGGTCGAGCACGGACAAAGCTCGAAACGGAAGAATTCTAAATCTTCCAAGCTGGCACCCAAAGGAGGCATCGCCAAGAAGTTCTCTGGGAAGTGCTACAACTGTGGCAAATGGGCCACAAATCTTCGGAATGTAAGAAACCGAAGAAGAAGCAGGAGGCCAACCTGAACGAGGGACCAGAAATGGAAGACCTCTGCGCTGTGGTCTCCGAGTTGAACCTGGTGGGTTCAAACCCGCGGCAATGGTGGATCGATACTGGAGCCACCAGACATGTATGCTGTAATAAGGAGCTGCTCCACAATTTTGAAGAAATTAGTGGAGAGAAGCTGTTCATGGGGAACTCGGCAACCTCGGACATCGTGGGCCAAGGGAAGGTGGTGCTGAAGATGACCTCGGGCAAGGACCTGACTCTAACCAATGTACTGTATGTTCCGGAGATTCGAAAGAATCTAGTGTCCGGATCACTTTTAAGCAAGCATGGCTTTCGCATTGTGTTTGAGTCCGACAGAGTTGTTCTGTCGAAGAAGGGAATGTTTGTAGGAAAGGGCTATGTATCTGATGGGCTGTTTAAGCTCAGTGTAATGGCCATTAAGCCTAAGATGAATAGAACTGAAAACTCTTCCACTTATATGCTTGAGTCTTCGTGTTTATGGCATGGTAGACTAGGACATGTGAATTACGATGTGATTCGTAGATTAATGAACATGCAAAGCATACCGACATTCCACCTTGACCCAACACACAAGTGTGAGACTTGTGTTGAAGCGAAGTTGACTAGGTCATCCTTTCAACACGTTGAAAGAAGCACCGAACCTCTCGGCCTAATTCACACCGACGTATGTGACCTTAAAGGCACACCGACGCGTGGTGGGAATAAGTACTTCATCACTTTTGTAGATGATAACACAAAATATTGTTATGTGTATCTTCTCAAAAGCAAGGATGAAGCTATAGAGAAATTCATTCTCTATAAGAATGAGGTTGAAAACCAACTTAATAAGAAAATTAAGGTGGTTCGAAGTGACCGAGGTGGTGAATATGTATCACCATTCGCTGAGTTGTGTGCTGAACATGGGATCAGACACGAGACAACAGCTCCTTATACCCCTCAGCAGAATGGGATTGCTGAGCGAAAGAATAGAACTCTTAAGGAGATGATGAATGCTCTTCTATTGAGCTCTGGACTGCCAGACTCGATGTGGGGGGAAGCTGTGTTAACAGCTAATTACCTTTTAAATAAGGTCCCTCGGAAGAAAATACATAAGAGTCCTTATGAGTTATGGAATGGAAGACAACCATCCTACAAATACTTGCGAGTGTGGGGGTGTCTTGCCAAAGTTTTGGTGCCTGATCCAAAAAGGGTTAAGATAGGACCAAAAACTGTTGATTGCATATTTATTGGATATGCACATAACAGCAGTGCATATCGGTTTTGCGTTTATGAATCACAATTACCGGATATACACAAGAACTCGATAATAGAATCGAGAAATGCCTCATTCTTCGAGCATGTATTTCCATATAAGACCCGAGAGGATGCTAGCTCCTCAAAAAGGGTAAAGGAAATATCAGAGGAAGAAGAAGAGGAAGATGAACCAGTTGAGAATGCACCTCGACGGAGTAAGAGAGCTCGGGTGGAAAAATCTTATGGATCAGATTTTATCACTTTCATACTGGAAGGTGAACCCCAAAGCTACTCAGAAGCTGTGAACTCCTCTGAGGGACCTCACTGGAAAGAGGCAATTGCATCTGAGATAGAATCTATCTTGCAAAATCACACGTGGGAACTTGTGGACCTTCCTCCGGGAAGTAAACCATTAGGTTGCAAGTGGATTTTCAAGAAGAAGATAAGATCAGATGGCACAATTGACAAGTATAAGGCCAGGTTGGTAATTAAAGGTTACCGACAGAAAGAAGGCCTTGATTACTTTGATACATATTCTCCTGTGTCGAGAATAACGTCCATTAGAGTGTTGTTAGCTATTGCTGCTCTATGGAACCTGGAAATACATCAGATGGATGTAAAGACGGCCTTTCTAAACGGAGATTTAGAAGAGGAAATCTATATGGAGCAACCAGAGGGGTTTTCTGTGCCAGGACAGAACAACCAGGTTTGCAAATTGGTAAAGTCTTTATACGGCTTGAAGCAAGCTCCAAAGCAGTGGCATGAGAAATTTGATAATGCCATGCGAGAAGGTGGATTCAAAATCAATGAATGTGATAAATGTGTCTACTCGAAAGCTACAGAAGATGACTTTGTCATCTTGTGCTTGTATGTAGACGACATACTTATCATTGGGAGTAATGATAAGATAATCAAATCCACGAAAGACATGTTGAACTCAAGATTTGACATGAAAGACATGGGCCTAGCTGATGTGATTCTAGGAATCAAGATTCTTAGAACAGCTGAAGGACTTGTTCTTAGTCAGTCCCACTACGTGGACAAGATTCTTGAGAAATTCACCAATGGTGATACTGCGTTGGCACGAACACCGATAGATACAAGCCAACATCTATCGAAAAATCGAGGCGAAAGAATCTCTCAGGTAGAGTACGCTCGGGTGATTGGAAGTCTGATGTACTTGATGAATTGTACACGACCAGACTTAGCCTACGCAGTAAGCAAATTGAGTAGATACACGAGTAATCCCGGTGTTGAGCACTGGAAAGGGATAACAAGAGTACTAAGGTACTTGAGATATACTCGTGGAAATGGACTGCACTATATGAGATATCCTGCTGTTATCGAAGGATACAGCGATGCGAGTTGGATATCTGATATAAAAGACTCGAAGTCTACGAGTGGTTATGTGTTCACTCTGGGAAGTGCAGCCATTTCATGGAAATCTTCTAAGCAAACCGTAATAACCAGATCCACGATGGAGTCTGAGTTTGTAGCTCTTGACAAATGTGGTGAAGAGGCTGAATGGCTACGGCAATTCTTAGAAGATGTACCGAGATGGCCTAAACCCGTGCCGGCAATCTGCATACATTGTGATAGTCAATCTGCAATTGGTCGGGCACAAAGCCATCTATATAATGGTAAGTCTAGACATATACGTCGAAGACACAATACCATTAAACAACTACTCTCAACTGGAGTTATCACTGTTGACTATGTGAAGTCAAAGGATAACTTAGCAGATCCGCTAACCAAAGGGTTAAATCGAGAGTTAGTTGCAAGCTCATCAAGGAGGATGGGTTTGATGCCGATAGAAAATGTTGGTGCAAAGGAAACCCAACCTATGCAGACTGGAGATCCCAAGAACTAGGTTCAAAGGGACAACCTAATTGCACTGACAAAAGTGTTCACTATAAGGGAATGACCCTTTGAAACAGTGAAGGATGAAGGTTAAGCATACGGCTTTTAATGATTCAATAGAGTTACGTGGAAAACTCTTAAGAGATCACCTATGTGAGAAAGAAGTGGGGCCGCTTCGAAGAGAATTGGAGGCACAATTCTTAGAACTTCTCGCAGAATCAGGCGTGTTCATGGCCAAGAAAGAACACACTCATGAGAACTGAGGTGTATCAGGGAGAGTCCTGGGTGAGATGTGTCAATGCTTACACAAACGGCAGCACAGTTCAAGGACATCGTGTCTACTGTCAGCCAGGAAGCAAACAGATCTGCACAAGGGAAGGTTCAAAGGGTGAAACCTACCTATCCTATACACGACTCAACTGCTGAATGCTATCACCATGTTTCCATTCATGTGGGGGATTGTTATATATCTTAGGATATATGGTGTGAATGGAAAAGAGGTGGAGGGACTTTTAGTCCCACATGGTTACTTTCTCTTGAGTAGAAAGTGAGGAGGAGAATAAAAGGGCCCCCTTGAGAGGGGGGGCTTTAGTCCCACATTGGGAGCTTAAGGCAAAATATTTGGTTTATATTGTATCACAAGCATGGTAGTTGTGAACAAATGCTAGGGGAGAGGCTCTCTCTCACGCGTGGGTGCGCAGGGGGGGTGCAAATCCAGGGCCCGGATTTGTACTGAACCAAGTGAACTCGTGTGCATGCACGACCCGCGCACGTCGAATGTCGGACCGGTCGGGGCAAAATTTGTCCAAGCAGATGAACCAAAGTTTTGCCAATTTGATTTTTGCTCGAATGTAACTGATGCATTAATTTTGTTTAATGCGAGATCAGTAACCCCCAGACGTTTGGATCTGGTCGGGTAAATGCCATTAAATGACGATTAATTCGTCATTTAATACTGCGAGGTCTGAGCCTATAAAAGGAGGCCGTGACCGAGAGCAAAGAAGAGACGCACAGGCAGAGACGCAGTGCGAAATTCTTCTCCACTCCACCTCGCTCCCGACCCCGCTGATAGCAGTCGGGTACCTCCTCAGTTCGCCACGAGCAACGAGTGCTCCGTTGTGCCCGTGGTCTGCTGTTGTATCCTGAGAGACGGAAGTCCATCTGAGCCTCGAAGCACCGCCGGAGGAGGACGAATCTGTTTCAAGGAAACTGCGCTGCGCAGGCCTCAGCAACTCCCCGGTCGGGAGACGTCCTACTGCTGTTCGGGAGATCCCGGTCGGGAAACTCACTCGGCCGCTCGGGAACTCATCGGGAGCTCACTCGCCACTCGGGAGCTCACTCGCCGCTCGGGAAACTTCATTCGGGAGCTCACTCGGCCGCTCGGGAAACTTCATTCGGGAGCTCACTCGGCCGCTCGGGAGATTTCACTCGGATCTCACTCGGCCACTCGGGAAAACCTGCTCGGGTCGGGAGATTCCACTCGGACCTCACTCGGCCACTCGGATCTCACTCGGCAGCTTCGGTTTTCAACTCGGCCACTCAACAGAGATAAGTTGAAATTGTTTTGTAATTTCAATTTAGTATAAAATCTCGGAAAAATCCTCCAACAGAATTTGGGACAGTGAATGAGACAGTGAATGACGTGCAATTAATGTATACACGTCCGATCGCCAATCGGACACTACCGATGACCTCTGATTATCGTCCTGAATCAAACTATACCTTCGGAGGACGGTGAACTCGTCAGGATCGCCGACAACGGTAAACCTATGGAAATCGACGGTTAATGATGCGAGATCGCAATTGCGGCGATCCCCGACGGGTTCACCGTGCCCCCCAGGGTATAGTTTAGTTCGGGGCGGCGGCCGATCGACGATCGGATGTGTACACAATAATTATCATGTCATTTACTATCCTATTCATTGTCTCAAATTCACTGTCCCTATCATCACTCATTATTTTATTAACTAACCATTTGACCTTTTCTGGAGGGAAAAAACAAAGACGCTTGTAGAAGCGCGCGTGTAGAATTGGCACGACAACCTCGAGGTTGTGGGCGCTGACTTGGTCAGCTGGTGAAGACTCACATCCATTTAAAACCATTCCATGCCGTTTGGGAATGGATGGATAGCCACACATCATAAAATAAAATGCTGACTAAAGTTAAAAGGATCGATGTCCAAGGACAATTCATCTTTAGTCTGTCCACGGACATCCCCTCGTGGCCAAGCTTCTTTGTCATGTCTTGCCCATCCACATTACGATACTATCCAGCTTGAATCTGTCCAAGGACATCCCCTCGTGGCCAAGCTTCTTTGTCATGTCCCGCCCATCCACATTATGATACTATTCCTCTACGTCGTCTCCACACCACAACCTTCGTCTGCTGCTCGCAGCCGTCCGCCTTCCATCCAACGGCTGCAGTGATAAGACGTTGATGTGTCCGACTCGTGGCACGGTATCGTATCTATCGCAATCTTTATCCCTGCCACGCCCTCCGCCACACATCCAATTCCATCCAATTCGTGGCTGGCAGCGCGTCGTGAACCTCGGCCGCCCATTTACCAGGACCACCGCCTCCGAAAAGTAGAGGAGCCAACCGACCGCGTATACCGCAGCTGTTGCAGCGGCAAAAGCAAACCAGCCGCACCACCCATGACCCACCTCCTCGCAGCATTGCCCGGGGCAATCTCTCCTACGTGACGATTTCATTTCCCACGCGTCAACCCTATATTTTTTTCTGAACATTTAATATTTTTTTATTTTTTATTTAACTTAAACATTATACTCTAAACTTTAAAAAAAAATAATACTAATACTCGTGGGATATATCTGAGAGAGAATAATCACGTGTGGGCTCACCCCTCTTGGCATTCCGATTCACTCGAGCCGTTCTCAGACTCATTCAAGTCCGCAGTGAAGATCCGTATATTATTAAAATTATATATATATAATTTGTTTAAATGAAAAACAGGGGTCCAGGAAGGGCATCATCACGTGGGCCTAGGCGGTGCTGGTGGCCGAGACGGGGCCACGAAGGACAGGGGGAATCGTCGGTGATCGCCAGGTCCAACACGCCTCCGTGCGAAGATTCGTGCTATAAAATATCCCGACGCAAGAAATGCGGACGTGGAAATACAGAGCTGCGTGATTGGCTCCCCGGCGGGGAACACGAGGAGGTCTGCGGCGCGAACCTTGTGGACGGATGACTTTCAATTGCGAGATTATCCATGTAGTCGATAGAGTACGGTCACCACAGACCTGGTCAGCTTACCGTCGGGCCACGACATAACGTAAACTATGGGCCATCCCTGCATGCTTCAAAAATATCAGTTTTCTCTTTTTTTTATATAACTATCCGTTTATAGGCGCCCACGAACCGATTGGCGTAGGTAAGCTTACTAATGGTGACCAGATGGTACGCATGAAGGACATTGGTCGGGTAAAGAGAAGTCCTAAAAAAGTCCGGAGGTCGCATAAATAGACCACTGACGACTTATTTATATTATATATATATATATATATATTATATATATATATATATATATTTTTTTTTTTTTTATTTCTTCGAACATTGTAAAAATAGAAATAAAGGAGAATAATGGAACCGTAGCAGCAAATAGAGGAGAAATTAAGAGAGCAAAGAAAGGGAATAGACGGAGAGGAGGAGAAGGAGAAATGGGGGTGAATAAATGTGAGCTTTGCGATTGCCCGGCGAGGATCCACTGCGAGTCGGATCAGGCGAGTCTGTGCTGGGAGTGCGACGCCAAGGTCCATGGCGCCAACTTCCTCGTTGCGCGCCACTCCAGGTGTCTGCTGTGCCGGAGCTGCCAGTCGCCTACGCCTTGGAGGGCAGAGGGTTCTCGTCTCGGCGCCACCGTCTCCGTTTGCCATCTGTGCGCCGCTACCTCGCCGGGCTCAGTTGAGGGAAGCGGCGAAGGGGGATGTAGCACCAGATGCGTCGAGGAGGCGAAAGAGGAAGATGAGGGAGGATCAGGAGATAGCGATGATCAGGAGGAAGAAGAAGAGGAGGAGATGGAGGAAGAGGATGAAGAGAGTGAGAGTGGGAAAGAGGAGGATGACATCGACGAAGGGGACAACCAGGTGGTGCCGTGGTCCCCGACTCCACCGCCTGTCGCGAGCTCATCGAGCAGCGGTTACGAGGAAGGAGAATCCGATAGGACGACGGGCAATTCCGGTGGCTTCTTGAAGCGGATGCGGGAAAATGCCGATCTCGTTGTCTCCCAGGTAAATCTCAGGCTTAATTTGTTCACGATTTCTTCTTCTTATTTTTCCTAATTGTACGTCAAGCTTGTCCCAGTTTCCGATTCACAAAAACGTTCATGATTCAGTCACAGGATGGCGTGGCCTGCTCGTCGTCCCGCCGTGCGTCGGATCCAGTAACGTCTGCGACGGCGGCGGTGGCCGAGATCCAATCCTTAAGTCCTCCATTCGGTTCGTTCAGGGATCGGAAGAGGGCCGCCCATTCCATCCCCTCGCCTGCACCACCCTCTGCCAACGCAACCACCGCGACTTTGCTCGGCATTCGCGTCGGCAACGGCAATCATCGCCAAGGTGTCAGCGTCATGACTGTGTCCGCCACTCACCGATGTAAGCTTAGCATTCATCCTCAATTTAAAAATGTTGAGCATCAATTAATTATCAATCGATTTCATTAATATATAATCGGTAATTGTTTATAATGAAATTCCACTTGATGCAGATTGATTCGGTAATATGGAAGGATGAAATACTCACAGGACATACTGTTAACCGAGTAGATAGTGTATTGTGTGGACGATGAGCAGACGGTGTGCTGTGATACTGATCATGTGTCTAATTATTCAGCATCTTTTATATATAGTTGCGATTTAAGCTTTCTCTGTGCAGTTGTATTAGCGGAGGTCATACTCCATTAATGTTCTGGTTTACAAGACACTGCAAGGCGAACAAATTTCATCAACATTTACTGAGCCTACCTATAAACTTGAAACCTTCAAATGTTTGCCTTTCTTCCTAATATATGTAATTATACTTTTAAAAAAAAAATCGTAAGTGTTTGTAGGGACGAAATGCTTAGAGTGGGCAAGCGTTATTTATTTTCCTTCCTGTGGAGATCGAATAGCAAACCATAAAGGGATTATTTCGACTTCGTGTTATACGTACAGTGGAAGAGTATCCGTCTCTTGAAAAAATCATAGCAATCCTAGTACGATAGGTGTTGGTTTCCAGCGCAACGAACGATGCGTGACCGAGAAGCTTAATAACTTTGGGGAATTAATTATGTGGTTGAGGCAGGACCAATTCAATTTGCTCCTGGTTATGGAGCAGTGTTATGACGATTAATTCTTTTAAAGGGACGTTTGGTAAGTGTGTTTAGAAGATGGGAATGAGAATGAAATCTATTTCATTTACATTGATGATGCTTGATATATAGAAATCGGAATCAAAATAAAGATATGATACCTTTGATTTCATAACCTATCCCTCATTAGGTTATCATCAAACCCATAAACCCCTTAAACAAACTCATTATCATTCACATTGTCAAATTTATACCAAACGCCCCCTAAATATTTATTATTCGATCTTTTATAATTTTTTTTAAATGTGACGTACAATTATAAAATATTGGATTTTTAATCGTTCGTCGTGAACGCTTTTCGATTTATTATGACGATTAGTAGAAAATTTCTATGAAGTCGGGTTCATCGTTCCGAATTAGACATTATTCATTTTGATTAATTAGAATCTTATGAATTTTAAAATGATATAATTTTTAACTCCCAATTAGGCTTCATTGCGCACGCATACCAAATTTAAAAATTTATATTTATTATTGAAAATTTTATGATCATCAAATTTCGAATAAAAAATGCTGTTTAATTGTTTTTAAGCCTCAGTTAATTTTTTATTATTTTTAATACTTTTTTATAATATTTAAGATATTTTTAATATTTTTGGTTATTTCTTTTTGTTAGAATTTCGTTTGTGAATTTTTCTTTTTTAAGTAGGATTTTTTTACTCTATAAGATAATAATTGAAATCTATATATGAATATTTTTTTTCTTGAATCTTTTGATTAGAATTTATATAAACATTTTATTAGAGTCAATATAAACACTTCTGAATTATCTTTTTCATTGAATAAAATTTTTTTTATTGATAAACAATGAAATTATTTTGTTGGAATGCTCTCCTCTTCTTATGTTTTTTTCCCCTCAATTATCTTTTCCCACACCACATGATAATCATTATTTTATTCGATGTCAGTGCTCGGTTCTCCGTAGCAGGTAGGTCGATACGTTTAATAATCTTTGCTTTTGGAAGATCTTATATTTTAGTTGGTCCACGAATCTTTTAAGTCCGAATTGTCTATCTGCGTGTTTATGAACGTAGCTGAGATAATAAAACATTGATAAATTATTATTAGAGTTTTTGAGTTGAGTTATGAAATTGATGAGACATAATTTTTTGTATCCTATGTAAAAAAAATTTTCTTAAATTTTTTATCTTTTCAGTTATCATGATTTATCTCTTATTTGCGTCCTCTGTTATCATGATTTATCTCTTATTTGCGTCCTCATGAAGATTGTTGAGATAATAAAAAATTGATAGATTATTATTAGAGTTTTTGGAGTTGAGTTATGAAATTGATGAGATATAAATTTTTGTATCTTATGTAAAAAAAATTTTCTTTAATTTTTTACCTTTTCAGTTATCATGATTTATCTCTTTCGTATTAGTCCTGGGGCGACTTGACGGACACGCTGGGGTGAATGTTTCATCTTTCGTCGCAAATTACCTGTGTATAAATTTGTCAACTTTTTACTAAAAAAAATATTGGACCAGATAGCAAACGAATCTGGGATTACCGATCCAACCCCACGAAAATTTCTCATCCGTCACTAGGATAAATCGGGAAGCATTCGCGGTGGACGGTCTAAAAGTCCAATGTCTCAGGGTTCGCGCCCTATTTGAAAGAATTTTTTTTACAAAATACATCATAATTAAGAATTAAATCATAAATATCTAAGATAATAATTAATCATCCTACGTAGCCCTGAGAACTAACTTTTTACCAAAAGACTCCGTCAAAGTTGTATTCCCGTGTGCGACTCTAGTTCTGCCATCTCTAAAGTCAAACCGTAAGTGAGAGTTGACTTTAAAATGGTGTTGATTGCTTGAACGGTTGCCAAGTTGTGACAGCCATCGTCTAGAGGCATCTTTGCGTCGGTGTCGTTGCGTGTTGACGATGGACTCTTGCAACTGTCCTCTGAGAAGCTTCTTTTCCACTTCATAACATCTTACTAAATAATGGGTGACTGATCTAAACAGGGCAAGAATAAGACACACAACAATTGGAACATAATTGGAACATAGATTAAAAAGGCACCTAACTACTAACTCATCCTAATTGTTAATTTTGATTTTTCTAAGACGAGGGATGCTAATTAAACTCCTAAAAAAAATGAAATATTATAACATTTTATGATCCTGTCGCCGAGCGCAGTGGAGCCGCACCTAGATGACGGTGTAGAGAGGAGTGACGTGGATACTGACTGGATGTCCTCGCGCAGATCGACAGCGGGTGGGGGGTGTCCTGCGACTGGACGTAAGTAGACGCCGCCTGGTGGAACTTCGACCGAATGGAAGTGGACCTGTCGAGGAAGATGACCGTTAGCAACCTAGCCGGGAGACGCCCCGGCAAGGTACTCCGACGGTCAAGTTAGTACTCCGATGAACAGGAAAATAATGGAGCACTGAAGATGAATGGCTTCGCGCGTACCTGATAATGAGGAGGGGAGTGGCTTATATAGCCGGGGAAAAGGACCAAGTCTGACATGTGTCAGGACCTTCTGACAGGGTCAAAGAATATGGTATGGTTAGGTTGATTTGGGTATGACCTGTGTCAGGATCTTCTGACATGATCAGAAGATATGGTATGGTTAGGTCATTTTGAGTATGACCTGTGTTAGGATCTTCTGACAGAGTCAGAGGATATGGTATGGTTATGTCGATTTGTAACCAACATTCTTTGTCGTATACTGTTTGTCTTATGTGAGGACAAAGACAGGTTTCTGTAAATCAGAGTGTCAGTTCACACGAATGGTGATAGCCTGTTATCTGCAGCTGGTGCAGGTGTATTCTGTCTGTACCCCAGGGGGATTCCGAGAGAGTGCCCGAGTGGACACAGGGATGGCCCGCCCGGCTGGATTTCCAGCCTGGGTGTAAAGGACAGCCGGGCGGAAATACCCGGATAGACGAGGCGTGTAAGCCTTAAGGTGGTCGGCCGGGCGGAAATACCCGGATAGACGAGGCGTGTAAGCCTTAAGGTGGTCGGCCGGGCGGAAATACCCGGATAGACGAGGCGTGTAAGCCTTAAGGTGGTCGGCCGGGCGGAAATATCCGGATATACGAGGCGTGTAAGCCTTAAGGTGGTCGGCCGGGCGGAAATACCCGGATAGACGAGGCGTGTAAGCCTTAAGGTGGTCGGCCGGGCGGAAATACCCGGATATGCGAGGCGTGTAAGCCTTAAGGTGGTCGGCCGGGCGGAAATACCCGAATATACGAGGCGTGTAAGCCTTAAGGTGGTCGGCCGGGCGGAAATACCAGGATAGACGAGGCGTGTAAGCCTTAAGGTGGTCGGCCGGGTGAACCGCTATATTTATTCTAACCAGTCATCCTGAGTCCGACCGGCCGGCGGGGACCCTGGGCCCGGCTGGGGTGTCAAGCTGGCTACCCGTACAATGACGTGGACCTTGCAGTTGGCCAGGCCGGTTACCACGTTGGCTATCCGTACGGTGCCAAAGATAGGGCGGGATCAATAGCCTTCCCCTCAAGTCTAGTCGAAGGAGGCGATCAGTCCGACTGACTGGACTATAAGTGTGCGTACAACCATTCTGCGGCCGAACGATTTTTGCCCTTTTTATATTCGGCCGGCTTAACACGATGCTTAACAGCTGGTGTTGAGTATGCCTGCCCTGTCTGGGCGGAAGAAGATTGTTAGTCGAGAGGGGCTTGGGCTGCCACGCGCCATCTTATTAAGTGACGACGTCCGACCGGAAGAGGAGTAATGGGGGAGCGTGGGCCGCCACGCATTCCCGACTAGCCATTGACATGGTGAAGATGTCCGGGCGGATGAAGATTTTGACCGGAGGAACGTGGGCCGCCACGTTCTTGTAAATTGTTAATGCGTCCGACTGGACAACCGTTGTTAGTCAATGAGAGGTGTGCTGAATACATTTGGGCGGGAGAGCGTTTGCCTTGAGTCGCAAGAAATGTGGAGTGCCACACGCCCCAAGGCGATTTTCTCTTGATTGCCCGAGTCAGCCAATTAATGAAGACGCGACATTCTAAGTCGAATGAGGTGAGGTGATATGCCCGATGAGACCGGCGCCTTAACGGCATCACCTCCGTTTTAATGATCCGGGCCACGTGGCGCACGCCGGTTGGCCAACCGGGATGCGATTTATCCCCATGATTATGAGCTTTTAATGGCCATTAACGCGCGCGTAATTCCTTCCGCCACGTGGCAGCTTCCGACTGGCCGACACGACGACGCGCCCTGTCGCCGATGCAGGCGGCGTCAGTACCTGCGACGCGTCTTTCCGAGGCTGATTCGTGGGACGCTTCAATGGCATGGATGAGGCGATCTCCGTACACGTGGATCGAAATCGGACGGTCTCCCTTCTTTCGGCCTAACTATAAATAGGTCTTCCTCTTCGCCGAAACCCTCATTTGCCTCTCCACTGTTCTCCCTCTAACTCGGTGCTTCTCGCTGCTCGCCGCCGTCTTCGCGTGTCGCCGTTGCCCTCGTGCTTCTCCGCCGGTTAATCCTTTCCACCCTCACCTACGGTCAGATTCTCCCTTTTCTTCCCTTTCTTTCTGCTCCATGGCTGCCCCTACTTGGTATACCTCTGTCGAGTCTTCCCTTCACGACGAGACCGTCTCCGATCTCCGACTGGCCTACGATGTCCCTGAAAACTACCACATTGCCGTTCCTTCAAAGGCTGACCGGCCACACAAGCCCCCGACCGGCTTCTTTGTGTTTTTCCGGGACCAACATATGTCTGGCCTGCGCTACCCTCTTCATCCCTTTATTGTAGACTTCTGTAAATTTTTCCATGTGCCTATCTTCCAGCTCTCTCCCAACGCCATTCGCATATTGTGCAACATAATAGTTCTCTTTACCCTTTACCGAGTCCCCCTCCGGCCGGAGGTTCTTTATTTCTTTTATTACCCGAAGAAACAGGAGGCCGGGAATTTCTTTCTCCAAGCCCGGGCCAAATTATCCATAGTGGAGAATATTCCTTCCTCGAATAAGGGATGGAAAACCCATTTCTTCTTCATAAGCCCCCCGACCAGCCCCGGGTTCCCGATCGGATGGGTTGAAGACCTGCCCCTTATAGCTCCCTTAAAAAATTTTAAATCCGACCCCTTATTTTACCCTGGCTGTTTCTCGACTCGGGGGCCTCCGCTTCGACGGCATGAAACTTCTTAATGACGCCGTCTTGTACCTATTTGGGCTGAGCCGAGTGCCTGCCGCCCTGCCCGGCACCTTCTGTAAGTTATTTTTTGTTTCGTACTCCTTTCTCCCTAACTCAATATCCTATGATTTTGCAGCCGAGATGATGTGGGAAGCGGCCCTCGACGATGCCCTGGGCCTGGCAGACGAAGAGTTAAACGCCCGGGCGGCCGAACAACTGCGTCTGCGCCAGGCCGGTCTGCCCGACCAACCTCCGATTCCCGAGAGCGCGGAGCCCGCCCCTCAGGCTCCCGCCCAACCAGCGGTGACTGGTTCTAGGGAGCCGGTCGGATCATCCAAATCTTCTGCTCCTGCAAGATCTTCCGGTAAGCAGAAGGTTCAGCCTACCATGCAGAAGTCCCTGCCTTCCAAGCGGAAGGTCAGCGCTTCTATCCGTATAGAGGAACCGACGGAGGTAGGTCGGTCCTCTTCTGATTCTCCCGACCCGCAACCTTTGAAGAGGCGCCCGAGGACTTCTGCGTCGGGCTCTCAATCTCAACCTGCAGAGGCTACTGCCAGCCCGGCTAGAGCGAGCCGGTCGGCTGGCTCACCGGATTCGCCTCGCTCGGGAGGACGCCGCTCGCAGCCGTGTGCCTATGGCGTATATCTCCCCTCGGTCGACCCAGCGACCCCTAGTGAAGTCCAGCAGCGGCTTACCCTTTACGGGGAATTGGCCGACTGCTGGGAGCAGGGTATGAGGGAGGGGACTTCCAGACCCCCGATCCGACTGGCCGACCAGTTCTTCAGGACGCTACTCATGTAAGTCTGATGCTTTGATGCTTAATTAACTTGCTTCTTTCTAACATTTTTTTTTGTAGTTTTGGGCCTCCTGCTCGAGCGTCGCCTATTCCTTGGTTATCAACGCCAGGGGACGCCGAGCGGCCGAACGGCGGCTCGAGGAATTGGAGCTCAGCCAGGCGCACGCTAACTTACCGACCGACGAGGAGGGTACAGTTATACTCCGCTCGGAGATACTGGACCTTAAGGAAAAGCTCCGTTCAGCCGAGGCGCTGCTGACGGAGGAAACCACCCGAGCGGAGGCAACTGAGCGGGCGTATGCCCGATCTTCCTCCCTGCACGCCACCCTTGAGCAGGAGAGGAAGAAGGCTCTGGTCCTGCAGCGCCGTGCCCGATTGGACCTCGACAAGAAGGCTGCCGAGGCCCAAGCCTTGAAGGCGGAGCTAGACAAGATGATGAAGTCCTCGGAGGAGCTCCAGACGACCCTGAACGAAAAAGAGCAGGAGCTGGCGACTCGGGAGTCGGACTTGAATGCCAAAGAGAAGGCTTTAGACATACGAGGAGATGAGCTCCATTTGTCTGAAGGAATGCTGGCCTCTCAAGCCGTTGCCTTGGAGGAGAAGGACAAGGAGCTAACTAACCTCCGGGCGGAAATTGACAGCCTGAAGCTGCATCAAGCAGGCGAGCCCGCTCGGATGGACGCACATCGCCGGGCTTATATCAACTCTAAAGAGTTCGGCACGCAGCTGGGCAAGCGGACATCTGATATGTTCCAGATGGGCTTAAACAGCGCCGTTCTGCAACTCCAAGAGAGCGGCCATCTGCCTGCCGACCTTCCTGCCAATGTCGTCCAAGTCAGCCGGGTCAAGGAGCTACTCCCTAAGGACTTCTTCCAGCCTTTTACTTAAATTTAAATCATGTAATCTTGAGCCGCCGGTTGGGGCTCTCCCTTTTTGTACTGCTTCCGAGTCAATTATTAATGAAAGTTTTTCCTTTGACGTGTTATTTTAGATAATGACTAAGCAAATGTTGCTGATCGACTAGCTGGAATCACCTTAAACCCGACCAGAGAGCCGAATTGAGCGCAGGAAAAATAGTTGTGCAAGGCAGACGACTGGTTGATCTGACTGAGGGGTGTGGGTCGCCACACGCCCGGTCGGAGAACTAAACCAAGTTAGTAAAATGGCTGTAAGTTAGCCTGATGGTTGGTCCGACTGAGGGGTGTGGATCGCCACACGTCCAGTCGGGGAACCAAACCAAGTTAGGAAAATGGCTATGTAAGTTAGCCTGATGGTTGGTCCGACTGGGGGGTGTGGGTCGCCACACGCCCGGTCGGGGAACCAAACCAGCCTATAAATATGTAAGGCTTCCCAGGCTTCTGGAGGGGCCAATCTTCCACGTGGGCCGCCACGCTTCCGACCGGGAACCGAACCAGGCTTCCGAGTGCGCTGACGCTTCCGGTCAGTCGCCGACTCAGGCTTCCAAAGGGAACCAATCTTCTGCGTGGGACGCCACGCATCCGACCGGACACCTCTTCAGGCTTCCGGAGGGGCCAATCTTCCACGTGGGCCGCCACGTTTCCGACTGGGAACCAGTCCAGGCTTCCGAGTGGGCTGACGCTTCCAGTCAACTACCAACTCAGGCTTCTGAAGGGAGCCGATCTTCTGCGTGGGATGCCACGCATCCGACCGGCCACCTCTTCAGGCTTCCGGAGGGCCAATCTTCCACGTGGGCCGCCACGTTTTCGACTGGGAGCCAGTCCAGGCTTCCGAGTGGGCTGACGCTTCCGGTCAGCTACCAACTCAGGCTTCTGAAGGGAGCCGATCTTCTGCGTGGGACGCCACGCATCCGACCGGACACCTCTTCAGGCTTCCGGAGGGGCCAATCTTTCACATGGGCCGCCACGTTTCCGACTGGGAGCCAGTCCAGGCTTCCGAGTGGGCTGACGCTTCCGGTCAGTCGCCGACTCAGGCTTCCAAAGGGAACCAATCTTCTGCGTGGGACGCCACGCATCCGACCAGACACCGCTTCAGGCTTCCGGATGGGCCAATCTTCCACGTGGGCCGCCACGCTTCCGACCGGGAACCGAACCAGGCTTCCGAGTGGGCTGACGCTTCCGGTCAGTCGCCGACTCAGGCTTCCAAAGGGAACCAATCTTCTGCGTGGGACGCCACGCATCCGACCAGACACCGCTTCAGGCTTCCGGATGGGCCAATCTTCCACGTGGGCCGCCACGCTTCCGACCGGGAACCAGTCCAGGCTTCCGAGTGGGCTGACGCTTCCAACCAACTCAGGCTTCTGGAGGGTACGACGCGTCAGCCTGCGTCCCGTCCAGGTATTACTTGCCTTGTGTGGCCGACCGATAACTTCGGTCGGGAGAGCCTTTTGTTAAAGACAGAATGCTGCGTTTTACAAGATTACATCACTCTAGGGCTCTCTGTATATTTGCAAGTGTAGGGAACTCCACGGGCGGTCAAGCCTTTTTCCATGTTCATCCTCCAAGTAGTAAGCGCCTGAATGCAATTTCTCTACTACCTTGAAAGGCCCGCCCCACTGTGGTTGTAATTTGTTCACATCACCGACCGGCTTTATACGTTTCCAAACTAGGTCCCCGGGTCGAAATGAGCGCGGCAACACCTTCTGGTCGTATCTTTGTTTCATACGCTGGCAGTACACGAACATCCGGGCGGCCGCTTTTTCCCGGACTTCCTCAATGAGGTCAAGCTCTAAGCGCCTTCTTTCGTCATTCCCTTCGTCGTAGCTTATCCGCCGGTCAGATTCACAACCGACCTCGACCGGCACCACCGCCTCGCTGCCGTAGACTAGGTGGAAAGGCATCTGCCCGGTCGCGTCTCTGGGTGTGGTTCTGTTTGCCCAAAGGACCCCGGGCAGCTGCTCTACCCAGTTGGTTCCTGCATGGTCCAGCTTTGTTTTGAGCCCTCTCAAGATATCCCGATTGGCGACTTCAGCCTGGCCGTTGCTCTGTGGATACGCCACAGATGTAAAGGCCTGCTGGATGCCGAATGTCGAGCACCACTCTTTGATTTTCTTCCCTTGAAACTGCCGACCGTTGTCAGAAACCAACTTGTGGGGGATCCCGTATCTGCATAAAATGTTTTGCCACAAGAACTTCATGACCGCCTGCTCGGTGATCCGGGCCAGCGCCTCTGCTTCCACCCACTTAGAGAAGTAGTCCACCGCGACCAACAAGAACTTCTTCTGGGCGGGAGCAAGCGGAAAGGGACCTACGATATCCATGCCCCATTGGTCAAACGGGCAAGAGACAGCAGATGTCTTCATTACTTCGGTCGGCCGGTGTGGTAGGCATTGGTGTTTTTGACAAGAGATGCATGTTGCGGCCAGCCGGTCGGCATCCTTCAGCAATGTTGGCCAATAATACCCGGCCAACAGAGCCTTCCGGGCGGTGGCTCTACCACCCGAATGGGTACTGCATACCCCCATATGGACCTCATGGAGCACGTAATCCGCGTCTTCACTGCCAAGGCATTTGAGTAATGGCCGGGCGTGAGCCCGTTTATAGAGGACATCTCCGACCATGGTATACTGCACGGCTCTCTTTCTGAGCATTCGAGCCTCCTCCCGGTCGGATGGTACTTCTCCCCTGGTCAGGAATGCAATCAACGGAGTTCTCCAATCGGTCTCCAATTCGATCTCTGCTTGCTGCTCGATTTGCATGACGAATAAGGCATGGCAGGCCGGCCGAGGGACCACCCAAGCTCCGACTGCGCTAGCTAATTTGGCTAGCTCATCCGCTTTCAAGTTGCTTTCCCGAGGGATCTTCTGTAAGAGTACCTCCCGGAAACCCGCCTTCAGCTGTTTATAAGCATCGATGTACTCTTGCAGCCGGCTGCTGTTGACTTCGAAATTACCGGCCAGTTGCTGTATGGCAAGTTGCGAATCTGAGTATAGCCACACCCGAGTGGCGCCGACATGCCGGGCGGCTTGCAGACCGGCTAGAAGTGCTTCATATTCAGCTTCATTATTAGTCGCCTTGTGTTCTAGCCGCACGGACAGGTGTAGCCGTTCTTCTTCGGGTGAAACCATGAGGACGCCGATTCCGCTCCCTTGTCGAGAAGATGCCCCATCAACGTACACCTTCCATACGCCCTCGGCTTCGTCAGGATGCCATTCCGTGAGAAAATCGGCTAAGGCTTGAGCCTTGATAGCCGGTCGGGGTTGATATTGTATGTCATACTCACTCAGCTCAGTTGTCCATTTGACTAGCCGCCCTGAGGCGTCTGGGTTTGTGAGCACCCGACCCAAGTTACTGTTAGTCAATACAGTAATTGGGTGAGATAAGAAGTATGGTCTGAGCCGCCGGGCGGCCAAGAATAGTATGTAGCCCAATTTTTCGAGTGTCGTGTACCGACACTCGGCTCCTTTAAATAAGTGGGCAAAGAAGTACACCGGCCTTTGCTCAG
This sequence comes from Boesenbergia rotunda, assembly GCA_024364735.1. NCBI lineage: Eukaryota > Viridiplantae > Streptophyta > Magnoliopsida > Zingiberales > Zingiberaceae > Boesenbergia > Boesenbergia rotunda. The sequence goes on from JAGFNQ010004225.1 coordinate 210,447, forward strand.
TTTTTTCTTGCCGGGCCAGCACCATGCTGCCCGAGTCGGAGGAAGCCGCTAAGTATACATATAAACTCTCATTCGGCTCCGGCCGGGAGAGCGTCGGCAGCTCAGACAGGTAAGCTTTCAGCTCCTCGAAGGCCTGGTCACATTCTGCGTCCCATTGAAATTTGGTGGCCCGGCGTAAGGTCTTGAAGAATGGCAGACCCCGTTCGGCTGATCGGGAAATGAACCTTGACAAGGCCGTTATCCGCTCCATCAGCCTTTGAGCTTCTCTGAGATTCCTTGGAGGCGGCATCTCCATGATGGCCTTTACTTTGACCGGATTCGCTTCGATTCCCCGCTCGGTCACTATATAGCCGAGGAACTTCCCGCTTCGAGCCCCGAATAGACATTTGGCCGGGTTAAGCTTCAGGCCGAATCGCCGTAGAGTTTGGCAAGTTTCTTCAAGGTCGGGGATTAGTTCTTCTGCCCGGGCAGTCTTGATCAGAATATCGTCGACGTATACTTCGACGTTACGCCCCATCTGCGACCGGAACACCTTGTTCATCATTCTTTGGTAGGTGGCACCCGCATTCTTGAGGCCGAACAGCATGACGGTGTAGCAGTAGGTGCCGTCAGCCGTGACGAAGCTAACCTTCTCCTGATCAATAGCAGCCAGCGGGACTTGGTGGTATCCCTGGTACGCATCCAGCATTGATATGAACTCGCTGCCGGCCGTCGAGTCTACCATTTGATCAATCCGCGGGAGTGGGTAGCAGTCTTTCGGGCATGCACGATTGAGGTCTCAGAAATCAATGCATACCCGCCACTTGTCGTTGGGTTTGGACACCAGCACCACATTGGCCAGCCAGGCCGGGAACTGGACCTCCCGGATGTGTCCTGCCTCCAACAGTCTTTTCTACCTCCGCCCGGATGACTTTATTCTGGCGGCGCTGTGGTCCCTTTTTCGCTGCTTCACTGGCCGCGCACCCGGGTGCACGTGCAATTGATGCTCTGCTACTTCTGGCCGGACTCCCTTTAAGTCTTTCGCCCGACCAGGCAAATACGTCTTGATTCCGAGCGAGGGAGTCGATTAGGGATTGCTTTAGTTCCTCAGAAAGTCCCGCAGCAATTTGTATCTTGGTATCTTCCCGCCCGGGCAAAAGTTGTACCTCTTCTTTGTCTTCCCGCAATTCTGCCCAAGGGGAGGCTTGCACCATGTTGCAACTGCTACCTGCCTGCTTGCCTTTGACCTCCCGAGCGGGACATCATCAGCATAGCAGCGCCGGGCCACGGTCTGATTGCCCTTCACCTCGCCGACCCTGTCGCCGACCGGAAACTTCACCTTGAGGTAGTAGGTGGAGACTACCGCTTTGAATTCGTTGAGAGCCGGTCGACCGAGAATGGCGTTGTAGGCAGCTGGCGCATCCACAATCAGAAACGTGGTCCATCGGGTTCTCTTGAGTGGCTCTTCTCCAAGTGAGACGGCTAGCCGTATCTGTCCGATCGGCTGTACTTCGTTCCCCGTGAATCCGAACAGGGGAGTAGCCACCATCTCCAGCTGCGATAATTCAATTTGCAGTTGATCGAAAGCTCGTTTATATAAAATGTTTACCGAGCTGCCGGTGTCCACAATGGTGCGGTGGACTTCGTAGTTGGCGATGACAGCCGTGATGACCAGCGGGTCGTCGTGCGGCACCTCCAATCCTTGTAAATCCTGCGGCCCCCAGCTGATTTGGGGCCCTTGAGCTTGAGAGGTGCTGACTCCGACTTGGTGAATTTCCAGTCGGCGCACTGCGTCTTTCTGGCTCGGTTGGAGTCGCCTNTGCCCCCTGGCGATCTGTTGTGTTGAGGTGCGGGCTGTGGGCTAACTATCACTTCCTTCCTCCGGGCGGCTTGCGCTTCCTCTACATTGATATACTTAACAGCCTTCCCGAGCAGGCTGTCGAAATCCTTCGGTGGTTTCCTGATCAGGGATCGGAAGAAATCACCCTCTTGGAGCCCTTGTGAGAAGGCGGTGACCAGTACTTCGGGCGTGGTATTGGGCACCTCTATAGCTACTCCATTGAACCTCTGGATGTAGGCCCGGAGTGATTCTTTCGGACCTTGCTTCAGAGCGAACAAATTGAGGCTGGTCTTATGTGCCTCCGACTGCTTGCAAAATGTTGCAGAAACAGCCGCTTACTTCCGCGAAACTCCCGACTGATCCACCGGGAGTCCGTCGAACCATCGTTGAGCCTGCCCGGAGAGGGTTGTCAGGAAAGCGCGGCATTTGACGCCCTCCGGGTATTGGTGCAACAGGGCGGCGCTCTCAAACTTCATGACGTGCTCCTCGGGGTCACTGGCCCCGAGTACTCAGGCATGGTGAAGAACCGTAGATGCTTGGGGACGGGATCTCCAAGAATTTGTGAGAGAAAGGGCTGTGAGTCGGATAGGCCGCGGGGTCGGCCAAACCTTTCCCTTTATCTGGGCGCGCCTGATGCGCCAGGCTGGACGCTGAAGCTTCGGTCGGGGCCGAGTGGGCCTCGTTCCGAAAAAGTGCTCGGGGATAATTTGGAATGAAGGGGTCGGGCTGAGCAGCCATACCTTCTGAATTTCCCCGCATAGAGGGCCCAGGGGGCCGGGCCCCTTGACTACCGGTTGGCGGATGCGATTGTTGTGCCTTCTGTGTCCGGACAGCCATCAGCATTTCATATTCTTCTGGCGAAAGAGTAACCGTCAGTGGATTGGGGTTTTCCATTCTTCGCTCTCGATCAGGCAGAAGCCCTCCTTCTAGCGCCAAATTTGATCTTGTCGCCGAGTGAAATGGAGCCGCAACCGGGTGACGGTGTAGAGAGGAGTGACGTGGATGCCGACGGGATGTCCTCGCTCCAGAATGACTCAGCAAGTGGGGGGGATCCTCCGACCGAATGGAAGAAGAAGTAGCCTGGTGGATCTCCGACGGGATGACCTGAACCTGCTGGAGAAGATGACCGTTAGCAACCTAGCCGGGAAGCGTCCCGGCAAGGCCCTCCGACGGTCAAGTCAGTACTCCGGTGAACAAGCAAATAGAGGAGCACTGTAGACGAGAAGCTATGCGCGCGTGTGCCTACCTGATAATGAGGAGGGGAGGGGCTTATATAGCCGGGGAAAAGGACCAAGTCTGACATGTGTCAGGATCTTCTGACAGGGTCAGAGGATATGGTATGGTTAGGTCGATTTGAGTATGACCTGTGTCAGGATCTTCTGACAGGATCAGAGGATATGGTATGGTTAGGTCGATTTGAGTCTGACCTGTGTCAGGATCCTCTGACAGGGTCAGAGGATATGGTATGGTTATGTCGATTTGTAACCAACATTCTTTGTCGTATACTGTTTGTCTTATGTGAGGACAAAGACAGGTTTCTGTAAATCAGAGAGAGTCAGTTCACACGAATGGTGATAGCTTGTTATCTGCAGCGGGTGCAGGTGTATTCTGTCTTTATCCCAGGGTGATTCCAAGAGAGTGCCCGAGTGGACACAGGGACGGCACGCCCGGCTGGATATCAAGTCTGGGTGTAAAGGACTGCCGGGCGGATGCACTCGGATAAACGAGGCGTGTAAGCCTTAATGCGGTCGGCCGGGTTTGACCGGCTAGACGAGGCGTGTAAGCCTTAATGTGGCCGGGCGGAAATACCCGGATAAACGAGGCGTGTAAGCCTTAATGCGGTCGGCCGGGTTTGACCGGCCGGATGAACCGCCATATTTATTCTAACCAGCCGCCCTGAGTCCGACCGGCCGGCGGGGGCCCTGGGCCCGGCTAGGGTGTCAAGCTGGCTACCCGTACAATGACGTGGACCCTGAAGTTGGCCAGGCCGTTTGCCACGATGGCTGTCCGTACGGTGCCAAAGATAGGACGGAATCATCAGTAAAACTTCAACTTCAGTCGTTTCTGACTACTACTGTCCAGGCAGAAGAACAAACTCACACTTGTTCTCATTCAGATACATGCATGCTCATTTCTACAATCTATTAATTCTACACTAATATTGTCATATTAGCAAAACAAATTAATTAGGGTTCCAAGAAGAAGAATTAGAGAAGTATATATATATATATATATATATATATATATATATATATATATCCCACAATGTCACTTAATTAAAAACAATTTCCTTTTGCCAAAGACAAAGTCAGCAAATATTAATTTAATTTAATTATCATAAATTATATATAGTCAAAACTCAGGAGGCGCGATGAGCACGTACGTTGATATTCTTGTATATATGTGCTGGGCGGTTCTCTGCATTGTGGTGTGGGCGTGCACAATTCCTTTAACTAATTTACAAGTGCTGACTTTTTAAACTAATTTAATCGTTTTGACTCCTCGAGGAATGGAAAGTCAAAGGGTTGACATGCAGCCGCCTTGCGATATCAGCACGCGTACGTATAAACTAATTACGTGACATAGAACATCATGCATGCCGGCCTCTAGGCTAGCTAGCTGATGCATACAGCATTTGCCGGCCACTAATTAATCGTTTCACGCCGAAGTGAAAATTACAGGGGAACTAAACCTTGAAAGGCAGTTTCTTGACTTGATCCAATTGCTTGGACATGCAGCTAGCTAGCAACATATGATAAAGGTGTCGGCATGCACAGGGATGAGGGAGCCATTCACCAACCAATATTTTTCAATTTGACTTTGGAAATTTTGGTTTAATTTTATAAAGTCAAATACATGTTTAAGGCTTTAGTTAATATCATAAGCAAGAGATCGATATCAGGAACAACAGAAATTTTTTATCCTTCATTGCTTCATTCAGGAACCTGTCATATATATTTCTTTATGAAGTTTTAAATGTGAAATATTCTATGAATTAACAAGTGAAGTTTAATTTGTTCGTTGCAATGTTCCATCATCTCTAGACTCTAATATAAAAAGCTCATCCGGAAATATTAAAATAAAAAAAACATTAAAATGAATAATTAATGATATATAGGTACAAAGAGAAGATTAACATATTGAAAGTATGAAATATGTGAATACTAAGAAACAAGTCGATCATTTGTAATCTGTCGAGATTACAAGCTAGTCATTCACTTGGGTTTTACCTACTAAGAAACTTTGCCTCGTGTTTAATTTCTCTGGCAAGAACCTTTACTTGTAGATCTTTGCCTCTTTGCCTCGTTCGTCAAGCGGCTTCAACTCCGGCTTTTCGAGCTCTCAAATAACACTAATGCATTAATGAATATTATCCCTATGCTGGTCATATTGTTAGCTATTTAATTAATTATCTATTCAGTAGAGGTGGTTGTCACCAAAGCCTAGAGCATTGGAATCAAAATATTTTGTTATTATCCCTCTCCAAGCATCAACTCTCTTGTTAACATTGAGATTTTCAAGACTCCGGGGCAATGATGCAATGGCAGAATGCCTTCTCAATTTTCAAATATTTAAGGATTAAATCCTAACTTCGATGAATTAATGGATATATTTCCCTTATAATAAGTTGTTGACTTAAGAATGGTGAGCTGATTGGCCGCTCACTGTGAACGCTAGCTTCCAAATTTACCTTGGTAGCGATGGAAAACTTCTATGGAGCTGAACAAATTGACATAAGTCGAATACTTATGTCAACTAAAAAAATATTGACATTTCAACCTCTAATCTCAAGTTTTAGGAATTTTCCTCTTATAATACTTAGGGAGTGTTTGGGAGAGCTTTTACTTTTGAAAAGTGATTCTTATAGTGATTATCTTGAAGTTAGTAAGAAGCTAAAGTAAGTAGTGTTTGAAAATAGAAGCCAAAAACTGATATAAGATAAAGTTTGAGTGTTTGGGAGAATAATTGCTTCCAAACTTAATTTTTAATTGAATGACAATAATATCCTTAAACTATATAAATTAATCATTTTTAATTATATAAATATAATTTCGATATTATCAATAATTTGTTCACGTAATTATTATTATATTTTAAATAGTGATATAATTATTATTATATTTTAAATATAGTATTAAATGTTATATTATTTAAGGATATAATTATTATTAATTAGGTCATGTGGCAATCAGGTAAAATGTTATATTATTTAAGGATATAAATATTATTTTTTAATGTTATATCATAAATAAAAAAGCAGAAGCAGGTAGAAGCATCAAATTCTTGCTTCTAACTTCTGAGCAAAAGTAACAGAAGCTAAAGCAGAATTTAGTCTTCCCAAATACTCAAAAGTGATTTTGTGTAGCCAGAATCTAAAAAGCAGGTAGCAGAAGCTCTCCCAAACACTCCCTTATTATAGATGCTTATAGATTGTAACTATTTCATTTATGTATTTGATATGTTAATTATCGATATCTTGATAGTAATATGTTTTATTTTTTTTTCATTAGGCAAATTAATTATATATATATATATATATAAACATGATTTTTCAATTTTTTTAAAAAATATTATTTATTTGAAAATCAATGGTTTTGTTTGATGATTTTAATTAAAAAAACTATTTGCCATAATTATTTAATCAAAAATATTATTAGCTAAAATCTCATCTCTATCAAAAGAAATTAATTTTCGTCATTGCAAAACAAATGCAAGTGACAACAATATCGCTTGTGAGAACTTTTACATCTTCTTTCATTATAAACGTTTTTGCCATGAAACTTAATGCAACAATTTGTCGTGTTACCTTTGTTGCTCGTCTTCGTTGATATGTTTTTTGTCGCAATGAGTTACTTCTCAACGGTTGTCAACTTAATTAATGGTAAGAGTGGCATTTAGCACATTAAAGATAACTTGGCCCTTTTCCTTGAGATCAAACAAGTGGCAACTTCCCTTTAACGTAAAGTCAGTACAACAGCAAACTTTAGGCTAACCTGAAAACACCTGCAAGGAGTCTCAAACCAAGCACACAATCAAACAATAAAATTTTCTGAAAATTTAAGATTTAAAATTTATTTTTACTCTTGCATTTAAGACCTTTTAGGCCATCAAATTGAAAATGTATGGAAGCATTCTTGACTAGAAACATTTAGAAAGCAAAAAGATGATTTTATTTATCGACCCCATAGTAAAATACATGCAAATAAAATCAATCAACTGTAAATTATCTTTAAATCTCTATTTACATTTAAAATTTTACTATTAGTCCCCATATTTAAAAAAAAAATCGTTTCCACTCCCTATATATAAAGTTTTATTTACTTCAAATCCCTAAATACATATCGATTTACTTAATTACCCTCATTATTTTTAGGTACAAAATATCCAAAATGAGGTATAATTTTTTCTAAATTTAGTATTATTTAACTAGAATATAGTATATTTTCTATTAAATTGTGTACGATTCTTTTTTAAACCCAATTGATCAAGAAATGATTCTTTTTCAAAACTCAATTGGCTGAGAATCGATCGGAGCTGTTCATAATTGATTGGAGTTAGGAGCTCCAATTGATTAAAATGATCGATAATCGATCAATTGTATTTGTCATGAGAAAATATTATTCTTATTTTTTATAGGTACAAAAAATCCAAAAGTAAGTATAATTTTTTCTAAATTCAACACATTTAAATTAAAATTTAATATATTTTTATCAAATTGAATATAATTTTTTTTGATTAGGAGTTCACACTAATCAATTGGCTTAGGATGAATCAATTGAGTCATACTTAATTTGATAAAACAATATACTAGATATAATTAAAATGATACCGAATTTAGGAGGAATTATATCTTATTTCGAACTATTTGTACCTAAAAAAATCGAGGGTAATTAAGTAAAATCGGTAGTTGAAGCAAATAAAACTTTGCATGTAGGGAGTTGAAATAAATTTTTTCTGATACAGGAACTGAGGAAAATAAATCATATATTTAATTAAAAAATGATTAACGAGATTCGGTAACGTCGAATCTCTACCAACCGGCCTAGCCCACGGAAATTTCTCACTGACCGTTAGGGTAAATTAAAAAATACTCACGACGAACAATTTAAAAATCCAGTGTCTTAGGATTCACGCTACCGAGAGAAACACGAAGGAATAACACATAACAAAGTGGAAATTGCAATAAAATGTCTCCATTTTCCTTTGTTACAAACATTTTTAAAAATAAAACAAAAATATATTTTTTAAAAAAGAAAAGAAAAATATGATAATTCATTGCTTAATCTTTACGGTGACCATTAAGCAGTTGGTCTCATCTACTTCCGTGTCGTTGACGGCTTTTGGCGCCGTCTTCTTCTCGGCCTCGTCGTCTTTGGCGGCGGAAGCTCCGGTGAGATGCTGGGATCGCTCGGCCTGTGCAGTCCAGTCTGTCCTCTTGATGACGACGAGCATCAGCGCGACGCAGGTGGCCTGCGCCGCGAGCAGCCCAAGCCAGAGTCCCCTGAAGTCGAGCGGCGTCCAAAGCGCGAGGCCGACGGCCACGGGCATGCCGACGGCGTAGAAGGAGCTCAGGTTTATGTTGGCCCCAAGCTTGGGCCTCGCGCTGCCCCTCAGCACCCCGCACCCTGTCGTCTGCGGGCAGTTCCCGAACTCGCAAAGGCCGAGGATCGGCAGCACCGCCGCGGTGAGCTCCAGGATGGCCGCGTCGCCAGTAAACATCCTGGCCCATACGTTCCGTACTGAGGTGGCGAAAGCGAACGCGGTGAGGCCGAGCGCGGCGCTGCACCAGATCCCCACCGTCGCGGCGCGGCGGGCGCGGTCGGGTCGGTTCGCGCCCAGTTCATTGCCCACGCGCGTCGACACGCCGAAGCTGAGCGAGGAGGGGAAAATGTAGATGAGCGAGGTGGTTTGTATCAGAATTCCCATCGACGCTACGGTGGCCTGCGGGTTTAGTAGAAGGCCGCTGAGGATGATCATGATCTCGTACCACCACCACTCCAAGCACACGGAGACACAGCTGGGGAGGGCCAAGTCTAGGAGCGGCCGCCAGTCCCTCAAGCATTCTTTTCCCAAGCTCAGACCGCCGGTGTCGCGGTGGACGCCGGAGAAGTAGATATAGACTATGAGGAACAGGACGACGTTGAAGTTGAACCAAACGGAGGCCAAAGCGACCCCGCCGATGCCGAAGCCGAGGACGGAGACCAAGAAGTAGTTAATCGGGAGGTGGAGCGCGACGGCGAGCCCCGCGCAGGCGGTGAGCGGGAGAGTGATGGATTGGGCGCGAAGGTAGATGCGGAGAGGGTGAAGGAATGACTGGAGGACAAGGTCCGGAAGAGAGGCGTGGAGGAAGGAGGCGGCCACCGCGGCGAGGTTCGCGTCCTGGCCGAGGAGGAGGAGGAGAGGGCGGATGTAGTACCAGAGAAGCGCGATGGGGAGGGAGGTGGAAAGGAGAAGCAGGACGGTTCGGTGGAGGGAGAGCCCGAGGAGGTGGTACCGTCGGGCGCCGAAAGCCTGGCCGCAGATGGGTTCCATGCCCATGGCGAGTCCTGAAAGAACAGAGTACCCTGTAATGTTGGCGAAGCCGATGGCCAGCGAGCCTCCGGCGAGCGCCAGGTCACCGAGCCGGCCGAGGAAGAGCATGGAGACTATGGAACGGCAATACAGGAGGAGGCCGGTCAAAACCATGGGCAGCGAGAGGCCAAGTATGGCCTTCGCCTCCACGAAGGCTAAGCCGGCCTCCGAGCCATGCGGCTTCGCCGGGAGCACTGGATGCGCCCCCGGCGACGGCACCTCGACGACCACAAAAGGATGAGTTAGGAGGCCTGTGGGGTCGTCGTGGTGGTCGCATTTGCATGGGGAAGCCTTACCCATCTTGTTTCAATTCCCGAAGACAAGGAAGAAGGCAAGAAGAAGAAGCAAACAGGGTTTTGCGAAGGTTTCGAATAAAAGAAATGAGAGTGTCTGTTTCGGTTTCCCAGGCAGGCATCAAACAGCACTCGAATTGAATGAGGAGAATAGAGCATGGCTATCAGGGATTTATACATGGCTATCGAAGACTTACTTCTTAACTGCATTAATCAATGAACCCTCGCCAAAAATTGCCGATGCTTGAAGTTGAAATGACATAAAGTCAAACCATTAAAGAAACGCAATTAAGAACTAAATCAACTACAGCATGAAAGAAAGAAAGCAAGCAAGACAGTCATACTTATATATACATTTCTTCTGCTCCATATGAACAGGTTGTATCCATACAGCGTCTGTTCGTATCAAGCCCAGCCATTTTTCATGCGATGTCGATCGGTCGGCGATTACATTGAACTCTCCGCGTCACTAATTTTGACCTTTCCCGGCCGCCAATATTATTAATTAAGCTCGATGACTTTTATTTGCCTTGGACCTTTTCTTTTCCTAATTCTCGATCAGTACACACGGCCACGTTCGATCATATCTGACAGCTTATCAAGTTCATAAAATATGTTTTTCGTTTTCGAATTATGGCTTACTTTCAGTACAAGGTAGAAAAGTCTAATAAGTTCATCGTATTAAAAGACAGTGTGAAGATGGCCTGAAAAATGTGTAATGGTTTGGTGGAAAGGAGAACCAGTTTCCTGACGGATTCATGCAGCAACGTATATAGCTGCAATTACCATGAACGAAGAATGTAATTTTAAAAAGTAGCAAAGTCAAAATGAGCCAACTGATGAGTTATCAAAGCCTGATTGGATACTGTAAGTTGAATCTTGGCATGCAAACACAGGACTACGTTTTTTTTAACACAGGCGGCATGATGTTGGTCAACCGGCAGCATGCATTAACTGGTGCGGCGGGACTCTGGAGAAGGTCCAAGAAGTTGGGAGTACCTGCATTAGTTTCTGCAACACCTCTTCTTCATTGACAAATACAATCCTAAGACTGAGTTCTTATTTAGCTACCTACTCTCCTTTTTTTCTATATTCAAATTTTATCTAAGGGGCAGATGACCTTTCTTCTATGATGTGGCGGACATAATCAAGTCAAATCGAGTTCAATCCAAGTCAAATCGAGCTCAAACCAGGTCAAACCTAGCTTGAGCCAGGTCTGATCGAGCTCGGGTTAAGTTGGCTCTCTCAAAAGACCTCAAGTCAAGTCCCTCAGTCTCATCCAAGTTGGGTTTTGATTAGACACGACTATATATTATTGAAGCGTTGATCATCAAGAAGTGTGTCCTCAAAAGAGGTATGTCCTATAGGTCAAGGAAAGAGATGCATCATTTGGAAACCAAGGCCATCCTTTCACTTTGCAATATCAAAGTAAATAAATTTCATTATTCTTTGCTCTTTTTACTATTCATTTTTGCCTTTCATTTTTTTTTCTCCGACGTCTGACTTGAGTATCAGAGGGGTTTTGTCAACCCTTGAGTTGGTCGTCCTCCTAACTCTATGTCTAAGTCCTTTCTCAGTTGCCAAAGAGATGAAGATTTCGATCCTAACGATAGATCTCCTAAGGCCTTATTGAAGCCCGACCTGCCAAGTAGAGCCGACCTCCTAACTTGAAGTTAAAGTTGACCCGACCGGTATCCAACTTACTGAAAGTACTCAACCGTGATTACTTTGCTGAATCATTTCATCCCTTGATCTCAAACGGGATCATCTTAGTTTATATAAATTCGAATCATAACTTATACACACTTGTACACACTTTTTTTTTTCAATTTATATTGTTTGTGGGAGGCATAGAGAGAGGAAATCACAGCTATTATTCTTGCTTGTGTTTGTTAGAACTAGGCATTGAGACTGCTAATCTCAAAGAATCTCATGTCCTTGGATATTCTTGCAGACAGGCAGCCTTTTCCTTCCCCAATATGCTTTAAATTGAGAACTTAGCTTTGGGTCAGTGATTCTGAACCCCGGCCTGTTCACTGGAACAGTTCTCCCGGTCAAGTTCGAAATGCGCATAAAAAGAACTACTACTTCAGTCGTCGAGTGGTTCAAGCGGAAAACCGACCGGTCGAGTCAAAAACATGGCTTTGGATTCACTCAGTGACAAGCCATTTAACAGTTACTAATGTCTCCCTCTCCTTCCACTCCCAAAAGCAAAAGGGGAAGCTCAGATATAGAGAATTGGCCGGGTTAAGACACAAAGGTTGATTAATTGTTCTGAAAAAAAAAAAAACTGAAGGAAGAAGACTTTTGGTCGATTTAGATTTTTACTAATTCAATCGAAAAGTGATGATCTTGTTCATCCTCCAGTCGGTTGCTGGTTTCAAAGACCTGATTGTCTAATACAGAAATGTTGCCTTGATCTTGAATCATTCAATGAAAAACATAATAGTGTTTGATTAAAATTAGTATCCTAATTAATGAGGTTAATTGGTTATGTAATTGGCATAGGTAACACATGATAGTACTCAACTGAACAGTGGCACTGGGTTCATATTTAGAGCATCTCTAATGTAAGATTTTTAAAGAGTTTTGTGAAATAAAAAAAAAACTTAATAAAATAGTTTGAGCCATTATAGACACGAGGTTTGAGATTTTTATTTGAAGAGCAGTTAAATTTCAAAATTTTTTTTTTTGAAATTGGGAATGTGGATGGAAAAAAATATTAAATGAAAATTATACCTAACGACATTAAATGAAAAAATAATAAATAAAAATATATGATTAAAAAAATTATAAGGAGATTTTTTAATAGTGGATAGAATAATAGATTTTTATATTTTTGACGTGAGAATCACAAAAATACTTTATAGGTCTACCGATTGGAGTTGCCCTTGGATAACAAAATATATGGTGTTATTAAAATGAGATTGATTTGTTTAGCAAAGTGTGAGTGCACATTTGTATCTATCGATAAGATAGCATATGTATGTAATTGTCTTAGGTCATAGGTTGTTTTTGTCCAACTTAAGACATGGGACAAGTCACAATTTTTAATTCAAGTGGGCCTTAATCGCAAAGAAATTAAATATTAATTTGACTAGGTAGATTATACTAGTTTATTTAGGTAGGCCGTAGATGTTCTGTTTTTTATAGGCATTCATATGTATTTAAAGATATTGTCAAAATTAATTTAATTTTAATATTGTTATTAAATGAAATAAAAATGATAGCTGTTAAATTAGACTCGCTTAATTAGAATAAATTAAGAAGTTATTTAAATGTTAATTGCATTTTAGTCAATTAGATAATTAGTAAATTAAATAAATATTCTCAATTTCAAAACTAGGAGGTATTTTTTTATATAAAAAAAAGTTTAGCCTTCTATAAATAAAGACGTAGAGTTAGGAAGTCATTACCTTATGTTTTTCCTTAAATTAGTAAATCTTTAAATTTCAACAAAATTACTAATTGTTAGATTTATCAAATTATAAGTTTTATCAATCTACCATAGCTAGTATAAGTTTATAAAATCTAGCACATTGTCAAAGTTTATAAAGAATATCTTTATTTTTAATGACATTTGATAAGCGTGCTTAGATAATTCTTCTCAACATTAATTGTTGATCGAAGTCGACCTAATTAATTATGTCCAAATTGTTATAAAAATTGAAGAAAATAGAGATATAAATGTTAGAGTCAAGTCATTTTACCTGTATAGAGAATGATGTACGTAGAGACTATATATATACACAATATATATTGACATCTACATATGACATTAATTTCTGATCAATCAAATCAGACTGTAGAACTCGACTTTTCAACATAACCCATCGCTCAAGTTGTTTTATAATAAAACATTAAAACAATCTCAAATGAGAAATATTCTCGTTATGTTACTTGCAAATAATTATATCCTTATTTTACTAATTTTAAAATTTTATATTTATGATGAATGGACACAGATTCTATTTGTATACTAATTAATATTTTACATGTATTAATTAATTAGTGTGTTAGTGAACTTATGCGTTCTTTTGATTATGGATTTCCTTATGAAAGTAATTGGGCTATATATTGTGTCAACTAGCTAGATGCATGCTTTGTCATACATCACTTCAAAAACATTGACAAAGTGAACATTTCTTACAGTGTTTATCCATATTTGAGCCTTTTCCCAAAGCAAATTAAATGTCAATAACATAAAGATCCCTCTGAATAGTTAGTCTAGATCTCGATATATACTTCTAGTAATGCATGGCCCTTTTCAATGCTTTCTTACGCACCAAATTGAAGCTTTCACGATTCACCCATTAACTCAGTAGTCTATTCGAAGTTGTCTAACCTTGAGACTTTGATTCACAAGAAAATCTACAAAATCTACTTTAATTCATTAGAACTCCAAGAGAAACTACTGTTGATGTGGATTAATAGCTACCTAGCTAGCATGTCTTAAATCCTACTAAGTCTAGTTCTACATTTAACTTTGACTTCATGCCTCTGTGTGATCGAGTTTTCTACTATCGATATATATAGATAGATATATAGATAGATAGCTAGATAGATCTTTCATACAGGTCGTCGGAACCATGCACGGTCCAAAGAGGCAAGGATCTAGAGAGTGCTACAACTTCAACAAACAACAATTAATGTTCTTAAATCTTTGTTAATTACAACTGGCCCTGGTCTACATTATATTGTTTACTGCTAGCTACAATGCGTGGCTACTAGAAGTCATTGAACTGTGTGAACTGTGTGGGCTATTCAAGGCCTGCAGCCATCTATGAAATTTTCAAGTGTTCCCATACATGAATCTTGTTCCACATTTGAATCTCCAGAAGCTTTAGTTTGGAGACCGGCCGGGTTGACGTAGACGAGTTCAACTTAAATTTAATTAATTATGATGATGCCTCGATGAGGTCATATATAGTTGTTTGTTTAATTTTAAAACAAGTTTCTCTTTAGAGAACACAGATTCATTGCAATCGCAAAGCTTAAGTAATTAAGAACATGCTACGTACTGTTTGTTCTGTAGCGAATCCTGCTGCAGTTTTACAGATAGATGAGATGAGATGAGATCGTTCTATTACTTCTGCTGGGAGAGACGTGTATGACTTTTTTGGCAATCGTGGAGAAACACAAGCTTGTGCATGTTTTGGTGCGATCAGCCAGAGAATTAATTAGTTTTTTCATGCACGTTTATGTAATTTTTGCAGCAAAAGTAAGGAGTTGAATTGGTGGATTAGTTACTGTGCTGCCGTAAGTTATTGTTTGAAAGTTAGAAGGGAAGTTGATTTCGGTGGAGTCATGTCCTCACTTTTTTTATTTTCTTAAATGAAAATTATAAACTAAACCATCTCGGACAAGTAATTAATTAATTATGATGGTGAATATCGTCGTGGCAATGATTGGAGGATGTACTATGCATGATTTAGTGGTATCATCTACAATAGTCTCTTGGGTAGTTTTGAGATAGATTTTATAACTGTTATAATGATTTCGATGTTACCATCTTCCCTCATACATACAAGTTGTCATTCATGATATATATATGTGGTTGATTATCATACTCAATGATATCATATGCTTGCAAGCCACTAATGCTTAACTGATTTGTTATGATCTATGGTGTAGAAATATCACGAGGACTTAAATTTCTTAGCACAATTTTGATAAAAACTTGACATAATTTACATAAATAATCCACTCGCGTACCTGTAGTTGTGTAGCACACTTATGGTTGGTAACTTATATAAAAATGGATTTGTGATACACGTTTAGCATTTAAACAATTGATAAAGGTGGACCAATTGATGTTGTGGTTTCCCCTCTGTTTTATTTTTTTTCCTTCTTTTCTGACGGAGTTCTGCACCCCTGATTCCATCACCACCAAGCATCAAAAGCAATGGGTGAGGCGACAGTAGAGAGGGAGAGGGAGAAGGAGAGGGAGAGGGAGAGGGAGAACTAATGAGAGGCCGTCACGTTGCAAAGGAAGGACGACGACGTGATCTACTGGTGATACTGACAATCAGATTATCGCAACAGCAGCAGCTTGGTGTTGCGGATTGGTGATACGATAGATAAGACACGAGTATGAATGATTAGGAGCAGCCTGACCCTTTTCAGGCTTTTGAGGGTTCCAAGATCACAAGGAACCTATCTCACACAGTAAGTGTTAAGAGACGTCGGCATTTTGTTTTTTATTATCTTACCGTTGTTGATGAAAGATATAGACAAATCTCAAAACGTTTTACACGATCAACCTCGTAATTATATATATAAAAAAATTAAATTAAAAAATTTCAAATAATCAGTTTCATCGAGAATTTCTCAATCCTTAATTATTTCTATAAATTTATGGCCAACTTAACTATACCTGGGATATATTTTATCATGCTGACAATATACCGATAAAAGATGATTCGTTCGTTCTCAGCGTTCCCGTCAACTCGTCTCAGGATCAACATGAAAGAGGTAAATCACAGGGCTTACTAGCCCGAATACTGTGGCTAGTCCGCGGGTAGGGCATACATATTAACTTTGTCAAATTTTGACTCTAAACCTCATGCTAACAATATTCACATATTCATCATCAGTTCATGTTATAAAGACTGATACATTTTATTATGCGCATGGCTTTCGACGGTTTAGCCTACCTAAATTTCCTAATGTCAAAATCATACAACTTATTCTTGTTATGCCTTTTATTATTTTTTATTTAAATATTTATCGCTCTCAATTATTGACATTGGATGGGATAGAAGAGGATTTGTGGAAGAATAAGAATCCAAAATCATCTAAGACAAATAATTCTGACTCATAATAATAAGATAATTTCTCAAATAACTAAATAAATACTTATATAAATAAACTCTGATTTATAATATCCAAAACTATCAAAAAAAATCCTAAGTATAAAAAAAATAAAAATTATCAAAAATAGTAAAGAGATATTCAGAGTCTTTAAAAAATTCCTAATTAATGATGTTTTTTAGATCTGAAATCTTGTGGGTTACGAGTTCCCTCAAAAAATATCTAGGTCAACAAACTTCGATTCAAATCAAACAATATCTCATTTTTATACCCGAGTTAAAAGTTATAACCCTTTAAAGTTTAAGAGATCTTCTTGAGTCGATCCTACATCAGTCACCCTGAGTTGAAAAAAACTTGTTCTCGATTTCACAATAGTATCATCCACCGAATAAGGAGTCAAGTACTTGACATTGAATACATCAAAAGTCTTCGAGTGACTAGGAATGCACAAACGATACACATTGTACCAAGTGACTTCAAGTGACTTATTCTATATGCCGGTAGTCTTCAAGTGACTAGTATCATCCATAGACTACTGGCATATAAAACATCGATATACAAAGTGAACCACATCATTGATAAACTTCCACTGATAAAAATAAACAGAGATAAGGATCAACGTTTTATCATGTTCAAAGTGTCTCTCATTATGAAGCTCACTCATTATTTTTGTTTTAGAGAGCAATCTGGAATACACAACTGCTATCCATGCAATAGATAACCATTATGCTCAATAAAATCATGACGATGACCATCCTTTACCTCCTGGAATATCCTTCCGATTAACGGGTAGTTGCGTATACATCTGTGAAAATCTCAAAGCTTGTAACTTGGTGCTCATGATGGTAAGTAATGAAGAATGATGACTCAGGGCATCTGTGACATGATTCAGGCTCCCAGCTTGGTGTCTCAGTGTAAAAGTGAACTCCTGCAAATAAGTCACCCACTTGACATACCACCTAATTAGTGTTATATCTGAGAGATGTTCTAAGACAATCACCTTAAGAATATATTATTTATTGAATAAATATAGTTTCACTATTTGGGTGCACATCCTTTATGTGCATGAATGGATCTTAAACTCATTTACTGAACGTTCACAATACAATTTATATCATGAGAGAACTCGTAATTGGATCATGACTAGTGAGAATATCTACATGTGTAATTATAAATATATTGAAATCTTCTCTAATGGACGAACTGATATATTTAGACATCATTAGTTCTATGAGATTAACATGGGTTATACTCCTTGGTCTAACCAAGCAGCTGTTCATCACTGATGAACTGGAGACATTGGAATGTCGAGAGTTAAACATGGATACTAGTTATGGTAATAATTTCATTAGAGTGCCCTGTCATGAGACTTTATATGGTTATCTACATATATAGATATGTTTATAAAGATCTCATTGTAGCTTAAGTATGAATTTCCTTTAATTTGAGATATTCAAGTCACTTTAATCATGAAGACTTATACTTTGACATCCTAAGCAAACATCTCTTTGGAGGTGTGATCCAGGGATGATTGGGTATAAGTCAAAGTGTCCAAAGGTATTTGAATAATCTACAGAGGATTCACCGCACCTTGCGAGCACTATAAGAAAAATGATCTTTAATAACACCACAAAGACAATGATTTTTGACTAAACTGTTGTAAATTTTGCAAAAGACAACAATTTTTGACAAAATAATTTTCTATTATCAAACACATACCAAAGACAATGGTTTTACACTATCCGTTGTCGTTAACTCAACGATTTTTTAAAAATAATAACATATTTCACAATAATTTTCTAAACTATTGTCTTTAAGAGAGTTTTTTTCTTAACAATGGTTGGGACAATGATTAAATGAATCGTTGTCAATGAGAAAATTTTCACCATGATTAGAATAACGGTGCATAAAATCATTATCGTTTTGATAATAAAATAACGGGGTTAAACCGTTGTAAATGAAAATTGGACCGTTGTGTTTTTTTTTGACAGAAAAATCAAGTCAGAAATTGGGACACAAGTGCAAAAATCTATTTTCATTATTCGATAACTAAAACCCACAAAGCCTTCGTCTTCGTTGGTGTGATTCAAAAACCTTCCTCCATTTGTGCGATCCCAAGGCGTCTTCTCCACGATGCGATCCCAAAGCCTTAGTCTTCTCTATTTCATCTTCACGATTCACTCTCTAGAAAGCCTACATCTCATTCTCTCTCTAGGAAGCAAAGCTAAGGGGAAAAGGCTATCTCGTTGATGAGTGATACTCCTAAAACTTATTTGTAAAAGTCTAGGTTTTGTGGTATTGAAGTGTACGTGCACATTTCTTAGGTATTCTAATTCATCGCTCCCTCCTTAGATTTTCTTCTTTTATATTATCTCATCTTCATGGTTTTGTGGGGAAAAAGTCTTTGTTTTACTAATTCTCTATCACCCTATCTATCTCATTGGTGAGTGATGCTTCCAAAACTTATTTGTAAACTTACCTAACTATCTCTGCCGGTCTAGTAATCATTAGATTTTCTTCTTTTATGCTATCGTTTATTAAGTAAAGTTTCCTGTTGAACTCAGTGGACACTCATTATGATGTTGGTTAAATTTTTTCTATACCATTATAGAATGATTTTTTGATTCTGTCGATTTTTTGTCAAGTGTGTTATAGTTATTGCTATATTTTTCGATATCAATTATGATTTTGCTAATCAAAGTTTGTTGAACATTAGCAACTTTTGAACTTTTAAAAAAGATGTTAAAGTTGAAACCCCATAGATAGCATTGTTTGATATTGGCCTATTAAGTTATACAGGATACTAGACAAGAGTTCTTCTAGACATATTGAAAAAGCACAAGGGTAACATCTCTATAAAGGTAACCATCGTTGTATGATTTTTTTCCTCCTGTAATATTATTTTCTAATCTCATATTTGTGTTGATATTCCATCATTTATATAATTGTTATTTCATTTTATATTTGTGCTTCATCAAGTACTATTAATTAATTTATTATAAATTAAAAAAATATAAGATCCACAACATTATAAGGTAACTTTTCAAAAATTAATTATATTTAATTAGCTTTAATTAAAATGTATGCACGTGTATTTGAAATTAACGTTAATTAGTTCATCTATTATATTAGGGTCAAACACAAAAAAAAATTATTTTCCATATATATATATATATGTGTGTGTTAAGATGTTACTAAATCTTAAAACAGTTCATAAAGTAGTTATATCTCTTACATTCTTCTGAATATGGAGGAGATAAATCACATAGGTTACTATTCGAATGTTGTGGCTAGTGTGTGGGGAGAGTGGGCACATTGGCTTTGTCAGATTTTAACCCCCAGACCTCAAGATGGCAACACTTATGCACTAACCATCCATCCATCCCGTGGGAACAATTTTTTTTTATATACTAGAATGAACAAAGAATGAATGTCTAAGGGTAGATTATCATGTGAATATGCAGTTGGAATAGAATCCTTCTTGCAATTTAAAATGCAATATTCTAGTGATTCTAATGCAATATTTTGTCTATGTACCTAGTATGGTAATCTAAGAAGGAATAATATTGATGTCACAAGGGCTCATTGAAGAAGTAATAGTATGGATTTAACATACGTAGTGTAGATATGACATAGAAAAAAACTATCATTTGGCAACTCAAAGAATGATAGTGAACAAGCCCAACAAAGTGAACAGAGTTTCTTTGTTGAGAACCATGTAGATATGGTAAATGCGACATATGAATATGATGAGAATCCAACTACATTCAATAACATACTCCACGATGTTGAGAAATCTGTAGGATCAAGATTGAGCGATAAGGGGGGGGGGTGAATATCGCTTAACAAAACTTCGGATTTTAAAACTTAATGATGATAGAGTACACAACGAAAACTTATGGTTAGATTAAGCGTCGGAGTTAGAGAGAGATAGAAAGCAGTGGAAAATCAAACACAGTACCGTTAACTCAGGTTGATTTTACTTGCTTCGGAGTCTTGATCAGCTCTTACTGCAAGGCCCACGATCCTTGATCATTTACTTTGGGCAACACTAATAATCGCAAGAATATTATAAATTACAGAACTGAAGTGTGCAATAAAAGAAAAACAATTATACTGACTCCTGAAATGAAAGGAAGATCTTCGTTCGGAAAGTCTAAAGGATTCAAGACATTGATATTTGGTTTTAAGAAATTGGACCCAAGTGAATTTAGAATAGTCATCAATTATAACTAAGTAGTACCGGTTTCCGCTTAGTGACTTAACTCCGTGAGAATCTAATAGGTCCAGGTGTAGGAGCTCAAGTATAGATTGGGTCAGGTCAGGCTGGATAAGTTTGTGGGTAGACTTGGTCTATTTACCCTATTGACATGGACCACAAACTGAATTTTTAAGATTCCTAAGTTTGGGTATATCCTTACTAGTCCTTTTTGACTGAGTCTGAAGATTAGCTTTAGGTTGGCATGCCCTAATCTTGTATGCCAGTGTTTCGTTTCTTCTATTTGAGTTAGATAACACTTAAGTGAGGTAGGTAGGTTTATGACATAGATGTTATTTTTCCTAAGTCCTTTTAGGGTAACCTCTAGGTCTTGTAAGTTTCTAATCAGGTAGTTTTGGTTGGTAAAAGTGACTAAGTATCCAGTATCACAAAGATGACTAATACTGTGTAAATTAAATTCAAAACTATCAACCAAAAAGACCTTTTTGATAGTAAAGTCGAAGCTCAGTTCAATGTTACCTGAACTGATTACCTTAAGTGTAGCGTTGTTGCCAAACACCACTGTTCCTAAGTTCTTGTATTTTAGTTTCGTGAACTTTGGCTCGTCTCCAGTCATATGTCTAGAGCACCCACTATCCAATATCCATTGGTCCAAATCATTATGTTCCTACACATAAAGTAGTTTAATTTGGATCCAGTTTAGTAGAAGTACATGATATGTTGTTCAAGTTCACTTGCCTAATCTGTCTCACCCAATTTAAGTGATCATGCATGTTAAGCCTATGTTGATTTTGTGAGAAAGAGTTTAGTCTAACCAGTATGAAATGATTAGCTGGATTGAACGAAAGAAAAAAAAAATTTGAAGAAGGGTTTTTAAGACCATCTTTTGAAAAAGATTGAGAAAAGCTTGAAAATGAATTTTTGAAAAAGATTAAGAAAAATTTAAAAATGAATTTTTGAAAGAGATAAAGATAAATTTAAAAATGAATTTTTGTGAGGAGGAATAATTAACATGATTTGGGTTGATCAAACTTTATTCATCCTAACCATCTCACTCATTTCTAAGTGACAAAACAGGGATCCTTATTTGTTTTGTGAGATGCTTTCAATTTTATCTTGAAATTAGGTTAAGTCGAAGATATGATTGAGCCTTGAGTTAGATTCAGTTTTAAGAATTAGTAATTTAAAAATAAATTTCAATATTTGGATTCCAGGTTTTGGCGAAGCACAGGGGTCTTCTTTGGCCTTAGCCTTATTAGATCAACAACCTGTTTCTAGACAAAGCCGCATAAAGAAATAGTATTTTTAAATTCCTCATTCAGAAACCTTAGTCTAACTAGTCGAGGATGTGGAGAGGTAGCTTCGGCTAGTTCTACCGGACTAAGAAGACTAAATAGGAGACACCTTCCCCACTTGACTCCCTAGACGGTTTTCTTAACGTACTATCAGCTTGAGGTTGTGCATATTTCAATCATATCTAGTCCTTAACTAACCATTTCTAATCCTAAGCATGATAATTTGCAAAAATAAACAAGCATCAAGTAAGGTATTCAATCAAAAAAACTATCTAACCACATAAATAGTCTTTTTATTAGCTCCCCGTGGATCATATCCTCGATATGGTCTATTTAAGTAATGAATATGATCCTTGGGAATCCAATATTAATTTGTTCCGGCTTGATTAGTCAAGCTTAGTTTGGGGACCCATGCTTAGACTCGGGTACTAGGGCGGTTAATTACTGAAAAGTAGGAACTAACTCACGAATTGGATATAAACCCAATTCCAGATCGATTTAGAATATATTTCTATTTTTCAAGAAGTATATCAAGATTCTTGGAACCAGGGTAAATTGTTCCAAATATGCTCTGAGTTCTTTGACTTGAGCTTTTAGGGAGGAATTCTCTTCTTGAAATCTTTGGAGTTGAGTTGAGAATTCTTCCTGAACTTGATCAATTAAAGAATTCGAGCTGGTCTCTTCCTTAAGGAGTTTTACCTCCTCTCGGAGAGACCTAACCCGGTCATTGGATTTAGCCAGTTTATGAGATAAGTAAGAAATCAATTCGTAAAACTCCGATTCGCAGAAACCCGTTACCTTAAGTCAGCCTGTTTGCGATAGTGAGACAGTTCCGTGCACCGTTTCTTCGTCCGATTTGGAGTCGATGTCGATCTCATCTTTAGTTGTTAAGGCGAGGAGGTTGGAGTGTGTTGGTTCATCCTTGTCCGATTTTGAAGACCCATGATCCTACTGCAAGACCCATGATCCTTGATCATTTACTTAGGTTGATTTTACTTACTTCGGAGTCTTGATTGGCTCCTACTGCAAGACCCATGATCCTTGGTCATTTACTTTGAGCAATACTAATAATCGCAAGAATATTACAAAATTATCGGACGGAGAGTCGGACGGCATTTCAGCGTTTATCAGAACTTCAGTCGCACAGTGCACAAAAGAAGAAACTGATTATAGTCTTAGAATTATTATTATGAACTGCTACACTTGACCCCTTTTTATAGTACTTAGGCGGTTGAATGGCCTCTCAGACGCCCTCACTGCAATGTACCCGGCGGAAACACTGTCCGCTATTCGTTCAAACTTTATCCTGGCTAGGCGCCTTAGTACCTTTCTGGTGCCTGAGTGCCGATGTGGATCCTCCACTCAGCACTCGCCACGTAAGTCAGACCGTTGCGCCAGCTCAGCCGCCCGCTGCCAGCTCTCAGGCGTCTGAGTCCCATTCAGGTGCCCCAGTCAACTGCTTTCTTTTTTTAGCTGCAACAAGGGTCAGTTCCAAACATACAATAATAAAATATAGAATTAAGACATGTATGAATTACAACTAGTGCTGTCTTGGTCATGACTTTCAGGTTTTACTCGATACCCTAGGTCAGACCGACGCCTATTGTTCCCTTACCGGGGAGTGCGTCCTCACCTACTCCTCTCAGGAGAGTTTACCTGTTGTCATCCGAAACCTCCGGTTGGACTTTTGCTTGGCCTCCGAGAATCTGAAACTCGACGACTTTCGACCTCGTCCCGTCTCGACTCTTGTCCGTGATCCCCGCTCGACAAAGTCTTCTACTTGGTCCCCCTGGACCAAGTCTACGTGCTCGGCTTCACTTACTAAGTCTTCGTTGCCCGATCCCTAACCAGGACTTCATTCTCGGCTTTACTTGCTAAGTCTTCGTTGCCCGATCTCCGACCAAGACTTTGTGCTCAACGCTGTAGGTCAAGACTTCTTGCCTAGCTTACCTAGGACTTTCCTGCAATCTCAACAACTTCATCAGTACACCATACCAGCTTAACTTGGACCCCTTGCCACTTATCAAAATAAGATTCGGTCTGGTGCTTCTGGCACCAACAAAATCTTTATATCCAGAATGTATAAAATTGACAAAGTTATCGACCATTTTTAAATTGTACAACCTGAAAGCTAAATATAGTTGGAGCGATAAAGGATTCATAGACATTCTTTCTTTGTTTGGAGAAATATTTCCAGATGGTAATGAATTGTCTTTATCGTTGTATGCTGTAAAAAAAATCCTTGGCTACATTGGGTATAGACTATGAAAAAATCCATGCATGCCCCAATGATTGTATCTTATATCGGAAGGAATACGTGGATTGTATCAATTGCCCTACTTGTGGGATTTTAAGTTGGAAGATATGTAAGAATTCCAAAGTAAATGAAGGAGTTCCTATAAAGGTTCTATGGTACTTTCCACCTATTCCAAGATTTTGAAAAATGTTTCGAAACGAAAAAACCTCTAAAGTATTAATCTGCATGTGGATAGTAGAATGCGTGATGGTTATTTGCGTCATCCAGCAGATAAGTGGCTAGATTTTGCTTGTGAGGCAAGAAATTTGAGATTGGTCATATCCATAGATAGAATAAATCCTCATAGATTGATGAGTTCTATGTATAGTTGTTGGCCAGTTCTCACTTATAATCTTCCTTTATTTTTGTGTATGAAGAGAAAATTTATGATGCTTACCTTTGATTGATGACTTAAAACACTTATGGGAAGAAAGTGTTGAAGCATATGATGCATATCGATAATAATGATTCACACTTAAAGCGGTCTTACTATGGATAATTAATGACTTTCCGGCATATGAAAACCTTTCAGGATGTTGCGTGAAAGGATATAAGGTAAGCCCTATTTGTGGTGAAAACACATGTGCGAGGAGGTTGAAGCATAGTAGAAAAATATCATTCATAGGTCATAAAAGGTTTCTTCCTGATAACCATCCTTATTGAAGGCAAAAGAAATCATTTGATGGGAAGCAACACTTTTAACATTGTATCGAGACCATTGACTAGTCATGATATTTCTATAATAGTTGATAAAATTAATTACCCTTGAGGAAAAAGGAGCGAACAACTTCAAACACTAGAGGATGGTAGTCGATTATATTGGAAGAAGAAATTAATATTCTTCGAACTTGCATATTGGGAGCATCTACATGTCTGACATGTTCTTGACGTGATACACATCAAGAAAAATGTATGTTAAAGTCTGGTTGGTACATTGTTAGGCATTCTAGGGAAAACAAAAGATGGACCAGCAGCACGATTGGACCTTATGGATATGAATGCCAGGTTGGAATTGGAACCAAAGGACAGGAAAAAGAAAACTTTTTTACGAGTGACTTGTTATACATTAAGCAAAGATGAGAAAAGGTAATTTTGCAACTCCTTGTTGGGAATGAAGGTTCCTACAGGTTATTCATCCAATAGTAGAGGCATTGTATCGATGAAGGAGTTGCAACTTGTTGATATGAAATCACATGATTGTCACATTTTGATGAAATAGTTATTCTAGTTGTCATTCGTGGTGTCTTACCCAAACATGTTAGATATACTATCTCTCTATTGTGTTTCTTCTTCAATATGTTGTGTAGAAAAGTGATATATGTCTCGAAGTAAGATGATATGCAAAGTGATATTGTGACAACATTGTGCTTACTTGAAAAATATTTTTCTCTTTCTTTTTTTGATGTCATGGTTCATTTAATTATTCACCTTGTGCAGGGGGTTAAATTGTGTGGACCAGTTTGGTATAGATGGATGTGGTGGGACCGGTAGGAGAGCTAGAGGGGGGGGGGGGGGCGATTAGCTCCGATTTTTGCTCGTTGCTGATTTTTTACGGCGGAAGACTTGAGCAATGCTAACACCTCTATTTTACTTGGTATCCACCTCCTTGAGGTGACTAATCCAAGGGTCCACTCTCCTCACTCTCTCATACACTATGAAAGATCTCCTTTTTGAGATGGAGAAACCTCTTACCAGCTTCCAAGAAGATACAATATGAATCCAAGCAAATACAAAATGAAATCTTACAAGATTTACAATGATAAGCTCAAGCTTTGCTTTTCTTGCTATCTTCAAGCTTGTGATCGCCTCTAGAACTTTGGAAGTGCAGCAACACTAAGCCCCAAAGCTTCTCTTGAAATGACATAGAAGGAGGAGGAGAAGTGCCGAAGAGCCCGTGAAGAGTTCTGCTTCAAATCTGCGTGGAAACCCTATATACCCGACGCTTAGGGTTTCTGAATCGATTACCCAATCGATTACCATGTCAGACTTGTTAGGATCGATGGCTCGGCTAGAGGGGGGTGAATAGCTCTTTTCAGTTTTTCTCTATAAGATGGTTAGCACAATACAAAATATAATGAAAAACAAAAGATTCAATGCTAACAAAAGTATTTTACTTGGTATCCACCCCGAAGGATGACTAATCCAAGGATCTGCACGAGTACACCACCTCCACTATGAATGATCTCCTTCAAGGTGGAGAAAACCTTTACGTTGCCTTCTTCCTCTTTACAAGATCAAGATGAAAGTTAGAGGAAGAGTAGATCAATTGGGGCACTAGCAGCACTTCGGTACAGTAGAGAACTGTATCTCCCTCATGCCCAAAAGTCCCCTTTATATAAGAGTAAAGAACAACTTCAAAAGTTGTCCAGCCCCGCACCAGTCGACTGCCCCTGGGGCAGTCGACTGGCCTAGCTTTAAATGCCAGCTAACGGCTAGCCAACGACTAGTTTTTGGGGCTGACCAGTTGACTGCTCCAGGAGCAGTCGACTGGTCCGAAGTGAAAATCATTCTGTGAGTTTTGGCAGTCGACTGCCGTCTAGCTAGTCGACTGCCCACCCTCTACATTCACTCATTCTCACTCTAAACACTCTCCTTCACATGTGCCTTCAGGTATACTCCCTTGGCATGCCCCTTGAAGTCTTCTTCCTCCGGCTATCGTCCCTCGGATGCGCACACAAGCCTTCTATTGGCTTGCCTCCATGCCACCTTCATGTGTGCCCTTGAAGTCCACTTCTCGGCTTACCCTTGGAGTTCTCCTCCCTTGGCTCTCGTCCATCGGATATATTCTCCATGTGTGATTTTCCAAGTCCTGTAAAATCAATCACACATATCAAATACAACACAACACCCTAACCTCAAACATATTGGCACACACACATCAAAACCATGATCTTCCCTATCATTCTTGGGTCGATTGCCTCAATAAGACTTAGCTGTTCAACGGCTAGTTTTTGAACCGTAATCGATTATCCAATCGATTATGAGCATCCTGAATCGATTGCTGAATCGATTCAAGACCCTTCTGTTCTCTCGCGCAAAACATCAGTAATCGATCACCCGATCGATTAAAGGATCCCTTAATCGATTGACCAATCGATTAAGGAAAGGCTGAATCGATTGGCCAATCGATTCAACCACCTTCTGTTCTTACAATTCATTTCTCCTAATCGATTGGCCAATCGATTCAGCCACCTTCTGTTCTCGCAACTCATTTCTCCTAATCGATCAGCCAATCGACTCACACATTCCTTAATTGATCACCCGATCGATCAAGGAAGGTTCTGATCGCGAGAAACCAAACCCTAATCGATTACCCAATCGATTGAGTCCAACCTAACTTGTGCTCACAAGTCTAAGGTTCCCTACCAAGTGTCCGGTCAACCCCTTTGACCAACCTGGATTTCTTCTACCTAGCTCCCAGCTAGGACTTAACTTGGTTCCCAACTAGATTCGTCTAACCCTCGAGTTAGGTCTAGTCTCACGGTAAACTTCCACCTTGCCATCATGCGATCTCCCCGATCCACCTGGACTTCACCTAGTCCCACTAGGTGTGCCTAGTCCCACTAGGTCTTTTCCCATGCCAGTGTGCGATCTCTCCGATCCACCTGGACTTCACCTAGTCCCACTAGGTGTGCCTAGTCCCACTAGGTGTGCCTAGTCCCACTAGGTGTACCTAGTCCCACTAGATCTTCTCAGTCAAGCCTCCAGTCAACCTCGACCCACTTGACATCATATGATATTCAAACATCATATGGCATTCAAACATCATTATCAATCATCGAAACATCCAACCTTAAGCTTACTAAGCTTATCAGACATAAGCTCACCCGAGCCTAGTCAAACTAGGTCAACCTTGACCTAACAAAGATTGCACCAATAATCTCTCCCTTTTTGATGTTTGACAATATGTTTGGGAAAGACTAATCCCTATTAGCCTTTCAATCTTCTCCCCCTTTGACACACATCAAAAACTCTCCCCGAGAGTCTATATGGTTAAAGGCAAACCCAAAGAAAGTCCCATACCTTTCATCTAGACCTATGCTCACCCTTGATAAAGATTTCCAATCTTCATCCTTTCACTTAACTAAAAACAAATTCAATCACATGCTTTTAAGGAAGACCCCCCCTCAAAACATGCTCTAAACCTCTATCATTGCACCAACAATGATTTTTGAGTTCCTAAAACTTTAGGAAATCTCAACTTGAGGTTTTGGGATTCAAAACTTGAATCAAAACCTCTCATTAACCCTATAGTTTTCACCAAACCATCTCCCTTTTTGATTTCATACTGAAATTTACCCAAATATACTTATAAAAGTATTCCAAGGGGTTAGGGATTGGTAGGTTACTTAAAATTGGGTTATCAGACTGAAACCAGACAGTTTCAGTCTTACCAATCGATTGGTGTTGGGAACCAACGATTAAGCTATACCGTAATCGATCAACCGATTGATTACAGTTGGCCTTAATCGATCAACTGATCGATTACGGCTACCCTTAATTGATCAACGGGTCGATTATGTGAGCTTTTATGCTCACAGATAGGGTTAACAATCGATTGACCAATTGATTGAAGTATCCTAATCGATCACCTGATCGATTGAGAGTTTCTGATTTCTAAAAATACATTCCGTCCGAATTTTAGAAACTCCTTAAATAATTCTACAAAATTTAGAAATTTTTGAAATTTTGTGTAGACATTATTTATGACATATACTATCAAGGAAAAATAATTTTATATGAAAATATCTTCCTTTTTCAAAGATTGACACAAAAATGGAAACCATTGAAATGTTTCAATGTTTCACTCGATTTTGTATCCAATTCATCAATGATGAGATCTATCAAAAGATAGTCGTCACCAAGGTTTTCCAAGATAGTTTTGAAATAGGTTTCAAAAACAATTTCCAACCATGTTCCTTGGACTAAATGCACATGACTTGTACATTAGCTTTCCCAATGATTGGAGTTCATTTATATTCATGTTTTGATGAACCTAAAACTCAATAACTTGAGTTTTGTTCATCATCCTAACTTCTCACATGTTTCTAAGGTGTCTCAAAAACACACACAAGTCAACTTATGGTCTTGATGAGATGTGAAAGTCATGTTCTCCCTAGACTAAGGGTTCATGCATTTCTACCTTGGCATCGTAAACTTGATCATTCACCTAGAATGTCAATTAATGTCAATGTCCTTAATTTCAATGATAATTAAATTAATGCATGATGATGACTATGATATGCATCATATGAGAATTTACAAGATATTATGACTAGATGATGCATATATCACTTGACATGTAATATTTTCATAATAAAATATGAATGATGGATTATGATGTCATGACATGTGATAGGGCTTACAAAACATGGCATAGTAGCTCAAAAGAAAATACCTAGATTTTCTATTTAAGTATCAATAACTCATCGCTAAGCCATTGATAATCCTAACTTTGCCCCTAATTTCCAAGATAATGCCAAAACTTCCCAACTTGGCCTATTTTTGGATTCTAGCCTAGTTGTGCTAACTTTATTGAGTTCAATTTTCTAACAATATAATTTGGCACAAATTTTACTCCTCCTAGAGTAAACAAATGACTCCTTCATTTTCAAGGGTAGTAACTCCTTGAAAATGCCCCAAAGTGCCAACTTCATCAAGGTTGGGTTAACTACCCTTCCAATTTGAGTTGACACTCCCTAGACCTATCTAGGGTGTGGTAAACACACTTTTAGGAACCCAAAATTTATTGGTGCTCCTTGGGTATTCTAGGTATTCACTAGGGATAACTTCCCTTGATACCTTCCTAATGACTCTTCTAGGCTTCTCTGAAGCCTTAGTCATGTTGGTCTTATCTTGGTCAACTCTAGGGATGACTTCCCTTGTGGCCTTGACTTGACCCCTTGACCTAGATTGAGTTCCATACCTATATGGAACTCTATGATAGGATGGACCATCATCCTTGGTTTTAGGTTTGTATCCCAAACCTTTTTTACTCCTAGAGGGTCCTTGATTTGCTAAATCTAGAGTTTAAATTTTTGATCCCTTAAATAGATTTTCTATTCTTTTGAGGGATTTTTCTAATGTCTCAAGTTTTGACCTCAAAACTTGATTTTCAATCATTACTTTCTCAAGGCTCGATTTTCTAAAATTGCCTTGGTGATTTTTCTTTTTGGCCTTGTTTTGGGTAGGTCTACCCTTAAATGATCTAATATCTTCCCTATCCTTAGGTGTGGTAGACCTAGCATAGAGAGCTCTATATTTTTTCTTAGGTTTTTCATACCTCCTATTTTC
This sequence comes from Boesenbergia rotunda, assembly GCA_024364735.1. Taxonomy (NCBI): domain Eukaryota; kingdom Viridiplantae; phylum Streptophyta; class Magnoliopsida; order Zingiberales; family Zingiberaceae; genus Boesenbergia; species Boesenbergia rotunda. The sequence continues at coordinate 241,048 of JAGFNQ010004225.1, forward strand.
ATGATAAATAACATTTAAATGAATATATTTATTTTTAACATGCATATTATCATGATTTAAATAAGTACCATTACCTAATGGTACCTTAGTCTTAATCTTGGAGGCTCCCCCTTGATTTGAGCTCCTCCTTTTTTCCTTGGTCTGATCCTTCGCCTTTGGACATTGATTTCGATAATGTCCCTTTTGTTTGCATGAGAAGCACACAATGTGCTTCTTATCCTTCTTTGCCATGGGGCCGACCTCCTTTGGCTTCTCCTTGGTCTTGGGTGCCACTAGCACCTTCTTCTTGACCAATTTTGGGCACTTACTCTTATAGTACCATTTTCCCCTACACTCAAAGCAAATGATATGATCTTTATTTTTATAAATTGAAATTCTTATACCTTTTCTTGTAGGGGTGTCACATGACTCTTCACTTGATTCGGAGGTAGAAGCTTCTTCTTTTTCCGGAGTGAATGATCTTTGCTCCCCCTCAATCCTTGAGGTAGAGACTTCTTCTTTTTCCTCCTCGGCCAATGCTTTTTAAATTTCCTCCCCAGATGCTGAGCATCTCTCAACTTCTGAGTCCTCTTCATTTGATGAATCTCCCTCTTCGGATTTGTCTTGATACGGTACAGTGGAGGGATCTTCATGAAGCTTTGCCACTTTGCTCCAAAGCTCTTTGGAATCTTTGAATTCTCCATTCTTGTCCAAGATGGTGCTTGGCAAAAGATTGACCAATAACTTGGTCACATTGTCATTGGCCTCGCATCTCTTGATTTGCTCCTCATTCCATTTTCTTTTCTTGAGGAGCTTTCCTTTGGTGCTTATTGGAGCTTCAAAACCCTCCATTAGAGTAAACCATTCCTCTATCTCCATCATGAAAAAATTTTCAATCGTTGACTTCCAAAGATCGAAATTTGCCTTGTCGAATGGTGGAGGTGCTCAGGTGTCGTAGCCAAACTCCATTTTTGAAGTTGAACCCTTTTGATGATGACTTCTTGAAATTAGGGTTTCTTCCCACTTCTTCTTCTTTCTCTAGCACTTGCCCTCTTAGCGATGAGTCCAACGCAGAGCAACCTCGCTCTGATACCACTTGTTGGGACCGGTAGGAGAGCAAGAGGGGGGGGGTGATTAGCTCCGATCTTTGCTCGTTGTTGATTTGTTACGGCGGAAGACTTGAGCAATGCTAACACCTCTATTTTACTTGGTATCCACCTTCTTGAGGCGACTAATCCAACTGTCCACTCTCCTCACTCTCTCATACACTATGAAAGATTTCCTTCTTGAGGTGGATAAACCTCTTACAAGCTTCCAAGAAGATACAATAAGAATCCAAGCAAATACAAAATGAAATCTTACAAGATTTACAATGATAAGCTCAAGCTTTGCTTTCCTTGCTATCTTCAAGCTTGCGATCGCCTCTAGAACTTTGGAAGTGCAGTAACACTAAGCCCCAAAGCTTCTCTTGAAATGGCGTAGAAGGAGGAGGAGAAGTGCCGAAGAGCCCGTGAAGAGTTCCGCTTCAAACCTACGTGAAAACCCTATATACCAGACGCCTAGGGTTTCTGAATCGATTACCCAATCGATTACCATGTTAGACTTAGCCGTTCAACGGCTAGTTTTTGAACCACAATTGATTAGCCAATCGATTACGAGCATCCTGAATCGATTGCTGAATCGATTTAAGACCCTTCTGTGCTCTCGCGCAAAACATCAGTAATCGATCACCCGATCGATTAAAGGACCCCTTAATCGATTGACCAATCGATTAAGGAAAGGCTGGATTGATTGGCCAATCAATTCAACCACCTTATGTTCTCGCAACTCATTTCTCCTAATCGATCAGCCAATCGACTCACACATTCCTTAATCGATCACCCGATCGAACAAGGAAGGTTCTGATCGTGAGAAACCAAACCCTAATCGATTACCCAATCGATTGAGTCCAACCTAACTTGTGCTCACAAGTCTAGGGTTCCCTACTAAGTGTCCAGTCAATCCCTTTGACCAACCTGGATTTCTTCTGCCTAGCTCCCATCTAGGACTTAACCTGGTTCCCAACCAGATTCGCCTAACCTTCGAGTTAGGTCTAGTCTCTCTGTAGACTTCCACCTTGCCAGCATGCGATCTCCCCGATCCACCTGGACTTCACCTAGTCCCACTAGATTTTTTCCCATGCCAGCGTGCGATCTCCCTGATCCATCTGGACTTCACCTAGTCCCACTAGGAGTGCCTAGTCCCACTAGGTGTACCTAGTCCCACTAGGTGTACCTAGTCCCATTAGGTCTTTTTAGTCAAGCCTCCAGTCAACCTTGACCCACTTGACATCATATGATATTCAAACATCATATGACATTCAAACATCATTATCAAACATCGAAACATCCAACCTTAAGCTTACCAAGCTTATCAGACATAAGCTCACCCAAGCCTAGTCAAACTAGGTCAACCTTGACCTAACAAAGATTGCACCAACAGGATGTACCCATTTGAAAGATTCATCAAAACATTGAACGGTTATGTGTGAAACCGCAATCGACCCGAAGGTTGTATAGTCGAATGTTCTATTGCTAAGGAGGCTATAGAATTTTGCTCAGACTACCTATCTATTATGCACAGTATTGGCATCCCAATAAGAAATCGTCAATTGGAGCTTACCAGACCTATATCATGAGATCATGTGTTCTCTACCAATTATGAGGAGTGGAAGCAAGCACATCGTCACATACTGGCAAATAATGATGAGGTAGAGCCTTATATTGAGTAATTTCTCCAACTCATTGCTACTTTCAAGTGCGGTATTAGATTCTTGTAGCTAATCGTTTCATTATCATATTTCCAATAGCAAACACATGGCTCATTTGAAGACAACATTTCATCAGAAAGCAATATCGAAAAAGTGATTACAAGATGAGCATAATCAAACTTTTCTTCCGTAGTTGCGTGATACTGTAAGTCACATGCAAGCTACATACTAGTTCATAATTTATGAAGTTATGAACTTGTTTAATATATGATTCAACTTTTGCATTATAGGTTGCAAATGCAATTAACAATTTCACACATCAAATCTCCGAACAATTAAAGTGGATCACGCATGGGCCTAGCGAGCGAGTATTCAAGTATTTTGCATATTTGATTGATGAGGTTACATATCACACAAATGAGCCTGATGATGTGAGGATAGTTCAAAATTCGAGAGTAAGATTAGTTACAATGATTATAAAAGTTGCTAGCGCAAAGGATAAGAATCCAATTGTGTCAGATATAGTATTCTATGGAGTTATTAATGAAATATGGAAGCTCAATTACCGTCTCTTTTGAATTCCAATGTTTAAATATAACTAGGTTGATAATAATGGTGGTGTTAAAGTGGATGAACATGGTTTCACATTAGTAAACCTCAGAAGGATAGGATTCAAATATGATTCATTCAGCTTAGGGAGTCAAACGAAACAAGTTTTTACCTTGAAGACCCTGAAGGTCAAATTTGGACTATTGCACTTGCAACTACTAGTAGAGATTACTTTAAAAATATTAGTGGTGATGATTTGGAAGAAACTATAACCCACCATCAATGTTTTTCTCGAATAATGGATGTTGACGGAGTAGATGATGATGAACCACCGTGTATTCGTGAAGATTGTGATGGGACATGGGTTGATGGTGTTTTATCTTAATATGGTAATTTTATATAATTTTAAATTTACATCATGTATTATGCAATAGTTCTATAATAAATATTACATATGCTAGTTCAATGTCATTTAAAATAGAATGATCACTATATTTTTTATTGAAGACTTTCCAACAACTTTCTTTATACTAGTTCTATAGTTACTAGTGTTTATATGTTGTGAAGCATATATATAGGTAATTTGAATTTGTCATGCTTGTTGAAATATTTAACATATAGTGAGTGTAGATACTACATTATCTCTGACTACTAGTGATCAAACATTAAAATTCACTGTCTATTACATAAATATTATATTTTTATTGGATTCTATTACAAAAAATTCACTGTCTATTATAACTTTCTTTTTGTTTGTTGCAGTGTAATTTAAAGGGTTGAATGTAGGAGGGAGTAGATAAACCTTTTTTTTTTTGAATCATGCTCACATTTGAATCCTAGTTTGAATATACAGTAACTGATATTTTAGTGCCCTGGAACATTACAATAGCTAATATTTTAGTCTATTTGCAAATTCTATTGAAATTTCTTCCTTCCCAAGTTATAGCATTGCTGAATAATTTGTTTACTGATCCTCCAAATTTTGTGAATAACTACAACTCTATGGCAATAAATAAAAGCAAAAGAGGAAGTAAAAGCTTGACAAGGGAAAGGAAAAAGTAGACGCTGTAGAAGAATCAATTGGTACACAATCAAACAAAATGCTAAGAGATCCTACAAACATGGACAATATTTCAAGGTTAAGGACAAAGGGCATTATTCTTGAAGTTAGTTTCAACAATCTAGGGTATCCAAGTGGTAAAAATGTGGCTAAAATGCAAAGTTTCGTTAGCAAGATTATTCGCGAGAAAGTACCAATAAGTTACGAAAGTTGGAAGCATATTGACATAAAGGAGCGTGTATAGGAAGCTATTAATGTAAGTAAAAATGATCATGTTTTGATTTTTTAGATATACACAAATTGCTTTTTTATGTTGTTTGTTAACATTTGATGTGTATGAATTTTTTAATGCTTTTGTAGTTGGCGTACAAGGTTGATCCTGGGTGGAAAAATGGGTGTTTAAACTCGACAAATGAAAGTGGTGTCAATGGAAAATAGTCTGACACAAAACTACATTTTCGCCAATCGTAACAATTCGGAGAAGTTGAATTTACCACATGTTCGATAAGGTATTCCAATAGACATTTGGAGCAAGTTCGTGATAACCCGTTTGTTGGATAATTTTAAAGTAAGATAATAATTCTTTTGTCTTAAATTATGAGATCTTAATAGACCATTGTGATTGGTAAAGGTTAACATTGATTTGTTGTTTATTTTTTAAGGACATAAGTGTGAAACAATAAGAAAGACGATTCCAAAATAAATACCCCCATCAAATTTCTCAAAAGGATATGCACGACTAGCTGAAGAGATAGTAAGTAATCTTCATTTATCAATTACAACAAATTTGTTAGCTTATTGAGGAGAAGTTTAAATATAATTGAGTTATTTGTTAATGTTATTAGAAACTGAATTGTGTATTGATTATGAAATCACTCGAGCTATCCTTTGGAAGAAAGGTCGGTTCAATAAAGAAGGAGAATTTAATGATGATCAACTGAAGGCAACCACCTCAAAAATTGTAAGCAAATGTGATGATGCTATCTCACAGAAGAGGGAGGGAAAACGAGTAGCTAATGATTCAACACATGACATTCTCACAGTTGCTCATAAATCCGATGAACATGGCGGTCATATAAGGGCAATTGGAGCCTATGCACACCATGTGCATACTTTGGCTTGTCGAAATGGGGGTCTGCCTCTCAGAAATTTTTGTTTATTAATCAATAAAATATGTTATTGGAGCAACAAAAAAAAATTTATAGCAAGATGAGCTGTAACGCCCGTAAAATCCTCTCAATATTTTTCTTTAAAATATTGATCATGCTTATGTGGATTTTTGAGTAATATATGAATATTAGCATGAACCATAGCATGATTTCTTATATAAATTAAAAAGCTAAGTACTAATGGGCCTTACATGGGCTCTTCTAGTACCATGGCTAGTAGTGGACCTTAGGTAGAATTTAACATAAATAGAAATGAGTTCCAATTAGGAATATTAGCATGACTTTTGGTGGGCTTTTATGTGGGCCTTGTCAAAAACAAGAGTAAATGGGATAAAAAGAAAGTGCATGCACCAAGGATTGAACCTTGGACCTAGAGCCTCATCATGCATGTACTAACCAATTCACCTAGCAAGGGAGTGCTATTGGGAAAAGAAAGGAGATTTTAGTTGAGGCTAAAAGATGGTGAAGAGGCACCATGCCGCTTCACTTAGTATAAAAGAAGTAGATGAGAAGGGAAGAGACACTTGAGTTACTTTTCTCCTTTTCTTCTTCCACCAAGGCTCTTCCTCTTCTCTTCTTCCTCCTCCTTTCTCCTTCTTGTCGAGACCCACAAAGGAAGTTTTCCCCTTTGAAAACTTCACAAGAAGACTCCCTCTTGAAGATCTAAGTTTTCTACAAGGCTACAAGGGCAAGGGGTATTCTAAAATCAAGAAGGTTTTCTTTTGTTTCTCTATTCAAGGTTGATAACCAAGATAAAGAGATGTAAGACACCCTCACCTGTGGTATAATAGTTTTGATGTTATCTTTCATGATTTAAGATGTTGTTTGGACTCTATATTGAGAAAACTATGGAATAGGGCTTCCTAGGGTTTCGGCCAAGCATGGTTTTGGGTTTAGGATGATGTTAAAACCTCACTTATGTTTTTTAATGCTTTCTCATGATAAATAAAGAATGAATTGTGAGTTATATGAATTTTCCATGGACTTGTAACTCCCCTAGGGGTTCGACCACCATCTCTATTTCATAGTTAGGATTAAACCTAACCCTCCAAGCATGCTTATTATGATTCCCTATGTTACAATGAATGTTAATTGAAATTATATGAATTTTTCCATAGACTTAAGACCCCTATAAGTTTCGGCCAAGACCAAGTTTTAGGGTTAGGAACTAGGGTTAGCCCAATCATGTGTTCTAATGGCTTCCTATGGTATTGTATGTATTGTATTGGATGTTAATTGTGAATTGTATGAATTTTCTATGGACTTAATACCCTTCTAGGGTTTCGGCCAAGACAAGATTTAGGTCTAGGACTTAGGGTTAGTCCCAATCATGGGTTCTAATGGCTTCCTATGGCATTGCATGTATGGTAGGGGCTTTACTTTACTTATGGTACCTTACATGTTACTTGAATGATGGGGCCTCTATCTATAACTTTCGGCCAAAGCTCCAAGTCTAGGGTTTGGGTTAGTCTAAGGTTTCAAGTATACTTGTTATGGCTTATTATGATGTATATACATATTCAAGCATGTTGTAGGAATTTTATGTTACCTAAAACCCTAACTTTATGTGCTATGTATCATGACCTTGTATGCTTATATTATGTGCCATGTTTTAGTAGGTTTTATTTATGGATGTTTTAAACCATATACCATGAACACATGTGTTATGAAATATGCATTATGTTTATGTAGAATTATGCATGCATTAGGTTAAATGTCTTGAACATATGTAGATTATGGTTATGTGGACCTATGCATGTTTTATGTTGAATGTTATAAACCTATGTAGTATGTATCATGTTCATAGGGATCCTATCCATGCATGCTTTATGATAGATACCATGATCATGTATGTTATGTGATATGTACCATGTATGAAAAAAAACTTATTTATGCATGCTTGCCTTATGTACCATGATCATGCATGCTTTATGAACTAGGAGGCGCTTGGTATATATTCGGTAATGGGAATGATAATGAGTTTCATTGAGGGGTTAATGGCAATGGGAATGATTACTGGATTGATGGTGCTTGGTATAGATACTGGAATAAGTATAATTACCATTGATGCTGCTTGGTATGAATAAGAAAGTAATGAGAATCAGAGAAAATTTATAATTTTACCCTTACTAATTAAATACATGAAAAAATTTATTGAATAATTTTTATTAGTTTAATCTTTATAAATAGTACAAATAGAAACAAGAATTTATTAGTTTAATCTTTACTTTTTATGAATCTTTACTTTTTATAAATACTAACAAATAGAAACAAGAATTTTTATGGTCTTGTACAAAGTTAAAAGATTTCATCGGGTGACTGATTATTCCAAAAAAATTTAACATTGGTAACTCGGATCAATCTCTGTGGATTGCCTCTATGGATTTCACAAATCAAGTCTTCCTAATTAGTGAAAATTTCTGAGTTGGAGATTAGGAGTAGGGAATCACCAAGCACCAAGTTTGAAGTGTCCAAGGATACAAATCATGTATTCCCAACGAAGAATCAAATTATGCCTCAACCAGATCAAGATCAAATTTGCTGACAAACAATAAAGATTACTTCATCAAGTGATCGAGTTTTTGATGAGATTCAAGTAATTCATGTGATTCATAGAAACAGTGTCAAGACGGGTACTCTACTGCTCCTCTCCCTCCTCGTCGTTATGGTCCCCAATTGCAGCTGCACTGAGAATGGGAATGCCCGGGCGTCTTCTTCCTTCCTTCCACCGCCTGCTTTCTGCAACCTAGTTGTTCCCGAAGAATATTGTTCCAGTTGTCCAAACAGGGAAGACTTAGGTGACTGTTCAAGCCTATAAGCAATCTTGTTAGATAACTTGCCTGAAAACAAACTATGCAGATGCTTCTAATCAATATCCAATCTTTTTTTTGTTAGCATTTGCCAAACTCCTCCATCATGTGTCTTTCTGTGTTGTCAACTGATGATATCTTCAAAGCTTCCAAGTTGCCGATGCCTTTACCTTGAAATTTACATTCATTCAGATATTAGACAGTGTACTCTTGGATTCCATATTCTTGTGTCAACTTCAGACTGCACTTTTGTCAGACAATTTCTTCAGGACAAATCTTTCAGCACAATTTCTTCAGCACTTTAATATCACCTTCATCAATTCGTGCAAGTCACAAATAATAATACAGGAGCTTATATACTTCAATAGCATGTCAAATAGAAACAAGAATGGTACAATCTGCTCAAACTCAGAGCAATACATCTCCGTCGTCGTCATCAAATCGTTAAGTCACAAATNTCGGCAACTGAGCTTGATAGGTCCATTGAACCACTGATGGATGGTCCTTACTTATCTGCAGCTGATGTTGCAAAAAAACATGGATTTTATCTGGTGTACAAAACAACACATCTTGTCATCCAAATAATCATAAGAGAATTTTGAGGAATACGAATAGAAAACAAAAATAACAAGAAAGTCTACCATAATGCACGGATATAACCAGCAATGGACTAGAATATAAAGAAAATATTATAAAACTATTAAGCAAAACAAAAGGTTGCAGGCCACCAAATTTATATTCTCAAAATTTTCTCAAAATGTTAGTGTCATAACTCAGTTCCAAAAGTGAGAAAAGTAAACAAATATTCATCGCAAGCATATTACAAGCAACTGAGCACAAAATCTCCAACTTCAGAGGGATCCAAACTGAACAATAACTCAACTTTCACAGGATCTTCACAAATAACTTGAGCAGCCTTGTACTTGTTTCTTACCAATGAATCCATACTTATCCAACATCTGGAGAACTTCTGGCATTTTTTGAGGATTTACCTTGAACCCAAGCTGACATTGACTCAAAGTGTGAGCTAACAGTTTGCATTATTCCTTCAACCCGATCATTGAGTAACTTGAAGTCAGAATCAATATTTTGCTCAGTTGAAATCTTTACTCTCTTCGAAGCTTTTTGAACTTTGTTAATGGATGATTTATTTTTCTCCTTAGAGTGAGATGCCCTTGATGTAACAGAAAGTTCTTGATGTGACATCGAATCAACTTCAACTCCTTCATATATAGGTGAATTATCAAGTGATATAGTCAACTCAGCATCCACATCAGTGATGTTTTGTGCAGTCATTGTAGGATCTTCCGCAACAAGGCATGTTGCTCTGCCTTTGCCATATACTATTTCCAACTCCGAAAAATAAGGGAATGATACATTGTAGAGACTTTTGGCATCATTGTGATTCTTTCAAAAAGAAGAACATAACAGTCAATTTAACATATCCATAAACGACATTATAATTTGAAAAAACCAATAATGACTAACACACGTACCTTAATCCATTCAAGATATCATGTTTCTTCACAAGCTATCTTCTTTTCAACATCATTCCAGGTGCAACCACTTTGTCTACACATTTCATTGATAGCGTGGAATTTCCTCTTTAAGGTTTTGATCCTAGATTCAATGTGACTAATAGATTTGACGAATGTTGTGATCTTTTGGATCATAATCTTTCTTATCTTGACCATGTAATTGTTCTTGAAACCTCCGTTTGTTTTTCAAAGAGGAACGGTTGTCATATCTTGCAAACATCTTATTAATGCCCAGCTCTCCTCTTCCGTCCAAAAAACTTTGTTTTTACCTCTTCCTCGTATTACATTCATTCTCACAGGTTCTGTAGGATTACTCTCCATCCTAGTATCTGAGTCATATCAAAGTGACAAAAATATATAAATGTCATAAACATTAGAGCATCATATAATATGAAAACAGAATAAACGATACAACATCAATAAAAAAGGTTAGATTAAAAAAGATGCATCTACTACACATGCACATGGCAAGAATATCAAAAAACCGTTAGCATCACAACATCAAGAATTTGCATCATCAATACTAGCATCACAAAATACGAGTTGCATAGAAAACAGAACAAACGTTACAATAATGAAAGTCATTCCATATCAAATATTTCATTTTGCCAATTGTTAAACATTTGGAGTGCTAAATCATTCATAAATGCAGTCCATTGATCAGTTGGGGAAATTGTCCGTATGTACTCCGTTTCAGGCCCGCGATCACTATCATCATCTATACTCTGGTCATCTTCATCAGAGATACACTCCTGAGGATCATAGCTCATGAATTTACGGATCAAGTTATGAAGCATCTTCGCAATCATCTTCGCAGTCATCTTGCATCAAGTTAAATTAAAGAATTATAGGCGATTAAAATTTTCTTACCTTAAATGGTTTCCATCTACCATCTTCGCAGTCATCTTGGATCGGTTTAGGTTTCTTGAGCAATATATTGTGCAGTTGTAAAATTGCTCGAAGACATAAATTGAAATAACGACTTATTATCTCACGACTTCTTTTAAAAAGCAAACTCATCGTACGATTTTGTTTATGATGTGCCAACACGTAGACAAATAAGGCCACAATTTCATCAATGGTGGCATTTTTTTATAGCTTTTAAACCTCCAACGTCTTATACCATATCACACAATATCCTGAATGTTTCCTATCCATTCAAAGTTCACTAATACTTATTTCATCGCTCTCTTTTGTAAGGTTGAACATCCATTCCACACGTGCAATCCGTTTATCATTCTTACTTTTTATTTGACGAATCCTACTTCGACGATATGTAAGTATTGCAATTTGATAATGTAGGACCATCAAACAAACAATGAGCATCTCATACATATTCCATAAAATGCACATTAATCTATGTCTTCTATAGTTAAATGGTGGTCGTGCCATGTTTCTACAAAATTAAATAGAAACTCATTAATATGATAGAAATTCCGATTAATATTAGCAGAAATGAATGCATAGAATTACCGATTAATATGATAGGAATCCATACAAATGAGATAAATCAATCCATACTAAAGATGAGTACTATAAGGATAATATCGAAGTTAAACACTACCTTTCTTTTGACAACATATTGTTAACTAATGAAACATATAAGGATATGAGTTAGATATTGTGTTGTAAGAACCAAACGCAAGCTATATATTAGAAAATAAAAAAAATTCTTGAATACATAGTTGTCTTGGAGAATGTATCATCAAGCTAACCATTTACATTAAACTTTAACTTGCCTGAGTCCCAACCAAAAAGATTCAAATCATAAATAGAGAAAAAGAAAAGAAATTCCAACAAGAGAAACATCTCTGAACAAGAGCATCTTGATGTTGAAGTTGATGCTATAGATTTAATTGCTCTAAATTCAGATGGTTCGCCAAGAGATGTAGAATCTATGGTTGACCAACTGAGCTTACTGGGAAAAAGAATAACTACTACTCTTGTAAATGATCTTGTGAGTTTTTTTTATACTTTTTATTTTTATTCTGCAATCTGCATAAACAAAATGATCTTTTCTTATACTTATTTTAACAATTAAATATTTTCCTTGAAGTCTTTTAGGAGATTATTAGGCATGCTACACAAGTCTCAAGCATTGCACTAAGCACGTGGAAATCTACACTTTTCGTTACTTTTATATGAAAAAACAAGGAAATAAGAAGAATATATAATTTAATCAATATGCTATTTTAATATTATTTCTCTTAACTCTTTTCTTTTTTCATATTTTAATGCATTTGGTATGTATGAACTGAATGGAATGAATTAGGAATGAGAATGGAAATAGAAAGGAATGAACTAATCATGAATGGAATGCTTAGTTTTATATTTATGTTTGGTTGCAGCAAGGAATGAAATGAAAACAAATTATCCTCCCTATATATATGACATTTGTTTTTTTTAACAAAATCTAATACCAGACATGCCCACAACTAGCAAAACCTACATAGATCAAACACATTCACTTGCAAAAATTTTTAAAATATTTACACAGATCAAAACACATCCACTACCACATTCATATCAAACACATCCACAACTTCCAAAAACCTACAAATGGATCAAGCACATCCATAACTTGCAAAGCATAACTTGCACATAGATCAAAATACATCTACCGCTGTATTAAAACTACAACAAAATAGTTCAAGCAGACACACTAGTTCAAACGAGTTCTTCATTCCACCTACAAGTTCTGCATTAAAATAGTTCAACACCTAATTCAAAACGCTATATAAAATGAGTTTTGACAAAAGAAACTCTAAAACAAAGTATCAAATACTATAGCCTTGTGCATCTAAAAACTAAAATGTAAAATCACAACTTCAAAAACTTGCAGTCTTTCAAATCACAATCCTAAAAAATTCGTACAAACCTAATAGTATCAAAATAGCACTTTAATATCAATTGATAAAAGATAAATATTCCAAAAGTTTAGTTCTGCGACAATAATAGATCTGGGCTAAAAATGAGTAAATGACAGTGTTAGAAATGTTTGTAAAATGGTGTCAGGCATGTGATTTTCAATATTGCATGGTATTGCTAAGTTTCATAGTAATGGTGTTATCCACTATAACCTCCTTCAAGGTATAAGATGTAATAAAAACAAATGAAGTGGAGATTAAATATACACGAAAGAAAATTAAAGTAGGACAAGAATGTGAAAGTATTAGAACTAACGCATGTTGGTGCAGGAAGTACCATATCGAACCTTGTTTTGATATTGACAAAGGATTCAAAGTTAAGTTTGTTTGTGATCTAACAATGTTACTCAAGTGTGCAGGAAAAGTCCTAGCGAAGGGCTGCTAGGCAACTAGCGAAGGGCTATTAGTCACCAAGTCCTAGCGAAGGGCTGCTAGTCACCAAGTCCTAGCGAAGGGCTGCTAGTCACCAAGTCCTAGCGAAGGGCTGCTAGGCAACTAGCGAAGGGCTGCTAGTCACCAAGTCCTAGCGAAGGACTGCTAGGCACCGAGCAAAGGACAGCTCGGCATCCAAGACCTGGCAAAGGACCGTCAGGCAAAAAGGAGCGGTTGGCATCAGGTACATTCTCCCGAGAGGAGTAGGTGAGGACGCATTCCCCGTCGAGGGAACAGTAGGCGTCGGTTCGACCTAGGGCTCCATTTAGGAGACCAAAGTCAGAACCAAGACAGCTAAGACTGTATAATATAATACTTTATTGTTTTATTATGTTTTGGACTAACCCTGGATGCAGGACCGAAGGAACGTGTGTCTGCAGCTCAGAAAGCCTCAAAGGAATGAGGCTACAGCTGACCAGGGCGCCCGGAGTGTCCCGGGCGCCCCCAAAGTAAACACAAAACACAAGACAGCAAGATGGGCTTCGACAGTTCAACACCCGGGCGCCCCCAGCGCTCCGGGCGCCCCCAAGCGCAATACATCGAAGCTCAAGCCAAGCGAAGCCAAGGGATAGAATTTGACCCGGTCAACCCGGGCGCCCCGAGCGCTCCGAGCGCCCCGGTCAAAGTGGATCCCGAAGATAAAGGGATCAGACGCTGACCGAGGAATTGACGGATCAAAGGCCACGTGGGGGGCGCCCCCGACGTCCCGGGCGCCCCCAGGCCCTATATAAAGGGCCCTCGACCCCAAGCTTCGAACAACACTTCAATTCAACGCTTCAACACTCTTCTGCTCCCGCGCTCTGCCTCGGAAACCTTCCAACTCGAGCTGACGACGTCCTGCTGCTCCGGAAAAAGTCAATCCACTCCGGACGTCGGTAAAAAAGAGTGATTTTCAATTTGCTGCACTTACTCTGTAATCAATATTTGTAAATTGTTTTTGCGCCTATATAGAATTGCCCAAAGTAAACGGTCAACAACCGTGGGCCTTGGAGTAGGAGTCGACCTAGGCTCCGAACCAAGTAAAACCTCCCGTGTTTGCGTTGTGTGTTTTTAACTTCCGCTGTGCAATTTCTCTTAGTTTTTAAATCCGGAAGTTTTTCCGATATTCACCCCCCTCTATCGGTTCTATCGATCCAACAACGCATCCAACATTTGATTTAGATTGTGTGATGCAACACCTACTTTCTACTCTGGAGAACTCTCTAATCAATTTCACCACAAGTCAACCAAGGGAATTTCTCTCTATGATGAGGAAGAGACTAAAAAACAGAATAAAAGGGGTATCACCAAAATAATCGGATAATACATCATTCAGTTGCATTTAAGTTGATTATCTTTAAATGCTGCCATAGGTTGATTATCTTTAAACAACCAAAAAAAGGAAGAAATCATCTAAAAAATTCAAAAACAACATAAAGAGGGATAGCAGTAGTGATTAGGTGGAGAAAGAGGAGAATATAGATGGAAACAAGAACACCTGATTCGTTAGGGGAAAAAAAGACGGACCTATAACTCTCAAAGCAGAGGCGGCAGCGACGAGAGACCCTCAAGGAGGAGACGCGAGGTGAGGAGGGGGGGGGGGGGGGGGAGAAGTGGGCGGTGCCCGGAGAAGGAAGCAGCGCCGGGAGAAGGAGGTGACGCGAGGTGGGGAAGCGGAGAAGCGTGGCGGCGCCTGGAGAAGGAGCGGAGACGGTGCGTTGGGGAGGTGAGATGACGCGATGGGAGGGGGAGACTTTGACGCGGGGGCTTTACTGTCTCCGATAAAAAAAAATAAAAGGGAGGAATGGGTTTAGTGATAACCGAGGGGTGGGTAGGTTATCAAATTAAGGGTATCAAAATCATACATTAATTTTGATTCCCATCTATCAAGCATCAGGTATGGGAATGAAATCGATTTTATTCCCATTCCAGCCTCCTAAACCCGTCTACCAAGCACCCCCTGAATTCTCATGGGAATTGAAATCCAACAAAACTAAGGAATTCAATTTCATCCAAAATAGGTGTGATTTGGTGTGGGAATTGAATTCCAACAAATGAAAATACTAAAATAACAATACATAAATATAATGTTTGATTCCTAACCTATCAATGAAAGGTAAAATAGTAAAAGCAATCAAATTCATTTAGTTTTAGACTCATTCCAAATAAAAGAATTGAATTCAATTCCTTTGTTTACTGACTCATTCCAAACATAAGAATTGAATTCAATTCCCGTTGGAATTCAATTCTTGATGGAATTCAATTCAATTCCATTGCTTAAAAACTTTCCAAACGGGGTGTAAGTATTACTCTGATTTAAATGAGCTAAGGATTGAACAAGAACGACTTAGATAAGATATTCCTGTCTAATTAGATTAGTTCTAATGAAGACAATGGACCCAGACTGAGGATTCGATTTCCTAGTCGATCAGTCCAGTGTGTTAGTCAATAGAACTCCTCAAATTAAGAAAATTTATTTTTCTTATCTGTTTATGACTCTGTGCGTTAATGCATATATATGAATTGAATTGAACTAATTTTGTTACTGGTTTGTCAGTTTTGTACTGACATTGTGATTTTCAATTCCAGATGCCGAGGTTTATAACCACAATGACCCATCGTGAAGTGCGACGACATGAGCTGAGAGAACAGATAGAGGAGATTGACTACCACCCAAGTCTTGGAATCCAAGGACATATGGGAAGGCTGGATTGACTATTTTAGAAACTCGAGCAGGAAGAGTTTCCAGTCCTAGATAACTACCGAATCGGAGCATTGATTCATTCATTGTCGAGACATCGTAGAGTAGTTGCAAAATGTATTTGGGGATGCTATGAAGGTCGTATCTTATATACCAAGTTGTGTAGAAAATTACTTCGCCAAAATTTTTTAAAAGAGGATCTGGAAGATTCTGAGGATGATTTGGAAGAGGATCCTGAGGAATTCGAAATGGATTCAATTGTAGAATTTGAGGAGGATCCTGAGGAATTCAACATGGATCTAATTGAAGAAATCGAGCACGATCCAGAAGAAGATCCTATATAATTTGTGGAGGATCCCGAAGTTGATTTGCTTAATATCAAGTCTGGGATGAGAAGGATGGTGTTTACCACTGCGCTAGTGTTTGTCCTAGTGAGAGTGGTGCTAGCTTATCTAGTTTATTAGTGTCTTATTTTTGTTACTGTTATTATGTACAAACAGTATTTGCTCGTTTAGTTTTTTTTTAAGAGTCATATAGTGGTTACTGTCGTTATGCACAAACAATTTTATTTTATGAAAAGTTATATTATGTGTTGTTCCGGAAGGAATTGACGTCGATGGCCAGCCACCGATTCAGCCCACGAGGATGCTGATGTTTGGGGAGGAACTCCATACCTCGTGAGATTAACACGAGTGTTAGGGGAACATACCGGAGGTTGTCCGGCGGAGCCCACTCCGACGCTCAAGTCAGTGCCTCAATGGAGAAGAAGAGTAGAAGGTAGGAAAATATATGAGTAGTAGAGAACGCGTAACCCCATTACCGGAGGGGTTAGAGTATCTTTTATACCTACAGTGGCTGCCTTCGTGTGCCTCCACGATCTTCGCTACACCCCCTCGATTATCGGTTACTGGATCATCCAAGTAACGATCGTCACAACTCTTCCATCTGGGTCGTTGCGATGGTTAAGGCTTTGGTGGCAGCATAGCACGGGTTGTGATTACTCTGTAATAAGGGATGATGATGATCCACCGACCCGAGGAAAATGGACCACTACTTGAGGTTGAGTATTCCTTGGGCTTCGCCTCCCCCGAGGTGATCTCGAGGTCTTTGTTGATGCAGTTTGACCCTGATTGTTGTTTTGGTATTGACACCGATTTTAGTTTAGGTGAATGAGATGATTGGGATTAAGTCCTGGTCGGGGACTGGGCACGGAGTGATTGAAACCTTGGCGGGCGAAGCCAGGTCCTAACTTGGGAAGCTAGGTTGACTGAAACCCTGGCGAGCAAGGCCAGGTCCTAGCTTGGGAAGCTAGGTTGGATGAAAGCCTGGTGAGTGAAGTCAGGTCCTAGCTTGGGAAGCTAGGTTGATGAAAGCCTGGTGAGTGAAGCCAGGTCCTAGCTTGGGAAGCTAGGTTGATGAATGCCTGGTGAGTGAAGCCAGGTCCTAACTTGGGAAGCAAGGTTGGATGAAAGCCTGGTGAGTGAAGCCAGGTCCTAGCTTGGGAAGTTAGGTTGATGAAAGCCTGGCGAGTAAAGCTAGGTCCTAGCTTGGAAAGCTAGGTGATTGAAATCCTGGTGAGTGAAGACAGATCCTAGCTTGGAGAGCTAGGTTGAAATCCCGGTGAGTGAAACTGGGCATGGAGTCTTGGTCCGGGAAACTGAGCACGAGTTAGAGAAGGCTGGGAGCCTGTTCTCTTGACTTAGAGTGGAATTTGCCTTGGCTGGATCGGTCTGGTGACCGATCAGGGAAGTTGGCACGATCCTCTTACGTGGATCGATCTGGTGACCGATCCAGTGATGTCTGATCGGTCTGGTGACCGATCAGGGAGCATACAGTGACTTTGGTTGCTTTCTGTTCGGCTCCTGATCGTTCTGGTGACCGATCAGGGAGAGAACAAAAGCTTTTGTGTTCGGCTCCTGATCGGTCTGGTGACCGATCAGGGAGACCTTCAAATCGGACTAGTGAACGATCCAAGGGATCTCAGGAATCGCGAGTTTCTCATTATAACCGATCAGGCTGGAGCCTGATCGGTCCACAGACCGATCAGGCCACACCCTGATCGGTTCGGGGACCGATTAGGAGGGTTAGCATGCAAAGCTGAAGAAATCCTCTGAGAAGGGGTGGATCGGTTTGGTGACCGATCCATGACTTGGGGATCGATCTGGTGATCGATCACGAAGAAGTCGCGATTTCGGGTTTCTCAATGGGGACCGATCAGGATGGAGCCTGATCGGTCTGAGCCCATCCTGATTGGTCTGGTTACCGATCAGTAGCTGACAGCTTTAATTCAAAAGCGCTGTCAGAGTTCTGATTGCGTTCTGATTTCCACTGATACACTACTGTTTTTGCTTTGATCTTCTTTGCTATTACTGATGCAAGTTTGATTTTATTTGCTAAACCTCTGATTGAGTGTGCAGGTGACAGGGATGACTTCAAACATTGAAGGAGGGTCAACTGGGTTCTTTCCATGTATCAGGTTTGACTGTTTCTCTTTCTTAGGTTGCAACGGACGCTGGGGCTGCTAGCACTCAAGACCCTTGAAGAAGAAGAAAGAGGAGAAATCAAAGAAGAAGAAGAAGTCCTTGAAGGCCACATGGGATGAATCGTCCTCTAGTTCATCCGAAGAAGAGAAGGAGGAGAAGAGTACACGCCATGTAGCACTCAAGACCCTTGAAGATCAAGAAAGCAGTGAGGAATCCATGGACTCCTCAAACGCGGCTTCATCATCTTCGGATGATGAAGAGATAATTTCTCCCGAATTAGACAAATGTTATAGAACCATTGCATGTTTAACCAAATTATTAAAGAAGTCAAAAGAAAAGGTTAAATCATTAAAAGTAGAAATTGAACAATTGAAATCCTCTAAGGATGAGGATATTGATGACTTGCATGTAGAAATGTTAGAAGATGAGAACAAATCTTTGAAGAGTGAGGTTGAGAGACTCAAGAGTGTTCTTGAGAATTCTCAACTAGCTCCAAGACTTTAGATATGATTCTAAATGCACAAAGGGCGGTTTACAACAAGGCCGGTATTGATTACCGACCTAAAGAACCATCATTTGTTTCCTTAATGTCTAGGACTCATGTGAGATCACCTAAGACTCCTAGGGTTCAATAGAAAGTGGTCAAGATATGGGTGCCTGATGGACCCAAAATCGGCTG
This sequence comes from Boesenbergia rotunda, assembly GCA_024364735.1. NCBI lineage: Eukaryota > Viridiplantae > Streptophyta > Magnoliopsida > Zingiberales > Zingiberaceae > Boesenbergia > Boesenbergia rotunda. The sequence continues at coordinate 260,103 of JAGFNQ010004225.1, forward strand.
TCATGAATGTGGGTCTCAAATTTAGATATTTGTAAAGCTGGAAACCCTTTTTGCTAGCGAAGATAAAAATATAGTAAAGGGGTCACAGGTCGTATTTTTCCTAGGGCTAGTTAAGGTTGTTTGATTCAAACTCGAGTTTATGTGTCGTCAAATGTTTTTGGGTTTTAAGTAAGAATTTGGTTTTGGTTGCAATTAGAAATGAAAACACAGTTAAAAAAAAAGAAAGAAACTTAACTCGGCAGACTTAAACTAGGTAATTGCAAATAATGGACTCCACCAATGAGGAACTTTAATAACTAATGCAGACTCGCAGAAATTTGAGTACAAAACTGATAACAAGTGTAATATTTCAAACAAATTGTGTTCAACTTCTAGAGTTACCGTTCAAAACCAACTGAATATTAAGCAAGCAATAACCACTCAATGCTAAGTTTCAAGTAATACCAACTGCAGAAGCTATGAACTGATATGCAGAAATAGAAGATTGAAATTCGAATCAAGCTGAATGCTAAGCAAGCTGAAATCAAGTGCTATAGTTCATTAACAATTGTGTTTAACTCAGCACTAATCAGTGCTAAATTGTCACTTGATACAAGAGCAGTATCTATAACTGAATTGCAGTAATGAAATCTGAAATTCTGAACAAACCAAATGCAAAGCAAGCAGAATTCAGGTGCAATAACGCACTAAAAGCGATGTTTAACTTCAGGAATTAAGTCTCTAAATAAACTGAATGCGAAACAAACTGCTATCAAGGAAAGAAACTGATACACAATTCAGATATGACAAGTTGATACGCAAAAAGAAAGTTGATGCAAAGTTCAGAAATGACAAACTGCAGTCATGAGTTGCTACTTGGTACAAAAACAGAACTACAACTGATGTAAAGCAAACAAATCGAATGCAAATTTCAGAAACAAATGACTGCAGAAACGAAATAAAAGTTCAGAATCCAAACTAATGTGCAGAAATAATTCCAATGCAGAAATCAAATGCAGAACTTAACAAATCGAATGCAGGAATGTAGTAACAAATTAAGTGCTGAAACTAACAATTTCAAGATGAATTCGAGTCACTAATCTAAGTTCAGAAAAGCTTAAGAAGTGATAATATTTACATGGCAAAAATTCAGAAGTGATCGTCTGAACTTGCAGAAATTAAACTAAACTCTCAGAAGTGGAAACTAAAACGCAAGAACTGAATTATAAACTAATTGAATTTAAGTGCAATGATTCACTAAACAAACAATCGAGCTAATAATCTTGCAGATTTAAAACACTAATTACAGCAGAAATGATTCAGAAGAGAAAACTAAGTAATTCTGATACAAAGTTCAGAAACAGATTGATACACAACAATTAAGGTTCAGATATGAAACTAAGGTGCAGAAATGAAATTCAACAAAGAAATAAAGCTTCGATCCTTTCCTTAGCTCGAGATCTTCTTGTCGTCACACAAGAGTGAGCCTCGAACCCCTTAGCTCAACAGATCGCTGGACTATCTATCTCAGTGATCAAATCAAACTCCAACTCTGCTCAAATCTGAAAAACCCATCCGATCTCCTCGATCTTGATTTGTTGGATTGCGATGATGGCTTGATGATGATCAGAACACTCCAGAGAACCCTCCGGCTAGCTCCGACGGATGAAAAGTGGCACAAACCGAGATCCAGGCGATCGAATAGCAGAGCTGGCGAAACCCTCGCGTTGCTCTGTTCAGTGGCAAATTGCAGCTGAAAATCTCACGGAGAAGACGATTCGACGATCTAGATCTTGATCTGAGGTTAGAATTGAAGTGGTCACGCCCTCAAATGAAGAGAATTGAAGAAAACGAAGAACTAGAAGCAAACGAAGAAACTAAGCTCGGCGAAGATGCGACAATGATCTGAGCAGAGGAAATCAGTTTATATGGTTTGGAAGTGGACGACCGAGATTCACTTAACTCCATCCAATGGCTAGATCTCATCTGATTTGATTCAAACTTTCCAGATCTTGATCAAGGGTCAGGATCTGCCTTTCAGTAGCTCGGATCTTCCAAATTTGCAGTGGATGGCTCAGATCAACTTGATCTTTAAATGGACGGTCTAGATCCCTCTGATCTTGATCCAACGGCTGAATGGTCTCTAATCTGGATGAAACCTTCAGATCTTGATCCAAGTGCTTGATTAACCTTAACCCCAGCTCAGATTGCCTCAAAATTCTCAGATGGTCTAGATCTAACCATTTTTGAATCGGACGACCCATATTAGTCGATGCTTGATCACTCGATCCGGGTCCACTTCTGACTCAAGTTTGACCCAGCGTGACCTAGGTCCATGATCCTTCCAAGCCTACAAAAGTAGATCAACAATTAGTAGCAAAATAATTCAAATATATCAAGATTTGCAATAAAGCCCAAAATAGAATAGATTCATGAAACCTAGGCTAAATTCAATATTAAGCAAGTAAAATATGGGTCAAACATGGATTTAAGAATCTAAAATGATCAATAAAATAACACTTATCAACTCCCCCACACTTAAGCTTGAGCGTCTCGCGAAAACTACTAAATATGTATCCCTTAGATCCTTCCCAAACATAGTTAGAAACAATTGAAAAGAAATTACCTAAGGTTGTCAATTCTCAAAAATCTAAGCTCTATGGATTAATATCTCGTCCTTAAATCAACAACTTAGCATTTTCATCCTTCCTGATTCATTGAGATGAATTTAACTCACTAAGCCTTTCAAGGGAAATTTTTGGTGGCCCTCTTTTTGAGTTCTAAGTTCATGATGACAGTGGAGCTCACTCAAACACAAATGCTTTTTGTACTACCATAGGCTTGCTTGTTATCTACTCTCTACCATTATTCATGATCCGGATCCACATCTATAAAAGTTTATTCAAACAAATTAGAGACATATGAAATAGTAAGAATAAAGTGAAAACTAAGTAAAATAGGGAAGTTGATGAATTGGTAAACTTGGATGCTCAAGAATATTTCCCATGCACTTTACCCTCTTTATAATCTTCTATGGAAGTCAAAAGTGTGGTGGAGTAAAACTTGGATAATGCCTTTGATTCGGATGAAAAAGACTTCATTGACTTCATTATACCAATTTTGCTATTGCGCGCCAACCTTGTTTCCTTTTCTCTTTTTTTTTATATGGTCCTCTAGTAAAGTCAGAAATGTAATGGAGCAAGGCTTTGATTTGGATGAGAAAAACTTCACTTTTTTTTCATGGTGCCAAAACTTCTCTTGCGTGCCATTTGTGTCTCTTTGTGTTTCTTTTTTTTTTATGGTTGGTTGTTTATTTTTTCTATTTTTAGTCTTCATTTTGTTCAGTCATGATGTGTTCAGCTCCCAAATCCTTATCAGAATCAGCTCCAATCCAACTCTGCTGTGATCTTCCAAATGAAGTGTAGCTGCTGTGCCTTTAGTTTCCAGCTCCACGCAGCTAATTTCAGACCTTACAATTCTCTGATTTCTCAAAGCAATTAGCATCAACTTCACTGCATTTTTCTGTTTGATCCCAAGCTGTTTCGGATTCCAGCTTCACTGAACTTTCTTTTCTTTCTCTGTTCTGAATAGAACATCCAAGTAGCCACATTTTCCTTTGTTCTGATCAGCAGTGGATGCACTCAACACTTTTTGATACATTTATATACTAAGTTCCCTGATTCATAGCCTAGAAAAACCAGATTCAGTCCTAAGTTGATACAAACTGCTTGTATGGAAACATTCCATTCTGATTTTTTTTTTCTATCTTGCAGATTCAACAACTGCTCTTCACAGATTTTTTTTTTGCACTTTGCAGCTTACTTCAAACTCAGCTTGTATCATTCAGCAGCTCCAAGTCAAACTTTCTCAGATTCCAAGCTTTCCCTTGCAATGTAGTTCACTTTTTTTTTTCAGTTTCAGATTTTTCAGCTTTGATCAGCCTTTATTCAACCTCAATTCAGACTTTCTGATTTCGCAAGCTGCAATTCAGACTCTAGCAAAATGTTGCTGATCTTAACTTCCATAATTCCATCTTCCCAATTCTTGATCCAAACCATTTATGATACAAACTCATTGATTTCAGATTTTTTTTTCCTTAGCACAGATTTTTCTTTTCTGCTTTTGCGTGCCATTTGTTTTCATTGCAGATTTTTTTTTCTTCTTCTCAACCCAATTCAACTTGGCACACAATTTCATAGATCTTCACATTATAATCAAGAATCTAGATGCTTCAATTGTTTCCCTCCTTAACAACTACTTCCCACATTCTTGATACCAAACTCAATTCAACTTGGCACCTTTTGGTTTCAACCGCAAAGATTTTTTTTTTCGAAATGAAATGCATCCTTGACACAAAATAATTCCAAAACACTAGCCACCTCCCCCACACTTGATCTTTTGTCCGTCTCGGGCAAAGTAACATCAAGAAACATCCCAAACAAATAAGTTCATAGAAAAGTATGGTTAAGAGTAGGAAGTATGGAAAAGAAAATAGAATAAACTTGATTATTGCCTAAAATTGATATGGAAAGGAAAACAAATTGATTAGCCTCTATAGATGTGATCCAATCATAGAAATATGGTTTTGAAAGAACCTAAGCAAGTTCTAGAGTACAATCACATATATATGTCACAAAAATAAGGCTAATTCTCATTAGATACAAATGATTCATCTCAAGTCACCAATTAAGAATCCATAGCCAAGTAGTACTCAAACATCCAAGATTTCATCCATGAGCTCAAACCCTAAGTTTTAACAACCAAATTTAATTTATTTTCAAGAGACTCTAAAATGACATGAAAATAACCTAGAGGGATACATTTATTCCTATTCATTAAGAAAAAGTGCCTAAAGAAATAACATGGTATTTCAATGTCTATTTATTCATTCTATTTTACTCACGCATTTATTAGCAAAAACTCATTTTAAAAGAAAATTCTACAGCTAGAAAACATAAAAATGAAACATGCAATGAATGAAAGTGCAAGAAAGAACAAACTCCCCTTTATTTCTAGCGGTCGGAGTCTATCAAGAAATAACCTCCATCGTGGTAGTGGAGGAGTATGGGTAGTTGAGATAGCTGCCTTTATTTGATCAATTTTCTGGTGCATTACTCCCCCACACTTAAACTTTACAGAAAAATATTCAGGTGGTCGTGGACGATTAAGGTACAACATCCATTTTAGAGGTGGAGTGCTATGAGTTAAAGCAAAATCGACTCCTCCCCCTTGATGCTTATGGAAGATTCTTCCAGGAGGTTGGAGACTGTTTAGATGAAGCAACCACTCCAGAAATCTTCGGAATCCTGCAAAACCATATAATACCTCTCTCATGTGTGCAGGGTAAGATAGAAGTGTAATACCATCAATCTCTACATAGAATGAATCCAAAAATGCATCACATCCAATTAAATCAATTTTTGGTACCTCAATGAATTTTTCACAATTAATATCCACCAAAGGTATATCAAGAAACTTACCATCACCAATGAAATCTATTTTGGATACTTCAATGGAATTTTCACAATTATTTTCCACCACGGATGTATCAAGCAATGCATTACAACCAATGAAATCAATTGTTGGTACCTCTATTAGTTTTTCACAATCAAATTCTACATAAGATGTACCAAGATATTCATCACAACAAACAACATCAATTTTAGGCACCTCTAAGAATTTTTCACAATCAGTTTCAGCATAATATGTATCAAGAATATCATCGCAATGAACAAAATCAAGCCTGGGTACCTCTATGGAATGTTCATAATTATTTTTCACAAAAGATGTATCAAGACATGCTTCACATGCAATTCTAGACACCTCCCTGAAATTTTCTAAAGGAAAAGGAGAAATACTTACCTGATCATGCTGAAAAATACCTGGAGGTTCTACAAGAATAGATGTATCCATACCCTCGTCCTGGTCAAGTACAGGTTCTATCTTAGGCTTAAGTTCTGGTGGACATTCAACTAACTCAAGTGATTCTTGGGTTCTTGCTTTCATCATGCAAGTCCCTACACTTTCATACTGTTCCCCTGAATTTTCTAATGTATCAGTCAATGGTGGTGGTCCCTGGGGCTCTGTGCAATCTTCTACACCTGTAGAATCATCTCCCATGCCTGCTTCCTCAGTAATATCTGCAACACCCATATTAGAAAAATTAATATCATCAATAGCAATATCATCAACAATTAACTGTGCCTCAACAATCTCATCTGCAATGTCCATGCTCATAATAGAGTGATCTTCCCTAGGGTGCTTCATGTCATCGAAAATACTAAACTGGACTACTGTGTCTCCCACTTCCATCGAAAGTGTGCCAGCATAAACATCAATCTTTGTCCTGACAGTCTTCAGAAAAGGCCTCCCAAGGATGAGTGGGGATCTATGTGCAAGATAGTCTCCTTCCATGTCTAGAATGTAGAAGTCTGCAGGGAAAATCAACTCCTTAACTTTTACCAAAACATCTTCAATAACTCCTGCTGGATGGGTTTGGCTTCTGTCTGCTAGCTGAATTACAACTCTAGTGGGCTGTAAAGGACCAATGCCAAGCATCTGTAAGACTGATCTGGGCATTACATTGATGGAGGCTCCCAAGTCTAGCATAACATCATTAAACATAGTCCTCCCTATCTCACATGATACAGTAAAAACTCCAGGGTCTTCACACTTTTGAGGTATGGTATGGATGAGTGCTGAAACATTTTTCCCCAAGCTGACCAACTCATTCTCCTTAAGCTTCTTCTTGTGAACACATAAATCTTTCAGGAATTTTACATACTTAGGAATCTGTTTAATCATGGTCAACAGGGGTACATTAACTTCTACTTTGCTAAACAATTTTACAAGCTCATTGTATTCTTTGGTTTTCTCCTCCTCCACTTGTCTTTTGGCTTGAGTTCTCCGCTGTGGAAAAGGCAAGGGAACCCTCATTTCTTCCTCTTGAACCAAATGTGGAAGGGCTGAATTTTAAGCTGCTGTCCCACTTGATGTAGCTGCTGTGAGATTTGTTTTGCCACTGATTTCTCCCTCATTTTCCACCAAAATCACAGGATTACTTGGTGATGGAGTTGAGCACGGACTAGGGGTGGAAGCAACTGATTTTGAAGTGATTCTAGGGCTGATTGGTGCTGAAATTGTAGGTGTTGCCCTGTTTTCAAAAAACTGCTTTTGGACCTTTTTTAGTTAAAGTAACCTTCCCACTCCTCAAAGTAATCGAGCTAACGTTTCCCTTTGGATTGGGAGTAGCTTGAGAAGGTAGTTGGCCTGATCCTTGAGCTTGACTTTGATTAATCCCACTAGCGAATTGTCCAATTTGCCTTTCGATGTTTTGTAAGACGCCAAAAATATTGCCTTGCTGTGATTGTTGGAATTGGGACTGTTGGGATTGATAGGAGGGCTGAAATTGTTGCTGAAATGGCTGATAATTAGGCTTGAATGATGGTTGAACTTGCTAAGAAGTATAGCCTTGGAAATTCTGATTTTGAAGTGGGAATGGTTGTGGTGAAGATTGAAACTGAGTGGGCTGAAATCCTTGATTTTGTGGCTGAAAATTTTGATTCCAAGGCTGGAAACTCTACTGCGGTTGTTGGAAATGTTGCTGTAAGGGTTGATATTGCTGTGGAAAATTCAAATTCTCTTGGAAACCTTGTTGATTCCCTTGAAACGGTTGCTGGAAATTTTGAAATGTTGGCTGGAATTGTCGATTTTGGAGCTGGAATTGCAGATTTTTATGCTGAGATTGCTGTGGTTGCTGGAATGTTTGTTGCGGCTGCTGAAATTGTTGTTGTTGCGGGTTCTGTTGGTAGAAAGAATTCTCATACCTCAGATTTGGATGATCCCTCCAACCAGGGTTATACGTAGAGGAGTAGGGATTATTCCGGGCTTGAAATTGTCCCCTAACCAATGCTGCTATTGTTTCATCTTGTTGAAGGGTGGGACATGAATCTGAATTATGTTCCTGACTAGAACAAATACCACATACCCTCATCACTTGACTTGATTGTGGAGGTACCGAAGAATTGGAATTTTGACTTGCATTATTAAGAGCCATTTGCTTAATCAATGATGTGAGCTCTACCAATGAATTCTTGATTTCCTTTTGTTCATTAGAAGCTACCTGAACCTCATTCACTCCTCTAGTAGATAAAACTCTGCTCCCAAACTGTTGTGAGTTCTCTGCCATATTTAAAATAAGCTCCCTGGCTTGATCAGGGGTTTTGTTAACTAGGGCTCCTCCAGCTGCAGCATCTATCATGATCCTATCCATCTGCAATAAACCCTCATAAAAATACTGGATGAGTAACTGCTCACTAATCTGATGCTGTGGGCAACTAGAACACAGTTTGTTAAACCTTTCCCAATAATCATACAAAGTTTCTCCCACCACTTGCTGAATGCCACATATGCTTTTCCTGATGATTGCAGTCCTAAATGCTGGAAAATATTTCTCCAAGAATGCTTTCTTCATAGAAATCCAGCTAGACACGTGCCCAGTAGGTAAATAGTAGAACCAATCTTTTGCTGCTCCAGTCAGGGAAAATGGAAAAGCCCTCAGCTTGATATCTTCCTCTGAAATACCCTGAGGCTTCATAGTGGAGCAAACAACGTGAAACTCATGCAAGTGTCTGTTGGGGTCCTCCTCAGTCTGTCCTTGAAATTTAGGTAACAAGTGGATGAGTCCAGATCTAAGCTCAAAATCACCTGTCAGCTCTAGATAAGTAATACTGGAGTACTGAAATGTGTCATCTGGTGCTGCAAGTTCTTTCATGGTCTTCTGGAGGTCTGCCATGATACTAGCTGAATAAGTAGAAATAGACTGAAGAGGAGGAATGTCAATAGTCTCAGAAATTATGCCTTGGTTCCTCCTTGCTCTGAAAGTTCTCTCAATTTCAGNGGATTCGATTTCCTAGTCGATCAGTCCAGTGTGTTAGTCAATAGAACTCCTCAAATTAAGAAAATTATTTTTCTTATCTGTTTATGACTCTGTGCGTTAATGCATATATATGAATTGAATTGAACTAATTTGTTACTGTTTGTCAGTTTTGTTTACTGACATTGTGATTTTCAATTCCAGATGCCGAGGTTTATAACCACAATGACCCATCGTGAAGTGCGACGACATGAGCTGAGAGAACAGATAGAGGAGATTGACTACCACCCAAGTCTTGGAATCCAAGGACATATGGGAAGGCTGGATGACTATTTTAGAAACTCGAGCAGGAAGAGTTTCCAGTCCTAGATAACTACCGAATCGGAGCATTGATTCATTCATTGTCGAGACATCGTAGAGTAGTTGCAAAATGTATTTGGGGATGCTATGAAGGTCGTATCTTATATACCAAGTTGTGTAGAAAATTACTTCGCCAAAATTTTTTAAAAGAGGATCTGGAAGATTCTGAGGATGATTTGGAAGAGGATCCTGAGGAATTCGAAATGGATTCAATTGTAGAATTTGAGGAGGATCCTGAGGAATTCAACATGGATCTAATTGAAGAAATCGAGCACGATCCAGAAGAAGATCCTATATAATTTGTGGAGGATCCCGAAGTTGATTTGCTTAATATCAAGTCTGGGATGAGAAGGATGGTGTTTACCACTGCGCTAGTGTTTGTCCTAGTGAGAGTGGTGCTAGCTTATCTAGTTTATTAGTGTCTTATTTTTGTTACTGTTATTATGTACAAACAGTATTTGCTCGTTTAGTTTTTTTTTAAGAGTCATATAGTGGTTACTGTCGTTATGCACAAACAATTTTATTTTATGAAAAGTTATATTATGTGTTGTTCCGGAAGGAATTGACGTCGATGGCCAGCCACCGATTCAGCCCACGAGGATGCTGATGTTTGGGAGGAACTCCATACCTCGTGAGATTAACACGAGTGTTAGGGGAACATACCGGAGGTTGTCCGGCGGAGCCCACTCCGACGCTCAAGTCAGTGCCTCAACTGGAGAAGAAGAGTAGAAGGTAGGAAAATATATGAGTAGTAGAGAACGCGTAACCCCATTACCGGAGGGTTAGAGTATCTTTTATACCTACAGTGGCTGCCTTCGTGTGCCTCCACGATCTTCGCTACACCCCCTCGATTATCGGTTACTGGATCATCCAAGTAACGATCGTCACGACTCTTCCATCTGGGTCGTTTGCGATGGTTAAGCTTTGGTGGCAGCATAGCACGGGTCGTGATTACTCTGTAATAAGGATGATGATGATCCACCGACCGAGGAAAATGGACCACTACTTGAGTTGAGTATTCCTTGGGCTTCGCCTCCCCCGAGGTGATCTCGAGGTCTTTGTTTGATGCAGTTTGACCCTGATTGTTGTTTTGGTATGACACCGATTTTAGTTTAGGTGAATGAGATGATTGGGATTAAGTCCTGGTCGGGGACTGGGCACGGAGTGATTGAAACCTTGGCGGGGTGAAGCCAGGTCCTAGCTTGGGAAGCTAGGTTGACTGAAACCCTGGTGAGCAAGGCCAGGTCCTAGCTTGGGAAGCTAGGTTGGATGAAAGCCTGGTGAGTGAAGTCAGGTCCTAGCTTGGGAAGCTAGGTTGATGAAAGCCTGGTGAGTGAAGCCAGGTCCTAGCTTGGGAAGCTAGGTTGATGAATGCCTGGTGAGTGAAGCCAGGTCCTAACTTGGGGAAGCTAGGTTGGATGAAAGCCTGGTGAGTGAAGCCAGGTCCTAGCTTGGGAAGTTAGGTTGATGAAAGCCTGGCGAGTAAAGCTAGGTCCTAGCTTGGAAAGCTAGGTGATTGAAATCCTGGTGAGTGAAGCCAGGTCCTAGCTTGGAGAGCTAGGTTGAAATCCCGGTGAGTGAAATTGGGCATGGAGTCTTGGTCCGGGAAACTGAGCACGAGTCAGAGAAGGCTAGGAGCCTGTTCTCTTGACTTAGAGTGGAATTTGCCTTGGCTGGATCGGTCTGGTGACCGATCAGGGAAGTTGGCACGAAACTCTTACGTGGATCGATCTGGTGACCGATCCAGTGATGTCTGATCGGTCTGGTGACCGATCAGGGAGCATACAGTGACTTTGGTTGCTTTCTGTTCGGCTCCTGATCGTTCTGGTGACCGATCAGGGAGAGAACAAAAGCTTTTGTGTTCGGCTCCTGATCGGTCTGGTGACCGATCAGGGAGACCTTCAAATCGGACTAGTGAACGATCCAAGGGATCTCAGGAATCGCGAGTTTCTCATTATAACCGATCAGGCTGGAGCCTGATCGGTCCACAGACCGATCAGGCCACACCCTGATCGGTCCGGGGACCGATTAGGAGGGTTAGCATGCAAAGCTGAAGAAATCCTCTGAGAAGGGGTGGATTGGTTTGGTGACCGATCCATGACTTGGGGATCGATCTGGTGATCGATCACGAAGAAGTCGCGATTTCGGGTTTCTCAATGGGGACCGATCAGGCTGGAGCCTGATCGGTCTGAGCCCATCCTGATTGGTCTGGTGACCGATCAGTAGCTGACAGCTTTAATTCAAAAGCGCTGTCAGAGTTCTGATTGCGTTCTGATTTCCACTGATACACTACTGTTTTTGCTTTGATCTTCTTTGCTATTACTGATGCAAGTTTGATTTCATTTGCTAAACCTCTGATTGAGTGTGCAGGTGACAGGGATGACTTCAAACATTGAAGGAGGGTCAACTGGGTTCTTTCCATGTATCAGGTTTGGCTGTTTCTCTTTCTTAGGTTGCAACGGACGCTGGGGCTGCTAGCACTCAAGACCCTTGAAGAAGAAGAAAGAGGAGAAATCAAAGAAGAAGAAGAAGTCCTTGAAGGCCACATGGGATGAATCGTCCTCTAGTTCATCCGAAGAAGAGAAGGAGGAGAAGAGTACACGCCATGTAGCACTCAAGACCCTTGAAGATCAAGAAAGCAGTGAGGAATCCATGGACTCCTCAAACGCGGCTTCATCATCTTCGGATGATGAAGAGGTAATTTCTCCCGAATTAGACAAATGTTATAGAACCATTGCATGTTTAACCAAATTATTAAAGAAGTCAAAAGAAAAGGTTAAATCATTAAAAGTAGAAATTGAACAATTGAAATCCTCTAAGGATGAGGATATTGATGACTTGCATGTAGAAATGTTAGAAGATGAGAACAAATCTTTGAAGAGTGAGGTTGAGAGACTCAAGAGTGTTCTTGAGAATTCTCAACTAGCTTCAAGACTTTAGATATGATTCTAAATGCACAAAGGGCGGTTTACAACAAGGCCGGTATTGATTACCGACCTAAAGAACCATCATTTGTTTCCTTAATGTCTAGGACTCATGTGAGATCACCTAAGACTCCTAGGGTTCAATAGAAAGTGGTCAAGATATGGGTGCCTGATGGACCCAAAAGAGGCTGTCACGAATGTGGGTCTCAAATTTAGATATTTGTAAAGCTGGAAACCCTTTTTGCTAGCGAAGATAAAAATATAGTAAAGGGGTCACAGGTCGTATTTTTCCTAGGGCTAGTTAAGGTTGTTTGATTCAAACTCGAGTTTATGTGTCGTCAAATATTTTTGGGTTTTAAGTAAGAATTTGGTTTTGGTTGCAATTAGAAATGAAAACACAGTTAAAAAAAAAAGAAAGAAACTTAACTCGGCAGACTTAAACTAGGTAATTGCAAATAATGGACTCCACCAATGAGGAACTTTAATAACTAATGCAGACTCGCAGAAATTTGAGTACAAAACTGATAACAAGTGTAATATTTCAAACAAATTGTGTTCAACTTCTAGAGTTACCGTTCAAAACCAACTGAATATTAAGCAAGCAATAACCACTCAATGCTAAGTTTCAAGTAATACCAACTGCAGAAGCTATGAACTGATATGCAAAAATAGAAGATTGAAATTCGAATCAAGCTGAATGCTAAGCAAGCTGAAATCAAGTGCTATAGTTCATTAACAATTGTGTTTAACTCAGCACTAATCAGTGCTAAATTGTCACTTGATACAAGAGCAGTATCTATAACTGAATTGCAGTAATGAAATCTGAAATTCTGAACAAACCAAATGCAAAGCAAGCAGAATTCAGGTGCAATAACGCACTAAAAGCGATGTTTAACTTCAGGAATTAAGTCTCTAAATAAACTGAATGCGAAACAAACTGCTATCAAGGAAAGAAACTGATACACAATTCAGATATGACAAGTTGATACTCAAAAAGAAAGTTGATGCAAAGTTCAGAAATGACAAACTGCAGTCATGAGTTGCTACTTGGTACAAAAACAGAACTACAACTGATGTAAAGCAAACAAATCGAATGCAAATTTCAGAAACAAATGACTGCAGAAACGAAATAAAAGTTCAGAATCCAAACTAATGTGCAGAAATAATTCCAATGCAAAAATCAAATGCAGAACTTAACAAATCGAATGCAGGAATGTAGTAACAAATTAAGTGCTGAAACTAACAATTTCAAGCTGAATTCGAGTCACTAATCTAAGTTCAGAAAAGCTTAAGAAGTGATAATATTTACATGGCAAAAATTCAGAAGTGATCGTCTGAACTTGCAGAAATTAAACTAAACTCTCAGAAGTGGAAACTAAAACGCAAGAACTGAATTATAAACTAATTGAATTTAAGTGCAATGATTCACTAAACAAACAATCGAGCTAATAATCTTGCAGATTTAAAACACTAATTACAGCAGAAATGATTCAGAAGAGAAAACTAAGTAATTCTGATACAAAGTTCAGAAACAGATTGATACGCAACAATTAAGGTTCAGATATGAAACTAAGGTGCAGAAATGAAATTCAACAAAGAAATAAAGCTTCGATCCTTTCCTTAGCTCGAGATCTTCTTGCCGTCACACAAGAGTGACCCTCAAACCTCTTAGCTCAACAGATCACTGGACTATCTATCTCAGTGATCAAATCAAACTCCAACTCTGCTCAAATCTGAAAAACCCATCCGATCTCCTCGATCTTGATTTGTTGGATTGCGATGATGGCTTGATGATGATCAGAACACTCCAGAGAACCCTCCGGCTAGCTCCGACGGATGAAAAGTGGCACAAACCGAGATCCAGGCGATCGAATAGCAGAGCTGGCGAAACCCTCGCGTTGCTCTGTTCAGTGGCAAATTGCAGCTGAAAATCTCACGGAGAAGACGATCCGACGATCTAGATCTTGATCTGAGGTTAGAATTGAAGTGGTCACGCCCTCAAATGAAGAGAATTGAAGAAAACGAAGAACTGGAAGCAAACGAAGAAACTGAGCTCGGCGAAGATGCGACAACGATCTGAGCAGAGGAAATCAGTTTATATGGTTTGGAAGTGGACGACTGAGATTCACTTAACTCCATCCAATGGCTAGATCTCATCTGATTTGATTCAAACTTTCCAGATCTTGATCAAGGGTCAGGATCTGCCTTTCAGTAGCTCGGATCTTCCAAATTCGCAGTGGATGGCTCAGATCAACCTGATCTTTAAATGGACGGTCTAGATCCCTCTGATCTTGATCCAACGGCTGAATGGTCTCTAATCTGGATGAAACCTTCAGATCTTGATCCAAGTGCTTGATTAACCTTAACCCCAGCTCAGATTGCCTCAAAATTCTCAGATGGTCTAGATCTAACCATTTTTGAATCGGACGACCCATATTAGTCGATGCTTGATCACTCGATCCGGGTCCACTTCTGACTCAAGTTTGACCCAGCGTGACTTAGGTCCATGATCCTTCCAAGCCTACAAAAGTAGATCAACAATTAGTAGCAAAATAATTCAAATATATCAAGATTTGCAATAAAGCCCAAAATAGAATAGATTCATGAAACCTAGGCTAAATTCAATATTAAGCAAGTAAAATATGGGTCAAACATGGATTTAAGAATCTGAAATGATCAATAAAATAACACTTATCATTGCCTAAGTCATGCATTGTAGATGCTTTAGGTCCCAAGATTTGGATACCTAAATCTTCCATTTTTCGTATTATGTAGGCTTTGATTGAGGGGGAGCATCTATCAACTTGGTTCGTTGATAGTGGGTGCTTCATACATATGGCCGGTGATAGATCTTTATTCACTACCCTTCAAAGCAAAAATAGAGGTAATGTATCTTTTGGTAACAATGGTAGCCTCAAAGTTATAGGGATAGGAGACATTCAAATATCAGAATGTCTTAGAATCAAAAATGTCCTTCTAGTCAAGGGGATGACATTTAATCTCCTATGTGTCAGTCAATTGTGTGATGTGGGTTACACAATTGATTTTCAATCAAGCCAATGTCTAGTTAGACAAAATGACACACTTGACACGGTACTAGTAGGTACAAGGATAGATAACATTAATCAAGTTTCTTTTAAAAGTGCTACTAATGCTTTTGTTAAGTGTTTCATGTCAAGAGAAGATGAGTCTACCCTTTGGCACCGGAGATTGGCACATGTGAACATGAAGAACATCCGAAAATTGGCCAACAAGGGACTAGTTTGTGGTTTACCAAGCATCAAGTATGAAAAGGAAAAGATTTGTGATGCATGTCAAATGGGTAAGCAAACGAAATCTTCACACAAAGGTAAAAGCGTTGTAAGTACATCTACCGCTTTAGATTTACTTCACATGGACTTGTTTGATTGTAGTACAATCATCTCTTTGAATGGTAGTAGATATTATTTTGTGATCATTGATGATTTTACTAGATATACTTGGACATATTTTCTAAAATATAAGGATCAAACCTTAGGTGTTTTTACTTTATTTTGTAGAAGGGTTGAAAATGAAAAATCATCAACAATTAAAACAATTAGGAGTGATCATGGAGGAGAATTTCAAAACCAAAGATTTTTAGAGTTTTGTCAAGAGAGAGGATATAGACATGAGTTCTCCACTCCTCGAACACTATAACAAAATGGTGTTGTAGAGAGGAAGAACCGAGTCTTACAAGAGGCTGCACGAAGCATGGTCAATGAGTACTCTTACCGAGTTACTTGTGGGCTAAAGCTGTGAACACAGCTTGCTACGTGCAAAACCAAGTCCTCATTCATAGATTTCTAGGGAAGACTCCTCACGAACTTTCGTTTGGAAAACCACATACAGTTAGACATCTTAGGGTGTTTGGTTGTAAGGTATTTATTCTAAACACCAAGGACCATCTTGTAAAGTTTACAACGAAGGCTGATGAAGGGATACTGGTCGGGTACTCCCTTGTCAGCAAAGCTTATCGAGTCTACAACAAGAAGTCCAGATTAGTTGAAGAGTCTTCTGATGTTGTTTTTGAGGAAATTCCCAAAGCAAATGATCAATCAGAAGATGTAGAAGGAGTTCAATTCAAACTTAGGAAACTAAGTTTGGATGGAAGTCCAAGTGTTGTAGAAGGTGGTGATGAATCTGATGACGGTGAGCCTAGACAACTCATAGATCAGTCGGATCCTGAGGCTGAGCCTATGTCTATTGACACCATCCAAGAAGCACCTCCAACACCAAGGTAAACTAGATTAGGCTCTAGTCATCCCCAAGATCAAATTGTTGGAGACATCCATCACGGGATTAGAACTAGATCATTCTTTAGGAATGAGGCTAATGAAGTTGCCTTAATTTCTGAAATTGAACCTAGGAAATTGATGAAGCATTAAATGATCTCGATTGGATCATTGCCATGCAAGACGAACTAGGTCAATTCGAGAGAAGCCAAGTTTGGAACTTAGTCCCTAGACCTAAGAAGACCACCATTATTGGAACCAAATGGGTCTTCAAAAATAAATTGAACCATAAGGGAGAAATCGTAAGAAACAAGGCATGCATAGTAGCCAAGGGCTATAGTCAAGTTGAAGGCCTTGATTACGATGAGACCTATGCTCCCGTGGCACGATTAGAATCCATCCGATTGATGCTTGCATTTGCAGCACATCGAGGTTTTAAACTTTATCAAATGGATGTCAAATCGGCCTTTCTAAATGGTTTAATAAGAGAAGAGGTTTATGTCGAACAACCTCCGGGGTTTGAGAGTTTCGAATTTTCAAACCATGTGTTCAAGCTCAAGAAGGCGCTCTACGGCCTTAAACAAGCACCTCGAGCTTGGTATGAATGGTTGTCGACATTTCTCATTGAAAAAGGCTTTGTGAGAGGACAAATAGACCCTACACTATTTCTACGAAGAGATAGTGACGATATATTTGTAGCCCAAGTGTATGTCGATGACATAATTTGTGTCTCAAACAATAAGGGCTATTTGAATGAATTTATTGGACACATGGAGAGTGAATTTGAGATGAGTCTAGTGGGAGAGTTGACTTTCTTCCTTGGACTCGAAATCAAACAAACTCGAGATGGAATCCATGTGCACCAATCAAAATACACTCAAGAGATGCTCCAAAAATTTAACATGAGTGATTCTAAAGAGGTAACCACTCCCATGGCTATAAACACAAGATTAGACAATGATGAGAGTGGTAAGCCTGTTGATTTAACTCAATATCGGAGCATGATAGGTAGTTTGCTATACCTCACAGCTAGTCGACCTGATATTCTTTTTGCTGTGGGTATGTATGCTAGGTACCAAGTTTGTGCCAAGGAATCTCATTTAATTGCCGTTAAAAGAATTTTGAGATACCTTAAGGGCACAATTGGAGTTGGTCTTTGGTACCCCCGTACCGAGTCTTTTGACCTAATTGGCTACACCGATTCCGACTATGCTGGGTGCAAGTTGGATCGGAAGAGCACGAGTGGGGGTTGCCAATTTTTAGGATCATCATTAGTTAGTTGGTCAAGTCGGAAGCAACATTGTGTTGCTCTCTCCACAACCGAGGCAGAATATATCGCCATGGGAGAGAGTGTTTCACAATTGTTGTGGATGATTCATACACTAGAGGACTATGGATTAACATACAAGGGTGTGTAAGTGTTGTGTGACAACATAAGCACAATCAACCTAACAAAAAATCCAGTCTATCATTCTAGGACTAAGCACATTGAAGTGCATCACCACTTCATTAGAGATCATGTTGCTAGAGGAGATATTGTATTCTCACATGTAGAGTCAAAATCGAACCTAGCGGACATTTTCACTAAACCACTTCCCGAGAATGAATTTAGTTTCTTACGAAGGGAATTGGGAATGTGTCGCGCTTCATAGGAATGAAAAGCATTCAAAACCCCTCATGATCATTTCAAATTGTTGGGAAACAACAATTGGGCAACTTGGGGACATCTCACACAAACTATAAGGTTTAACAAAATATTTTTGTTTGCTAGAAATGAGGTGAGATGCTAGGATCAACCTAATTACTCAAAATGTTAATGCATCCCTTGAGAAATTAGGTTGACGAGACAATAATCACTAAGTTGACCAAGTATGGGGAAAAACCAATGCATAACATATGTGTACTTGACTCCATGATTATACTTGGATATTCCAATCAAGGAAACTTGATTGGAGACTTGTATTGATACAAACTTGCTTTAAAATGAATGAATGTTTTGATTGGTTTTGCCTTCACTTGATTGGGTGGTTGTGTTGAAAATGGAGAGGTTGTTAAATCCATAAGGACCTTTGAACCTTGTTAAGGGATCAATTCTAGTTGAAAGAACACCTCCACAATTAGTAAACTTACATCCAATCGTATTAGAACTCAAAGGGAAGTCTGAAACTAAAGTTTCTGATCGTATTAGCAAATCTCTGATACCTGATCGGTCCACAGACCGATCAGGCATAGGGCTGATCGGTCTACAGACCGATCAGGAGTTGGCCTGATCGGTCTAATTGACCGATCAAGCAATTCCTCGACATCCCACTGCAAACCCTCTGTGTTGGCCTGGATCGGTCCACTGACCGATCTATCCCCCTTTGGTGATCGGTCCACCGACCGATCAGGAGGGTCACAGAAAATCTCACAAACCTATTGTTCGCTTCCTGATCGATCGGCTGACCGATCAGGGGCTTGCCTGATCGGTCACCCGACCGATCAGGACCAAGCCAGACCGATCAGGATGGAGCCTGATCGGTCTGGGCGTTCCCAGATCGAACGGTGATCCATTCGATCGCAATAAATTTCGGTTGGTGAATCGATCCACCAACCGATTAACTCTCTATTCTCTTCATTCCTCAGCCCTAGCCGACTGAAACCCTCATCCTCTTCCTGAGTTCTCTCCTCCTGCGTTTCTTCTTCCTGTGCGTGAGTTCTGCTTCCTGCGAGTTCTCGCATCCTGCAACCAGTGAGCTCTCTGCCTGCGCAAGCCTTCTTCCTGAGCCTGAGTTCTCTGCTACTGCGACTTCTTGCTGTGAGTTCCTTCTTCCTGTGCACGTCCTCTGCGTCGCTCCATTCTCTGCGCATCCTTTCTCTCAACTTGAGACGTGTTCTTCCTAAGTCAATCAACCTCATGGCCCCTAAGTAAGTTTTTGTGTTTTGATTTTTCATTTGTTAATTACTTCTCTGTCATGATTTTTGGGAGCTAACGTGCCAATTCTTTGTGTGATTGTTTACCGTGACCTTGCCCTTGCCGTGACTTCCCTTCATGTTCATTTGCACTGATTAAATTTCTCACTGATCAAATCTTTTCTTGCGAATTTTTGTGTGTTCACTTGATTCTTCTGTGCCGTGACCTACCCTATCCAATCTTTCTATTGATTAAACCTTACCCTTATGATCATTTAATTTGTGCCATGATTATCAACTTGTGTCATGATCTTACTCTTAATTGATCATTGTTTGGCTGTGACTTTAATTATCCTTGCCATGATCTTGTTCCAATCCTTAGGAAATCCTCCAAAGGCAAAGAACCCGTTGAGGGGACCTCAAAGGGAAAAGACCCTTCATCGTCTACACCCTCTCGAAGGCCTCAACCTTCGTCTAGTTCACGATTTCCTAATGCTGCCTTCGAACATGCCTTTCAGTCCAGAACTTTCATGCTCCTTCCTTGTAGGTCTATTGATAGACCTTTTCTAAATGGCCACTGCCCCTCTATTAAAGAGGTGGTTGACTTCTACAACCTCGAATTCCTTCTTTCCCTTGAACGGACAATCAACTTTGACCTTGTGTCCAAATTCTACAATAATTTGCAACAAGGACCTCAAGGGGTTTTGATTTTACCACTCGGGTAGCTAAAACAAATCTTGATTTTTCCTATGATATTTTGGCTGAGTTTCTTGGCGGTCGGTGATCGCAATATTTCTATTCCATCTACCCTGAGCTCCCTGATCCCTTACTACCTCTGTTTGAGGGAGTCACCCCGACTTCATATATGAGCATTTCTTTAGACATCCTCGACCAGTTGGCCTCGATGAGTTAGGGCCTGATTTGCCTACCTTTGCGGCCCTTCGTCTTTCTCCAGTCGACTATGTTCTCTTCAAGATTATCACAAACTGCATTCTGCCAATTACCTCCAAACCTCTTGCTGAGATCCACCCCTACCACTGTCTGATGCTCTATGGCATGCATCGCCATTTAGATTTTGACATCATGGAGAGCATTTTTCAGTCTATCCTTTCCTATAGAGACCCCAGCCGTAGCACTGTTTACATGTCGTTTGGTCACGTCATTACTGACTGGCGTCAGTCAGTCGGGGTTGATGTGACCAAGGGCAGGATAATGCCCATGGTGCGACAGGATTGCCGACTGGGCAAACGCGCGTTTGCCAAGTCTGGAATCATTGCTGGGCCTCAGGATCAGGGTCTTGTATGGAAGGACGGGCGAGGTCTAGGCAAGCTACCTCGGGGCGCACATGTTTAGGTACCAGCAGCTCGGCCTTTCATCAGGAGCCGCCTGCTGCTGCAGAGGGCCATTATGAGCCAGATCCAGATCTCCGATGGCAGGTTGCAGAGCTGGAGCAGACGATGCAGCACGAGTTTCATATCTCCGAGCTTGGCGACAGGAGGTCCGCTCTGAGTTTCGGTCTTTCGATCGCAGACTACTCGCGATCAAGTCCGACGTCTCTGGGGTCCGCTCCCGGCAGGAGGCATGGTACGAGGAGTGGCGCGCTTGGACCGCTGGTCATCCGTACCAGCCTTCATCTTCTGGAGCTGCGCCCTTCAGCAGCACTGCACCAGATAGCATCATACCTATTAATGATACGTCTGACGACAACACTGCTGACGATTGACTTGATTGTACCCTGATCTTGCTCACATGATTTGTGTTGCTTTTGACAACTATGAATTGGTGTTGTATTTGACTATGCTTTGATGCATTGCTATGCATCCGACTTTGATCTTGCTTTTTGATGTATTTGAGTACTTGACTGTTATGACTTTGATGTGGTTGACTATTTGACTATGGTTTCATGCTATGATTATCTACCTAGATTTTGCTTTATGATTCATCCATTGGAATATTTTACTATCTTATGTTTAGGCTGTTCATTTCCTTGATTCATATGCCACATGTGATTGTTATGTCCTGCTTTATCTTTATCATATGCCTTCATATGTCTATCAATTAATTTTATCCTTTGTTGTTTTGGGAGAACCCCTAGGTTTGAGGGGGAGTGTGTTTAAACTTAACAACCGGTCGACACCCTTTTTGGTGTTTGACAAAGGGAGAGAGTGTGGTTAGTTAAGTTTTGGATAATTACGAGTTTAACTGTTGTAGGGGGAGGATCCTGATTCTCCTACGATTGTGAAATTTGTGACTATTGATTTCAAATCCCAAAACTTAAAATCGGGTTGTCAAACAACAAAAAGGGGGAGATTGTTGATGCAGTCTGACCCTGATTGTTGTTTTGGTGTTGACACCGGTTTTAGTTTAGTTGAATGAGATGATTGGGATTAAGTCCTGGTCGGGGACTGAGCACAGAGTGATTGAAACCCTGGCGGGCGAAGCCAGGTCCTAGCTTGGGAAGCTAGGTTGACTGAAACTCTAGCGAGCAAGGCCAGGTCCTAGCTTGGGAAGCTAGGTTGGATGAAAGCCTGGTGAGTGAAGTCAGGTCCTAGCTTGGGAAGCTAGGTTGGATGAAAGTCTGGTGAGTGAAGCCAGGTCCTAGCTTGGGAAGCTAGGTTGGATGAAAGCCTGGTGAGTGAAGCCAGGTCCTAGCTTGGGAAGCTAGGTTGATGAAAGCCTGGTGAGTAAAGCCAGATCCTAGCTTGGGAAGCTAGGTTGATGAAAGCCTGGTGAGTAAAGCCAGGTCCTAGCTTGGGAAGCTAGGTTGAAATCTCGGTGAGTGAAACTGGGCACAGAGTCTTGGTCCGGGGGACTGAGCGGGAGTCAGAGAAGGCTGGGAGCCCGTTCTCTTGACTTAGAGTGGAATTTGCCTTGGCTGGATCAGTCTGGTGACCAATCAAGGAAGTTGGCACGATCCTCTTACGTGGATCGGTCTGGTGACCGATCAGGGAGCATACAGTGACTTTGGTTGCTTTCTGTTCGGCTCCTGATCGGTCTGGTGACCGATCAGGGAGACCTTCAGATTGGACTGGTGAACGATCCAAGGGATCTCAGGAATCGCAAGTTTCTCATTGTAATCGATCAGGCTGAAGCCTGATCGGTCAGAGAATGGCCTAATCGGTCCACAGACCGATCAGGCCACACCCTGATCGGTCTGGGGATCGATCAGGATGGTTAGCTTGCAAAGTTGAAGAAATCCTCTGAGAAGGGGTGGATCGGTTTGGTGACCGATCCACGACTTGGGGATCGATCTGGTGATCGATCACGAAGAAGTCGCGATTTCGGGTTTCTCAATGGGGACCGATCAGGCTGGAGCCTGATCGGTCTGAGCCCATCCTGATCGGTCTGGTGACCGATCAGGGGTCACTCTGATCGATCCGGTGATCGATCAGTAGTTGACAGCATTAATTCAAAAGCGCTGTCAGAGTTCTGATTGCGTTCTGGTTTCCACTGATACACTACTGATTTCGCTTTGATCTTTTCTGATATTACTGATGCAAGTTTGATTTCATTTGCTAAACCTCTGATTGGGTGTGCAGGTGACAGGGATGACTTCAAACATTGAAGGAGGGTCATCTGGGTTCTTTCTGTTAGTAGGAGCCCTAGAGCCAATTATGTGATGATTGACTAGGGACATTTTGTATCATATTCTATTATTAATAAAGACATGTTTGGTTATTATACTTACTTTGTATTCTGTGCCGAATAACTAAGTATAATAATGTCCTTGTGTAGAAGGTTTTATCTACATTATATCGATTGGTTAAATCGATAGTGAGATAATGTAGAGAATACTACATTAAATTATTCCTAGTCAAGCATCAATATTCAGGGACAATATTAATGCATGGAGACTAGCATGTTGGTCAACTGATGACTTGACCTCACAAGTCATGGATATGTGATATCAAGTTGACACATGGGTATACATTGGAGAATGTGTACTGAATGACCTGCCATGAGAAAGTTTCATAGATTGTCATATGAGTGTCATAGACTTTCTCATGTGACTATTGGTGTGAATAGTCCTTAGACCTAAAGTCACTACGGTTCCCTATATAAGGAGTTATGTACTTTGATATCGTCAAACGTCACCCATAACAGGGTGGACTATAAAGGCGATCACTGAGTATGTAATGAATTATGTGGAGGGATGTGAGTAATGTAGATGGGATCTATCCCTCCTATATGACGGGAGTGATATCTGTGGGCCCCTTGATCGAGTAGGACTACTGAAACGCATGGCCATGCTCAAATGAGTCATTATGAGATATTGAGCTCATTTGTTTGAGTGAGTCTACTCGGGGATCAAGAAACACAAGATTGATTGAGGATGACACCATCTATGCCTCATTGGTCAATCTAGATATCAAGGATAGAAGGACAAGGTCATATATTATCATAGTCACGGAGGTTTAGTCGGATCTTGACTTTTCTTGTTACTTGGGTAGCAATGATGCATTGCTAGATGCCGCTTATTGCTTATGCGTCTAAAGTGTTTAGGTGCATTGCCAACGTCACGAGAACCTATTGGGTCACACACAAAGGACACAATGCTTCAGGAAATCTGATCGGGAGATCTTAGCCCCAGTAGGGAACTCGGGATGTCCGAGCCCGAGTGGGAACTCGGGAAGTCCGAGCCCGAGTTGGGAACTCGGGAAGTCCGAGCCCGAGTGGGAACTCGGGAAGTCCGAGCCCGAGTTGGGAACTCGAGAAGTCCGAGCCCGAGTGGAAACTCGGGAAGTCCGAGCCCGAGTTAGGAACTCGGGAAGTTAGATCGGGAGATCCGCTCGGCAGACTGGGTCGACACTCGGCAGACTGAGTCGGCACTTGTAACGCCCGAAAATTCTCAAAACTAATTTTAGAAATATCTTAGAATTTATTCCGAATTTATGGATATTTTTATAGAATTTTTCTATGGGCAAATAAGGCAAAAAGGAATAAAAAATAAAATGTACAGTAAAAAGGAATAAGAGGAGTTTGAACCCTAGACCTTTCTGTGAGAAGAGAATAGGCTAACCACGTGGGATGGTTTACTTTCATTGAAATAGAATAGAGGAAATGATAAATAAGGTGAAGTTAGTTAAATTTTTCCATAAGTATAAAAGGGAAACTTAGGGTTTTTATATTCATTTTTCTTTCCTCACATTCTCTCATCGCCGACAGCCCCTCTCTCCCTGCGATTTTCTTCCTCTCCCTCTTCCGAGTCTCTCTTCTCTCTTTCTCTCTTGTGTCTCTTCCTCTCTCCTCTTCTCTTGCTGCCCAAGACAAGGGGAAAGCGAAGGGAAGGTCCCAAGAGGCCCTATTCTCAAAGAGAATTCTCGTAGACGCGAGGAGAACGCCAAGGAGCAAGAAGAACGTCGAAGTTCGACATTCCCTCGGAGATTTCATATTATATTCGTAAGAAAAACCTAGCACAGGATGTAAGTACCCCTCACCTGCAGTATAAGTAGTTTCGGTCGATTTTCCGTATGTTTTATCTCCTTATATGTATGTTTTACGATTAGAAATCGTAAATTATGAACAAGCATGCACGTTAGGTGTTTATTAAAATGTTCAGTTCAGTCAATGCTATAGAAAGCATTAAAGAATAGAAATTCTTGCTCCAGTTTATGATTGGGACCAAGGTCCAACGGGATGGGCTCCTAGTTGCCCCTAGGTTTAGATAACCTAGTAAAAGCAAGAATCAGAAAAGGAAAGAAAAGTATAAAGGACTATTTTATTTTCAGTTGGCATTGTACCGGACTTCGGTCCAGGGATAGGCTCCAAGTTGCCTCTAGGTTTAGATAACCTAGTATGGGATGGGCTCCTAGTTGCCCCTAGGTTTAGATAACCTAGTAGAACCCTAATGAATTCGGGATTTGCTACCTCGGGTTTATTAGGGATGTGCGCACAGTTGGTACCTTGCCGGGCCCACAGCAGTTGATTATTACTTTCACCTACTATATGTATTTAGTTTTCAGAAATTCATATTAGCATGTGGTGAATTTAATAATTAGTTTTATGTTAGTTTCAGTTCTAGTTCAGATATGTATGTCATGCTATAGCTTACTTTTCAGTTTTAGTTCAGTATGTGCCATGTCTCAGTTATATGCCATGACATTCTATGATATGTATTTTAGCATGAGCCTAGCATGATTACTTATGGATATGAGCATGTATGTGCATAGCATGTTTTACAAAAGCATAATTCGAGTTTTCATAGTTTTGTGAGGCTAGATGGTACTTACTAAGCTTTATGCTTATTAGTTTGCATTTCCTTATACTGCAGATACAGGTAAAGGAAAGCACTAGTAGCGGAGGCGGCGGGCTTGATGCAAAGTGTGTGTGATGGTGGAGTTGGAATAAAAGTCTTCGGAACTTGCAAAGCATAGAAATAGTCTTTATTATGCTTTTTTAGTTATTCCGCAATATATTATGTGAACCATGTATGAATTTAATTAGACTTGTATTCGTGGTGCCTAGTATGCTTGAAGTAGTTTACTTACCTGACTTAATATTGGTTTTGTGAATGCTTGAATGTCATGAGTCATTTACTTGTGATAGGGTAATTTAGACCCATGCTTAAGCTTTAGGGGTAAGAACTTGATACTTATGATCTACATGCTAAATTCTTAGGATATGCTTGTTCTAAGATTAATGCACCATATAAAATGACATGTAGTAGCTAAGGATGCTTTTAGATATGGGTAAACGAATAGTTACAATAAGAAGTTGATACAAACTTGGCACATTCATGTTTATACTTCTACATGTCGGTTATATGATTTCTAAGTTGTTATTCCTGCTAGAAACTCTCTAAAAACATGTATCAAATGCCCTAGAATCATTGTAGATCTGTTAGGAAGCTTAGATATGAATTTATGGAGCATTTGGTACGGAATAGGTCGACTTTGGCACATTCTGAAACTCTGAAATCTGGGTTTTCAGAACTACCAGTCGACTGGGAAAACACCAGTCGACTGGTATCGGGCACAGAACCATTCGGTGGCCCGACCAGTCGACTGGTATATATCAGTCGACTGATGCTGTGTAAAACAAAACTGGTGTAGAGCAGTTGGTTAGTGCTTTAGTCATGCAATGCAGAGGTTGGGGGATCGAATCCTGCCCAAGCTAATAAAATTAGAGTTTTTGTTTTATTTTGGCTGGTTAGTATTTTAAACATGATTATGAATTGTTAGTTCAGTAAATAGCGAAATAAGAAATTTTAAATTCTCCCAGTTGGTTTAGCATTATCAGAAATTAGTCAGTTAGTCAGTTAGTTAGTAGCGATCCGCCTTGAAGCTTAGTACCAGAAGGCGGGTCGTTACAGCACTCGACAGACTGGGTCGGCACTCGGCAGACTAGGTCGGCACTTGGCAGACTTGGTCGGGAGACCGGTCGGAAGCCCGAGAGGCCCTATCGGGATTAAAGGGAAATTCATTAAAGTGTTTAATGAAGGGAAATAGAAAAGATTCTTTTCTTGCATGGGAAATGATAAAGAGTCACATGAAAAGATGTGCTCTTCATTGGTATTAATGAAGGAAGCCAAAGAGACACAAACCTCTTCATATTCATGGGATGAGTATAAAAGAGGGCCTTGTGACTTTGGATGAGGCCTTCTTCTCCTCTCCTTCTTCCCTTCTTCCCTCCCTCATCTTCCTCCTTTGGCCGAAACCCTACTGTAGGGTTCTTGGTGTTCTGCGAGCTACCTCAAGTTGCTAGCACAACTAAGGTAGTTCTCCTGAAGTTGAGAGATTGTGTCCGTATGGATACGAATAGAGGCACGAACACTTGAACGTGTAAGAGATCCGGCGCACCTTGGACGAGCAGGATAAGCAAAGAGCACGCTCTAAAGGTATATCTTCTTTAGAAGTAGATGTAGATCAACTTTGTACGAGTTTTCTTTCGCATGGATCGCTCGTGGGTTCTTATTTCCGCTGCGTTTTTATGTTTTTGTGCCGGGAGAACCCAACACTTTCCATGTATCAGGTTTGGCTGTTTCTCCTTCTTAGGTTGCAACGGACGCTGGGGCTGCTACCAACAGACCTGGGGCTCGACTGGGGCTCGACTGGGCTCGACTGAGAGGGTTCTGGGAGTCCAGGAGAGCTCAGTGGTAGCTGGACAGTTGCATATGGGCAGTTGGTGTGCTGCAGAGGAGCGTCTGCTGTGATCTGGGATCGATGGGCAAGGCTTAAGTGCTTGGTAGCGAAGAAGCCTCGGGGACAACCTTTGATCTCCTCTTCTCTTACGCATCACTCTGAACTCTCAAGCAACTCTTGCATACACTGTGAGTGAACTGTTGGGTGCGATTGGAGTACTTGGAAGCGTTGCAAGGGCGATCAACAAGCAGACAAGGGAGAGCTGAGTGAAGGCTCTTACCGAGGTTGTGCTGGGTTGTGAGTATCGCTTTGTAGACGTTTCTCCTTGTGCTCTGTAAGTGTGATTGTGTCTCTGTACTTTGATTTCATATCCTATGTTGTTGAGACATATTGTGGAGAGGTTACTCCACCGAGAAGGAGGATCCATCTATGCGGATTTTTGGGGCTTGATCTGCTGACGATCAAGGGATCGTCCACCTTACGGGTATGCCAAGGAGTAGGGGAAAGTTATTCCCGAACCTTGTAACTGCTCTTTGTTAGCATTTTGTGTTTGTACTTAGCTTAGGGTTTAGTGTCTGCATTTCTCTGTTTTGTTTTTGCTTTCGCTGTTGCCGCTAACCCTAAGTGCAGAAAAGCTAAAAGTCCAAGAGGTTTGTGTTTGGCTACATTCACCCCCCCTCTCTAGCCATCCAAGCACCAACAGTCTTTTGGTCCGGGAAGTCCTAGGCGCTCCGCTTCCCCGAGATGGTATCGGGGCCTGATTTCTCGGGGTGACCCCGGGATGGGTTTTCTGATCTGAGCTCCGGGGCGTATTTACCGCCCGGGGAGGGGGGCTGGAGGATCCCCCTCCCGAGAGGGTCCCGAGAGCTCCGAAAGAGAGTCGCTCCGACCCGCTATATCTTGCCACCCAGCTACTTCAGCCCATGTATCCGCCCTGGGGTATTCAACCCCATCACAAGTCCCTCCCTTCAAGTCTGATCGAAGGAAGTGTTGGTGATTGATCGGATTAGTGCGGTGATGATGAAGCTATTGTTGGTGCTTGGATGGCTAGAGAGGGGGGAGGGGTGAATGTAGCCAGACACAATCTTTTAGCCTTTTAGGTTTTTTTGCACTTGACGGTTAGCAACAGCGGAAGCAAACAAGCAGGAATATAGATGCAGAAATGAAACAAAAACCAAATCACTAACACGACGATGTACAAGGTTTGGGGGTAACTTGCCCCTACTCCTTGGCGTTCCCGTAAGGTGGGCGATCCCTTGATCGTCGGCAGATCAAGTCCCGAGAAATCCGGATAAATGAATCCTCCTTCTCGGTGGAGAAATCTCTCCACACAATGTCTCAACAGATATGAAATGAGAAGCATAGAGACAATGAAACACACTTACAGAGCACAATGAACACAGACAGAAACACTTCACCAAGCTCACTCAGCACAACTCTCACGCAAGAGATCCCAGCTCTTCGTGTCTGCTTGCTGATGGACTCCCAAGTTCTCCTCTGCTTCAAGGTGCTCAAGTTGTATAAGCTTCAAAAGATCAGAGTGTATGCTTCAAGGTTCACAGTGATTGCCAAAGGATGATCAAGTGTTGCTGCAACAGAGAACACTCCCTTTCAGCTCTTCATCGCCAGCCAACACTTAGCCTGCTGTCAGCAGACGCTCCTCTGCAGCTCCCAGCTACTCATCTGCAACTTCCCCAGCTACACTGACCTCTCCTGGACTCCCTGAACTATCCTCAGCCGAGCCCCAATTAGCATCTCAGCCGTTGCTAGTAGCGCAGTTGTCCGTTGAAACCTGAGAAAGAGAAATAGTTAAACCAGCTCAAGAGAAAGCTCCCAGTTGACTCTCCTCCATTGTTTGAATCCTTCCTGTCTAACCTGCACATTGATCAGAGGCTTAACAAATGGGTATCAAACAATATCAGCAGTGTATCAGAGGAAATGCAGAGAAAACAGGCGCGATCAGAGCGTCTGATAGCGATTTGAATTAAAGTTGTCAGCTACTGATCGGTCACCGGACCGATCAGAGAGGACCCTGATCGGTCACCAGACCGATCAGGGTAAGCCCTGACCGATCAGGCTCCAGCCTGATCGATCCATAGTGAGAAACATGAGATCGCAGATTTTTGTGATCGGTCCCCAGATTGATCACCAAATCGGTCACCAGACCGATCCAGCAATCTTCTTGCCACAACCCGCAGGAACTACACGCCTGATAGGCCACCAGATCGATCAGGCTGTGCCCTGATCGGTCTGGTGACCGATCAGGTCACTCCCTGACCGTTCAGGAGCCATCCTGATCGGTCATAATGAGGAACTCGCGATATTGATCGTTCACCAGAACGATCAGAAGTTCTCCCTGATCGGTCACCAGACCAATCAGGAGCCAAACAGAGGCCAACCAATGTTTTTGTTCTCTCCCTGATCGATCACCAGACCGATCAGACTTCTCTAGATGGTCACCAGACTGATCCACAAAGGGAGTTCATGCCAACTTCCCTGATCGGTCACCAGACCGATCCAGAGACATCCAATTCCACCCTAAGTCAAGAGAACGGGCTCCCAGCCTTCTCTAACTCGTGCTCAGTCCCCCGGACAAAGACTCCGTGCCCAGCTTCACTCACCGGGACTTCACCTAGTCCCACTATGTCCTTTTCCCATGCCAGCGTCCGATCTCCCGGATCCACTTGCACTTCACCTAGTCCCACTAGGTGTGCCTAGTCCCACTAGGTCTTTTCGTATGCCAGCGTGCGATCTCTCTGATCCACCTAGACTTCACCTAGTCCCACTAGGTGTGCCTAATCCCACTAGGTCTTTTCCCATGCCAGCGTGCGATCTCCCGATCCACCTGGACTTCACCTAGTCTCACTAGGTGTGCCTAGTCCCACTAGGTCTTTTCCCATGCCAGCGTGCGATCTCCCCGATCCACCTGGACTTCACCCGAATTCATTCAACCAAACTTAAATCGTTGTCAACACAAAAACAATAATCAGTCCAGACTGCATCAACAGCTATATCCCAGTGGCGCCTATATCTTTTACTACTTTGCTAGCGACCTTTCGGGTCGAGGAATCAAACTATGCACCTCTGGCGCTGGGCAGCTCTTTGAATGCATCCCGCACTTCCACAAATTTTGATGCATCACCATGACGGCTGCCCAAGGCCCTTTAAAGGCGTATGGGTTTATTAATGTCGACCAGGTTGTTTGGCGAATGGAGCCTTACCACGTGTCTCGTCCTTCTTTGTGCGGCGATCTCCCACTGATACGCGTCGTGGGCCAGACGATGTGACAACATCAAAGGATGGTGGCTTCTCGGGATGTCTAATCAGCGTCGCTGACGTGCTGCCTTTTCATTGTCCATAGGAGGGCGACTTCTCCCTATAAAAGCAGGTGCAACGGTACTCTTCGGCCTCCTTGCCCTATCCACTTCCAAACACCCTCGTTCTCCTATTGCTCCTCTTGTTGCCGTGCCCCGTCTCCGATTGTAAGTTTTCTTCTATTTTTCGCTCTCTTCAATCCTTATGGGTCCAGTAGAGAAGAAAAAGAAACCCCGCAGTGACAACGAAAACACCCTGGGAGAGCCAGCCTACCATCCAAAGTGGTATGATACCATCTCCTCTAGGGTTAGGTTAGAATCCCTTCAAACCGCCTGTCGGAAGTATGGGATCCACGAGGGTTGGGAGATGAGAGTTCCAGTCTTAGGCCAATCACCTGTAGAGACTCCTGAAGGTTTTTTCACTTTCTTCTTGGGGCTGGTAGAGTTAGGGGTTTGTTTCCCTATCCCCCCCTTCTTCATGAATGTTGCTCAATACTTTGGGATCCCTCTCCACCAAATGGCCCCAAATGTTTTTGCCCAGATGGGCGGGGCGTTTGTGCTCTTCTGACTTTTTGATATCCCTCTAATCCCCGATTTTTTCACTTTTTCTTGTTCCGGTTGGCTCCCGAGGGGTATTTGGCTTTATTGCCCATTCTGGTCATAGGTTTTTGGGGGGTCTTCCTTCTTCACACAAGGGATGGAAGGAACGGTTCTTTTATATCCAACTCCCTAAGCGTCCTTTCAGTCCTATCCGCTGGACGGAGAGTCTGTCGCCTATCCTAGACCTCGACGACTTCCAGCTGGACGCGGGGTACCAGAGGGCCAGGAGTATCCTTGCAGGGATGGAGTTTCATGGTCTCCAGCTGATGCCGTGCAAGGAGCTTCTTTACCAGGCTGAGCTCAGCCTGAAAGTCATGAGCCTTAGCTCTAGTCTTTGTAAATTACCTTCTGTTTTGCACACTTCCTTGTTAATTCTAACTGATGTCCTTCTGTCCCTATTTCGCAGACGATGTTATGATTTCTTAGGCCCTGAACTGGCTCCTGAAGTGGGACCAGGCCAACGAACAGGCGTTGGTTCCTACTTCTGCTTCCTCCGCTCCGGTGGTTATTTCAGTCGAGGGTTACGGGGGAGCGACTTTATCTTCAGAAGACGGGGAAATTCCCGAGGCCCCTAGAATCCTAGAGTAGCCAAACAGCCTACCGACTCCGAGAGGGGTTCTCCTTCATCTCCCCTAAAGGCGGCAGAGGCAGAGGTTGCGCCTCCTCCCCCTGCCTAGCATCCAGAGACCCAGATTGCGGAGAAAAGACGCAGAAACAGTTGGTCTCCGGGTCTCGCCCCTTGAAATGGTTGAAGAAGGGCCCCGCCTCAGAGCTCCTGTCCTCCATTGATGAAGAGGACGTAGTGCCCCTGTCCCAGAGAGTTAGGAAAGAGCCTTCTCCTCCCGCTGAGGCGGCCACCACTCCCACTGCTCGCGACTTGGCCACTCCGCCCGACCTTCCCGCTACTCAACGCGGTAAGGAGGTGTTGCTTGATGTGCCCATCTCTC
Source organism: Boesenbergia rotunda (assembly GCA_024364735.1). Lineage (NCBI taxonomy): Eukaryota > Viridiplantae > Streptophyta > Magnoliopsida > Zingiberales > Zingiberaceae > Boesenbergia > Boesenbergia rotunda. The sequence goes on from JAGFNQ010004225.1 coordinate 292,328, forward strand.
GCCAAAAGGTCCCCGTGGCGAAGAAAAGGTAGGCAAAGGTCTCTGACTCTATTCGAATAAAGGGACCCCCTCTGAGGGCCTGTCGATGGCATCTAGCTCGGAGGAGGACATCTCCGACCCGAGAGATGTCCCCAGCCAGTCAGGATGCCCTGTGGAGGAAATTCTCTCTCCTCCTATCCCGCTAGGGCAATCAGTTGGATCAGCCTGATATCTGGGCATGCTGCACCAATCCCTACTAACGGTAATTGTGCTTGAGCCTTTCCTCTTTGTTCCGTTGTTTTACCCTGATTGTCCTTGCTCCGCATCATAGGTTGCTTCCAACTGTGCGGCTACAAGCCGCTTGCTATGCTCCGGAGGAGTAACGGAAGACCTTCTCCAGCAGGTGGAAATAGCCGAGGTGGAGGCTGGCTGAGCCCGCAAGGCGGGCCTCCTACAGTTGGAGGTCAGCCGAGTTCTGAGGGTGAAGGCCGAGAATTATCTCAGTGCTTTGTTGGCCTCTGAGGAGACCTTGCATGGTTACCGGCTCCAGGAATGCTTCGGGTCCGAGAAGAACCAGGCTCTTACCGAGGATTTATAGAAAGTGCCTCAGGAGCGGGAGCAACTCCAGGCTCAGGTGAAAGAGCTGTCCGATCATGTCCGGCTCCTGAAATCCTCAAAGAAAGCTTTGGAGGATCGAAATGAGGAGCGGGAGTGCTTGCTGACTCTTAAAGAATACAACATGGAGCTATCGGCCTCTTGTGCCTTCGACCTCCAGGACCAAGTCACTCGAGCCCAGGACCAGGATTCTGTCACTGCCCAGATGCTCCAAGAAGTAGTGGGGGCTCAGGATCGCCTGTCTCTGGAGGTGGCTGAGCTGAAAGCCGCCAAGGAAGAGGTAGAGGATGAGCTACAAAAGCAGAAAATTGACCATGCAGCCCAACTGTCCAAGGCCGAGGCGGAGTTCAAAGCTAAATTCCTACAGTCTGACGAGTACGGCGATACTTTAGCCAGGCAGGCATGGAGGCGGCTAAAACAAGGTTTCAATGGTGCCAGCCAGCTGAAGAAGGACCAACTGCTAAAGTCGAACTCCGATTTGAGCGCCGTGACTGTCAATCGGGTTTAGAAAGAGCTCACTCCTGAAGAGCAGGAGCTATAGGATTCTTCCTTGCCCCTAGGCCTTGTTTCCTTGGTCACCCTTCGTTTGCTGCCTCTTCTTTATGTTTCTTCATTTTTTTCCCTTTTTGTGGTGGGTCAAATATGTAATCATTTGAGCCGTGCACGAAAGCATTTCCCGGATCCTGCGTCCTAAGTAATTTCTTGTCCCGTTATTTGTTCGTAAAATGTCTGCCCTCTACCTGAGGGGCCAGCCACGTACGTAGAGGCCAAGTCTACTCACTGCGGAGGTACTAGGGTTTTGCAGCTCTTGGCTGGACATGTGCAGCACCGAGGCCAAGCCTACTCAACCTAGAGGTAATAGGGTTTGCAGTTCTTGGCCGGACATGTGCAGCACCGAGGACAAGCCTACTCACCGAGAGGCAGTAGGGTTTTGCAGCTCTTGGCCGGGCATGTGCAGCACCGAGGCCAAGCCTACTCACTGAGAGGTAGTAGGGGTTTGCAGTTCTTGGCCGGGATGTGCAACACCGAGGCCAAGCCTACTCACCGAGAGGCAGTAGGGTTTTGTAGCTCTTGGCCAGGCATGTGCAGTATCGAGGCCAAGCCTACTCACCGAGAAACAGTAGGGTTTGCAGCTCTTGGCCAGGCATGTGCACCACCGAGGCCAAGCCTAAGCATGTCCAGCACCGAGGCCAAGCCTACTCACCGAGAGGTAGTAGGGTTTTGCAACTCTTGGCCGGGAATATGTAGCACTAAGGCCAAGCTTACTCACCAAGAGGCAGTAGGATTTTGTAGCTCTTGGCCGAGCATGTGCAACACCGAGGCCAAGCCTACTCACCGAGAGGCAGTAGGGTTTTGCAGCTCTTGACCAGGCATGTGCAGCACCGAGGCCAAGCCTACTCACTGAGAGACAGTAGGGTTTTGTAGCTCTTGGCCGGGCATGTGCAGCACCGAGGCCAAGCCTACTCACTGAGAGACAATAGGGTTTTGTAGCTCTTGGTCGGCCATGTGCAGCACCGAGGCCAAGCCTACTCACCATGGAGGTAGTAGGGTTTTATAGCTCTTGGCCGGGCATGTGCAGCACTGAGGCCAAGCCTACTCACCGCTGAGGCAGTAGGGTTTTTCACCGTGGAGGTAGTAGGATTTTTCATCTCTTGGCCGGACATGTGCAACACCGAGGCCAAACCTACTCACCACGGAGGTAGTAGAGTTTTTCAGCTCTTGGCCGGGCATGTGTAGCACCGAGGCCAAGCCTACTCACCACGAAGGTAGTAGGTTTTTTCAGCTCTTGGCTAGGCATGTGCAGCACCGAGGCCAAGCTTACTCACCGCGGAGGTAGTAGGGGTTTTCAGCTCTTGGCCGGGCATATGCAGCACCGAGGCCAATCTTACTCACCGCGTAGGTAGTAGGGTTTTGTAGCTCTTGGCCGGGCATGTGCAGCACCGAGGCCAAGCTTGCTCACTGCGGAGGTAGTAGGGTTTTTCATCTCTTGCCTGGGCATGTGCAGCACCGAGGCCAAGCCTACTCACCGCGGAGGTAGTAGGGTTTTGCTCAGGTAAGGATTCAGCACTTTTCGAGTAATATCTGTTTACTCTTTTTATTTATTGTACTGCAAGGCAGTGCAAACAAAGAATACAGAAGGTGAGTAAACAACTCAACACCTCACCGAGTGTGATAGGGACGGAGATGGTTGGCGTGCCATGGCCTTTCCAACCCCTCGCCTTTGTCATCTTCTAGATAGTAGCTGCCCCCTGTGAGCTTTTTGGTGATAACATACGGTCCGTCCCACTGCGGCTCCAGCTTCCCAGGGTCTCCGACTGGTTCAATCCTCTTCCATACCTTGTCACCGACCTCAAAGCTGTGGGTGATCACCCGGTATTATAGGCTTGTTGCATCCTTCGTTGATACACTTCCAACCTAGCCGCAACTCTATCCCACACCTCTGAGATAAGGTCTAGGTCAATCAACCACTCTTGATCATTGCCCTCTTTGTTATAGCATTATTGTCGGGCAGACTCTTCCTCGATCTCCATCGGGATGATGGCCTCAGCCCCATACACCAGCTGGAAAGGGCTCTGGCCTGTTCCTTCTCGCGAGGTGGTACGTTAGGACCACAAGATGCTGGAGAGTTCATCGACCCAGTTGCCTCCAATGTGATCTAGCTTTATCTTGAGTCCTCGGAGGATTTCACGATTGACGACCTCGACCTGACCATTGCCCTACCAGTAGGCTACTAAGGTGAAGGCCTGACGAATGCCTAACCCCTCACAGCATTCTTTTAGCTTGTGTCCAAAAAATTATCTTCCATTGTCTGACACCAGCTTGTGGGGGATGTCGTATCTGCAGACGATGTCCCTCCATAGAACTTTCATCACCGCGGCCTCTGTGATGTGCGTCAGGGGCTCCGCTTTTACCCATTTGGAAAAATAATCGATGAGAACCAGCAAGAACTTCTTCTACTGTGGCCGATTGGGAAGGGGCCTACAATGTCCTTTCCCCACTGATAAAAGGGACAAGACACCATAGAAACCTTCAAGGGCTCAGTCGGTCGATGAGTCACATGCTGATGCCTCTGGCAAGCTTCACACCCGGCCACAAACTTAAGAGTGTCGGCTTGGAGAGTGGTCCAAAAGTACCCTGCCAGGATAATCTTCCTAGACAGAGATCTTCCCCCAATATGGATCCCGCATATACCTTCATGTACTTCCCGCATCACGTAATCAACCTCTTCCGGTCCGATGCATTTGAGGAGCGGTCGAGCAAAGGCCCTCCTGTATAATTGGTCGCCCACTAGCGTGAATCTGGCCGCCCGCCGGTGAAATAGTTGACTTCCTTGGTTCAGGTTTGGCATATTCCCACTGTGTAGGAACTCCACATACGGGTCACTCCAATCGGTCCGGGCATCGTCTTCCGCATTCTCTCCAATCTGTGCTACCGTCTCTTCCAGGGCGCTAGGCTCATCTAGCTGCTAGGTTGAAATGGAGCTAGCGAGTTTGGCTAGTTTGTTGGCCTTGGCATTGTCTGCCCTAGAGATCTTTTGCAAGATAACCTCCGTGAAGGAGACCTTCAGCTGCTCGTAAAGGACCACATACTTACTCAGGCGCTCACACCTGATTCAAGTCGCCCTTTATTTGTTGTGCCATGAGTTGGGAATCCGAGTGTACAATGACCGAGTAGCCCCCATGTGCTTGGCTGCTTGCAGGCCTGCCAGGATCGCCTTGTACTCAGCTTCATTGTTGGTAGCTTTGAAGTGAAGCCGGATGGATAAATGTAACATGTCCCCCCGAGGGGAGGCCATTAACACCCCGACCCCGCTGTGCCGGCTGTTGGAAGACCCGTCCACGTAGATCTTCCACATTCCTTCGACCTCGGACTCTGGGACAGTCTCCAGTATGAAGTCTGCGAGGGCTTGTGTCTTGATAATGGCACAAGGCCGGTACTCAATACCATATTCGCTTAACTCCGTCATCCATTTGATCAGCTGGTCGGAAGCCTCGGGGTTGGTGAGGACCCGTGTGAGCGGGCTGTTGGTGAGGACCACGATCGAATGTGCCAGGAAGTATGACCTTAACCTCCAGGCCATTAAGACCATAGCATAAGCTAGCTTCTCCATCGTAGTGTATTGCGTTTCAGCATCCTTTAGGAGATGTCTGAAGAAGTAAATGGGATACTGCACCATGCCTTCTTCGCGGACCAACACCCAGCTTACCGCTTGCTCTGCTGCAGATAGGTAGACAAATAAAGTCTCCCATTCCACCGGTTTGTAGAGGATGGAGAGCCTGGCGAGATAGGTCTTCAGGTCTGCGAACGCTTGCTCACACTGTTCATCCCACTCGAATTTGGCTGCTTTTCTCAGAATCTTGATGAACAGTAGGGTCTTATTTGCGAACTTAGAGATGAATCTGGATAGCGCCGTGATTCTCCCGTTCAGCCATTGTACTTCCTTGAATTTACAAGGGGATGACATATCCAAATAGCCTTTACCTTTTCCGCATTAGCCTCGATCCCCCTCTCTATCACTATATAGCCCAGGAACCTACCGCTTTTCACCCCGAACAAGCATTTGACAGGATTCAACTTCAGTTTGTTGGCCCTCAAGGTGACAAACGTCTCTTCTAAGTCGGTTATCATGTCTTTTCCCTTGTCAGTCTTGACCAGGATAATGCCCACGTACACCTCAATGTTTCTCCCGATCTGATGCCTGAAGACTTTGTCCATCATTCGCTGGTACGTGGCCCCAGCATTGCACAATTCAAAAGGCATGACAATATAGCAGTATGTGCCATCGACTGTCACGAAGCTGACTTTCTCCTGGTCTTCGGGCCGAGTGGGACTTGATGGCAGCCTTGATAAGTATCCAGCATCAAAATAAACTCGCAGCCGACCGTAGAATCTACTAACCAGTCTATTCGAGGCAAGGGATAACAATCCTTGGGGCAGGTTTATTCAAGTCATGAAAATCTATACAAACCCGCCATTTACCTCCTGGCTTAGGGACGAGGACCACATTGGCTAACCAGAGTGGGAATTGAACTTCTCTGATATGCCCCGCCTTTAACAGCTTATGGACTTCATCCCGGATAGCCTTGTCCTATTTTGGTACAAAGTGCCTTCGCTTCTACTTGACTGGTCAAGCTCCCGGGGTAACATGCAGGTGATGCATGGCTAATGCTGGGGGAATCCCTTTGATTTCTTCAGCGACCCAGGCGAAGACATCTCTATGACTCCGCAGGCAATCAAGAAGACGGTTTCTTAATTCCGGTGCAAGGTCGGTGGTGATCTTCGTGACTCCCCCCTCCTGTTGAGGGTGAATCTGAACCTCCTCGCTCTCGACCTCCCTTCATTCTTCTTTAGGTCCCTCATCTTCTACCAAGTCGGCAAGATCGATTTGCAGGGCTTCGTAGGACCTCGATAGGACCTCTGGTAGGACCCCTCTGGGAGGATCTCTGGAGACCACTAGGATCTCCTCTTGCTCAGAAGCCCCTTGTTGTGGCGCGACTGGCTTCATTTGTTGTTGCTGGAGCGCCTCTTTGATGGCATTGTACATCAAGCGATCCAGTTCCTCATTCGTCAGGACAATGGGTTGTCCCGCTGACTCTGCCATCGGTGCTCCTTCTGGTGCTTTACTGGTTTCCCACAGGCGGCGCCAAACTTGTTCCGGAAGGAATCGATGTCGACGGTCAGTCACCAGGGTTCAGCCCACGCGGATGCTGACGCTAGAGGGGGAACTTCACACCCTACGAGATTAACATGAGCGTTAGGGGAACACACCGGAGGTTGTCCGGCAGATCCCACTCTAACGCCCAAGTCAATGCCTTGATGAAGGACATGAAAAGGAGGCAAGAAGATATGCGAGTAGTAGAGAATGCGTAACCCCTTTACCGGAGGGGTTGGATTACCTTTTTATACCTGCGGTGGCTGTCTTCGTGCGTCTCCACGATCTTTGCCATGATCTTTACCACGTCCCCCCGGATAACCTTTGCAACGGTCCACGCCATCATTAAGTTTGGCCCGTTGTGACATTTATGGTCATGATGACTCCGCGATAATGGGTAATGGTTATCCGCAGATCCGAAGAAAAGAGAGACCGTTACTTGAGGCCGAACGCTTCTTGGGCTCCGCTTCCCCAAGGTGATCTCGGGGTCTTCTGGCCCGAGGGGTCCCGGGCACTTCGCTTCCCCGAGGTGGTCTCGGGGTCTGGCTTCCCGAGGTGATCCCGGGAGTGGGTCTCCTGATTTGATCCCCTTCCCGAGAGGGTCACGAGAACTCCGAAAAGAGAGTTGTTCAGACTCGCTACATCTTGCAACCCAGCTTCTTCATCCCACGTGTCTGCCATGGGGTACTCAACCCCATCAGATACAAAGCTTATCTAGTTGTAAAAGGATATACTAAAATGGAGGGTGTTGATTTTGAAGAGACATTTTCCCCTATTGTGAAGTTTATGCCAATACGTGCCATTTTAGCTATAGTAGCACATTATGACCTGGAATTACATCAGATAGATGTAAAGACGGCTTTCCTTAATGGTAATCTTAACGAAAAAATCTATATAGCATAACCAGAAGGTTATATTGTTGATAGCCAAGAGATAAAGTATGTAGACTTAAAATGTCAATATATGAGCTAAAGCAAGCATCAAGACAATGGAACATAACATTTAATGAAGTCATTTTATCATATAGTTTCGAAATGATCAATGAGGATTATTGTGTTTACCTCAGGGAGGATAAAGGAAAGATTGTCATATTATCGTTATATGTTGATGATATGTTAATAGCTGGACATGGCATACAGTTTGTGATAGAAATCAAATCATGGCTTTCATCATAATTTGACTAGGGATGGCAATAGGGTGGGTCGGGGACGGGTTTGCCGTCCCCATACCCATCCCCGAAGTAAATCTCCATCTCCGAACTCGTACCCATCCCCGCATCTACGTAATCGGGGAATCCCCATCCCCGAACTCACGGAGAGTAAATCTCCATCCCCGTCCCCATCCCACTTGAAACATTCATTTTTTCCAAGTTAAAAAAAGGGATTTCCCAAGCATGGTTGTAAAAACAATGGGATTTTCAACTTGTGCGAGGCGGCGAGTGACTAGTGAGCGATACTCATTAGGGGTTTCACACATCTTTAATATTAATATTATTAAATTATTTTAATAATTATTAATATTTTTTATTATTAAATATATCGGAGCGGGTTCGGGGATGAAGATAGCATCCCCATACCCGCCCCAATCTATTTCGGGGATTTTTAAAAATCCCCGAACCTGAATCTAAACTCGATAATACCTCCCCAAACCCGCTCTGTTTCGGATTTTCCCCGCAGATATCTAAATTCGCGGGAAAATTGCCATCCCTAAATTTGACATCATAGATATGGGAGAAGTTTGTTAGGACCTTTGCGTCTAGCTAAAGGGGGGGGTGAATAGCTTCTCTTGGATTTTATCTACAAAATATTAGCCAAAGTACAAGAAAAAGATAGATAGTAAGAAAAACAATGAAGGAATGCTAACTCCCTTGATTTACTTGGTCTCCACCTCCTCGAGGTGACTAATCCAAGGATCCACATCGACACAACCAAGCTCCACTATACTTTTCTCCTTTTCAACTCAAGCTTGAAGGTGGAGAAACCTTTACAAGATGATTTCTTCCTTTTACAAGTTTAGAATGATTTTGGAGGAAGAGATTGAGAGTATGTAAGCTTAGAGATCTCAGAACAAGCAAGACAAATCGAGAGAATCAAGTTCTGTCTTCTTCAAGTTCTGAAATATGCTTTTGTATAACCCTCGACATCAGTCAACTGGCAATATCATCAGTCTACTGATGAGCTTCAATGACTACTGTAGAAAGTGTCTGATTTCTGTTGTCAGCCTTCAATGGTCACTTATTAGTCGGCTAGGGCCTGACCCAGCCGACTATCTTTCTGTTCGTTGAAGCAATTGACTGATTCCACTATCAATCGACTCAACCTACCGTATCAGTCGACTGATCCTCTCATCAGTCGACTGATACCTAATAAATCTCAGGTTTCATTTTTCCTTTGCGTAGACACAGCCTTCAAACCCTTCCATCAGCCTCGCGCCCTTAGGATGCTTCCAAGCCCTCGACTCCTCATCCTTGCGCTGCCTTGAAGTGTTTCCCTCGACCTTGCCATGCTAAGTCTTCTTCTACCAATTCTTCATACCTGGACTTAAACTCATGTTTTATGTTAGATCACCAATATTGTCTAACTTAAACTCATTTAACCAAACATCAAAAGTAAATAATGTTTGAGGCATGATTGCACCAATAATCTCTCTTTTTTTGATGTTTGGCAAATTTATTTAAGTTAGGTCTTTAAATATATCATGATCAAAAAGAATATTGAACATTAACATATATGAATAATCATAGAACACATTTCACTTAACTTATCCAATTCTCCCCCTTTATCACACAACTAAAATAGAGGGAGTAAAAATAATCAAAGCTCCCCTTAAAGGAAACTCCCCCTAAAAATACGCTCCCCCTTTAAACCATAATATCTCGGTAGAAGACAAACAAGAATCCATCACATAAACATAAGAAACATGTATGCTAAAAACACAAATCACAATAGAAGACAACAAAAGTAATGACAAACCATAGAAACAATACTAGAGAAATAAAAAGTTCATATATAACCATAAAGATCCAAAATCAAGAAACAGAAAGTACTACAATATCGTTTATGGTGTTTGAGATATAATAGGAAATATGTCTAATCAAAATACAATCTCAACACCATAATATCTGAGGCACGCCATATCTAAGCATCATCTCCAGGAGGAGGAGGAGCCTGATACATCAAGTCCCAATGCTGCATCATCTCAAACATAGCAGTCTGACGCTACTGAAAGCTCTGAAACTCCTGCCTGATCCCTTGAATCTCTGGCGAACTACCTCCTCCAGTTGGGTAATCCGCTCATCTGTAGTCATTGCAGGAGTAGTAGCAGGCGCAACACCACTAAGAGCATCGACATCCTCATCCTCATCGTCATAGCCAGAAGACGCATGGTCACGTCGCCAGACCATCACTCCCTGTTGCCGCTCAATCCCCACCAAGGAGAGCTGCCAAGAACCTATCTGATCGTAGTCCTTGGACAACTGATGATGTTGACCTCTAGTGACATCGACACCTCTAGATGTAAAAAATTCAGTCAAAATATGACCAAATGTCATGTAAATATGCCTTTGTATAGGACGTGAAAAGTGTACAATGGACATGAATATGTGAAGGGTAACGTTGATGTTAAGCCTCCTCTCCAAGGCATACATCATAACTAGGTGAGGTAATCGAATCTTGGACCTCCTCTTTGTGATAATAGGCAAAATGTGTTGGGGCAATCGACCCGGGTATGATCTGGAGGATCATGGTTTTGATGTGTGTGATCAATATAATTAAGTTAGGGTTTGTTGTTGGACTAATATGTGTATGTGAGTGTGCAGGGTTGCAGGTACACATAGACTTGGTTGTGTCTTCAGGTGAAGGGTGGCATGGAGCCAAGCTGGAGGCTTGTGTGCGCATCCGAGGGACCATGGGCAGAGACGATGAGCCGAGGGATGCGAACTTCGAGGCATGCGTGAAGGGTGGCGTGGAGGCAAGCTGGAGGCTTGTGTGCGCATCCGAGGGACGGGAGCCGAAGACGAAGAGAGCGTGAAGGCAATAGTTCGAGACTGCGGATTAAAGAGTCGACCAGGTCGTGAGGGTCCGAGTGTGAGTGTTTGTACTCAGGGACTAAGCCGAGAGGGTTTGAGTGCGGAGAGAAATGTACTCAGGAAGGGAACCCTAGGCTTAGAAGGGGACCAGTCGACTGCTCCAGGAGCAGTCGACTGGTAATGGTTGGGGATTCGAATGTTGGTTGTAACAGTCGAATCTGAGTGGGACCAGTCGACTGCCCTAGGGGCAGTCAACTGGTAGCGGTCATTTACTACTCGAGCTCTATTTAAAGGAGCTCGATTAAGGCTACTGTTCTTTGGCGAGATCTGCTTGGATAGAGTGGATTAGTAGCCTTTGTTGCTCAGGTAGTGTCCAAAGCTTGTGGAGAGATTTTTCCACCCACAAGGAGCTACGAGATCTAGCCGGAGGTGCTCCGGGGAATCATCCATCGACGGATTAGGGATCACCCACCTTACGGGTAGTCGTGGAGTAGGAGTTCTATCTCTGAACCACGTAAATAAGTGTGTCTCAGTTGTTAGTTTTGTTTTTTACTTAGTATTTTCCGCTTACGCACTAATAATTATAGGAAGAAAACAAAAAGTTGCTATTCACCCTCCCTCCTCTAGCAAGCTACATCGATCTAACAAAATGCAGTCAAGAACAATCTTATAGAGAATGTTACTAACTACAGACATGCGATTAGCATCAAAGATACGTTTAAGGGGAGGTCGAGGATTATTAAAATAATGTCTATGAATTTGGTCAATGGTCACATGAGAAAATAAACCCGTGAAAGACTCAATAACATTTGGAAAGCATGTGAATGAGTTCTCCGAAACCCGACATCCTAAAAAGGACCCTAACAGTGTAGGTGTAAATGAAATGGTGACTCCCCCAATCATGGACTCATATGTTAAACCATCAGAACTAAGGCAAGCGAGATTGACATAGAACTCTTTACGAGCTGCATATGTGGAAAACTCTACTGCCTCTCGGTGAATAGGCTTGGCCTCAGTGCTGCACATGCCTGACCAAGAGCTGCAAAACCCTACTGCCTCTCGGTGAGTAGGCTTAGTCTCGGAGCTGCACATACCCAGCCAAAAGCTACTAAACCCTACTGCCTCTCGGTGAGTAGGCTTGGCCTCGGTGCTGCACATGCCCGGTCAAGAGCTGCAAAACCCTACTGCCTCTCGGTGAGTAGGCTTGGCCTCGGAGCTGCACATGTCCAGCCAAGAGCTGCTAAACCCTACTGCCTCTCAGTGAGTAGCCTTGGACTCGGTGCTGCACATGCCCAGCCAAGAGCTGCAAAAGCCTATTGCCTCTCGGTGAGTAGGCTTGGCCTCGGTGCTGCACATGCCCGGCCAAGAGCTGCAAAACCCTACTGCCTCTCGGTGAGTAGGCTTGGCCTTGGTGTTGTAGATTCCTGACCAAGAGATGCAAAACCCTACTACCTCTCGGTGAGTAGGCTTGGCCTCGGTGCTGCACATGACCGGCTAAGAGCTGCAAAACCCTACTGCCTCTCGGTGAGTAGGCTTGGCCTCGGAGCTGCACATGCCCGGCCAGGATCTGCAAAAATCTACTGCCTCTCGGTGAGTAGGCTTGATCTCGGTGCTGCACATGCCCGACCAAGAGATGCTAAACTCTACTGCCTCTCGGTGAGTAGGCTTGGCCTCAGTGCTGCACATGCCCGGCTAAGAGCTGCAAAACCCTACTGCCTCTCGGAGAGTAGGACTTGGCCTCGGAGCTGCACATGCCCGGCCAAGAGCTGCTAAACCCTACTGTCTCTCGATGAGTAGGCTTGACCTCGGTGTTGTACATGTCCGGCCAAGAGCTGCAAAACCGTACTACCACTCGGTGAGTAGGCTTGGCCTCATAGCTGCACATGCCCAGCCAAGACCTGCAAAACTCTACTACCTCTCGGTGAGTAAGCTTGGCCTCGGTTCTGTATATGCCCGGCTAAGAGCTGCAAAATCCTACTGCCTCTCGGTGAGTAGGCTTGGCCTCGGTGCTACACATGCTCGGCCTAGAGCTACAAAACCCTACTGTCTCTCAGTGAGTAGGCTTGGCCTCGGTGCTGCACATGCCCGACCAAGAGCTGCAAAACCCTACTGTTTCTCGGTGAGTAGACTTGGCCTCGGTGTTGGACATGCCAGCCCAAGAGCTACAAAACCCTACTGCCTCATGGTGATTAGGCTTGGCCTCGGTGTTGCACATGCCCGGCCAAGAACTGTAAAAACCCTATTGCCTCTCAGTGAGTAGGCTTGGCCTCGGAGCTACACATGCCCGTCCAAGAGCTGCTAAACCCTACTGCCTCTCGGTGAGTAGGCTTGGCCTCGGTGTTACACATGCCCGATCAAGAGTTGCAAAACCCTACTGCCTCTTGGTGAGTAGGCTTGGCCTCGGTGCTGCACATGCCCGCCCAAGAGCTATAAAATCGTATTGCCTCTCGGTGAGTAGGCTTGGCCTTAGTGCTGTATATGCTCGGCCAAGAGCTGTTAAACCCTACTGCCTCTCGGTGAGTAGGCTTGGCCTCGGTGCTGCACATGCCCTGCCACGAGCTGCAAAACCCTACTGCCTCTCGGTGAGTAGGCTTGGCCTCGGTGCTGCACATGCCCGACCAAGAGCTGTTAAACCCTACTGCCTCTCGGTGAGTAGGCTTGGCTTCGGTGCTGCACATGCCCAGTCAAGAGCTGCAAAACCCTACTGCCTCCCGGTAAGTAGGCTTGGCCTCGGTGATGCACATGTCCCGCCAAGAGCTGCAAAACCCTACTACCTCCGTGGAACCCTTGCTTCTTCAGACGTGGGTGTTTGCCCCCTAACCGCTTAGGGCAGAGGGGAACCTCGGCTCTCACTCTGATGTAGGGCACTGGCCTGAGGCAAAACATTTTAAGGGGGGCAAGAAATTACTCAAAACATAAGAAGTCCAGGGATGCTTGCATTTGGGGTTGAAACGATTACATATTTATCCTACGGGAAAAAACTGAAAAAGAAGAAGAAAGTGCAGCAGGCGAAGAGCGACCAGGGAGCCAAGGCCCAGGTCAAGGAGGATCCTATAGTTCCTGCTCTTCAGGAGTGAGCTCATTCCAGACCCGGCGGACAGTTATACGCTCAAGTCGGAGCCTGATTTTAGCAGTTGATCCTTGTCCAACTGACTGAGAGCACCATAGAAGCCCTGTTTGAGGTGCTTCAATGCATGTCCGACTAAAATCTCGGCGTACTCCTCCGACTATAGGAACTTAGCCTTGGACTCCGCCTCGGCCTTGGACAGTTGGGTTGCATGATTACTCTGTTGGTGTTGTAGCTTGGCCTCAACCTCCTCCTTGGCGGTCTTCAGCGTCGCCACCTCCCGGAGTAAACAATCCTGAGCCCCTAGTGTTTCTTGGAGCTTCTGGGTAGCGGCGGAAGCTTGGGCATGGGCTTGGGTAACCTTCTACTGGAGGTCGACAACATAAGAGGCTGATAGCTCTAAGTCGTATTCTTCAGAGTCAGTAGGCGCTCCCGTTCCTCATTCCAATCCTCCAGGGTTTTCTTTGCAGATTCCAGGAGTCTGACTTGATCATACAACTCCCTCGTCTAAGTCTGGAGCTTTTCCCGCTCCTGGGATAGCTTCTGCAAGTCCTCAATGAGGGCTTGGTTCTTCTCGGACCCGAGGCATTCCCGGAGTCATAGTCGTGTAAAGTATCCTCAAAAGCTATTAAGGTACTGAGACAATGCTCTATCTTCACCCGGAGGGCTCGGCTGACCTCCAACTACAGGAGGTCGGCTTCACGGGCACGACCAGCCTCCGCCTCTACGATTGCCACCCGCTGGAGAAGGTCTTCAGTGACTCCCCTGGAGCACAATAGGTGGCTCATGGTCGCACAATTAGAGACAACCTACGATGCGGGACAAAGACAGTCAGGGCAAGGCAACGAAATAAAGAGGAAGAACTCAAGTATAAACACCAACAGTATAGACTGATGCAGCATGCCAAGACATCGAGCTGATCCAACTAACCGCCCCGGCAGAACGGGAGGAGAAAGGATTTCCTTAGCAGGGGGCCCTGACTGGCTAGGGATGTCTCTCGGGTCGGGGACGTCCTCCTCTGAACTAGAGGCCATCGGCGAGCCATCAGAGGGGATCCCCTTTATCCGGATGGATTGGGAGCCCTCTGTCGCCGTCTTCTTCGCCACAGAGACCTTCCGGTGGGAGCTGGGCATGTCCTTTGACACCTCCTTGCCGCGGAGAGCAGTGGGAAGGTCAGCTCGGGGAACTAAGTCATGGACAATGGGAGCGGTGGCTGCGGCAGTGGGGGAAGAAGGTTGTTCCCGAACTCTCGGGGACCGGGGAGCTGCATCCTCGTCAGCAACAGAGCGTTGAAACTCTGAGGATATGCCCTTCTTCAACCTCTTCAGGGGCAAGCCCTCGGGGTTAGCCACTTCCGCCATCTTTTCTCGGTAGCTTGGGTCTCAGAGGGTACGACAGAGGGAGGGGATGCAACTTCTCCCTCTGGATAAAGGAACTTACAAGACAAAAAGGAACTTACAAAGACTAGAGTTAAGGCTCGTGACTTTCGGACTAAGCTCAGCCCGATAAAGGAGATCCTCGCATTGCACCAGTTGGAGGTCGTGGAACTCTATCCCCGCAAGGATACCCCTAGCCCTCTGATATCCCGCGTCCCGCTAGAAGTCGTGAGGTCTGGGATAGGTGGCAGGTTTTTCGTCCAGTGGATAGGACTGAAGGGACGCTCAGGAAGTTGGATATAAAAGAACCGTTCCTTCCATCCATTGTGGGAGGAGGGAAGACCCCCTAGGAACCTATGGCCAGAACGGGCAGTAAAGTCAAATGCCCCTCGGGACCCGACCGGAACAAAGAAACAATGGAAGAATGGGGGGGGGGGTCAGAGGAATGTCAAAAAGTTTGAAGAAGACAAAAGCTCCGCCCATCTGGGCAAAGGCATTCAGAGCCATTTGTCGGAGAGGGATACCGAAGTATTTAGCAACACTCATGTAAAAGGGGGGGATAGGGAAGCGAAGCCCTAGTTCTACCTACCCCAGGAAGAAAGTATAAAAATCCTTAGGAGTTTCAATAGGTGGTTAGCCTAAGGCCGGAACTCTCATCTCCCAGCCTTCCGGGATACGTATCTCCGGCAAGCAGCCTGGAGGGATTCCAACCTAACCCTAGAAGAGATGGTATCGTACCACTCCGTATGGTATCCTAGCTCCCCCAATGAGCCCTCACCGTCGCCCTCGGGTTTTCTTTTTCTTCTCCACTGGATCCATGGGAATTAAGGAGAGGAGAAAGCAGAAGGAGACTTACCCTCGTAAAAGGGGCGCAGTGGCAAGACGAATAGCAGGAGAAGGAGGATGCTTGTGTTATGGATATAAGAGAAGTGTCCTAAGGCAATCGCGTTATGATTGTAATCATTTATTTTAATAAATGAATATTCACTATTTGAGTATACATGTTTGTGTATTTGATTGAGATCTTAAACTCATTTACTGAATGCCCGCAATACAATTCACAGTATGAGAGAATTTATGATGAATTCACAACTAGTGATTATCTCTACATGTGCAATTGTGAAGTATTGAAATTGTCCTTAGTCGATGAATTGATAAATACGGACACTATCAATTCTGTTGAGACTAGCATGTGTTATTCTCTAATCAGCTGATTCTCATTGGCTGGTGACATTGAGATGTCCGGAGATAAACATGAATGCTAGTTAAGGGAACTAGTTCATTGGAGTGACTGGCTGTAAAACTTCATATGGTAGTCTACATATAGATATGTCAGTGAAGTTCTTACAGCAGCTTAAGTGCGATGTTCCTTTGACTTGCGGTGTTCAAGTCATCTTGGTCATGGAGACTTATACTTTGACATCTTAAGCAAGCATCTCCAAGAAGGTGTGGACCCAGGATGATTGGGTATAAGCCGAAGTGCCCAAAGATGTTTGAACAGCCTACAAAGGATTCACCACTCCTTGCGAGGAGATGTATACCCAAGGCCTATCATCGGATTGTTACTCGAAGCCTCTAGCCAGAGCATGACATGTTCAGAGTATGGAGCTCTTAAATACATGAGAGTAATTAGAATTCGTAGGACGAGAAAACGTTACTTGGGCTAGGTGTGATGTAGTCAGCCTAGTGGGGACTGACACACAGAGACCATGTCCTGAACCAAGTGGGTATAAGATCGTGAAGGGAATGGGGCATGATCATTATAGCTGCTGAAGGGTTTCAGAATTATTTCTGAGGTCAACCGTTGATCTTTCGATTAATTGGGGATCATGATGTACTACTAGGTGCCACTCATGATCGTTCTATAATTGATTAATTATAGACGATCAACATAAATCGAAAGCCTATTTAGTCACACGCACTACGAGTAATCCGAGGGGTTTAAAACGAGTTGAAAATTGGATTTTCCAATCAAGAGAGATTAAGTTTGGTTGAGCCAAACGATAAGTCGAATCTGAATTTTTCAGAGACGCATCGGAAGCGTAAAATGGCTAAGTCTTTTGAAGACATAATAGATGAATTAAATAAGTTTAATTCATTGGGGCTTGGCTTGGATGGGCCGGCCAAAGAGGGCCTCCATCCTCTTTGCTTGGCCGGCCACAACAAAGGGAGAGAACCAAGTTTTTGGTTCAATTTATAAAATAAACCAAGTGTGGTTTGTTTTATAAAATTATGGATGATATAAATTTTTTATATAATAAACCAAGGTTTGGTTTATTTTTCATGGAAATTAAAATGAACCATGGATTGATTTATTTTATAAAATCAATCATGGATTGATTTACCATGATAAGGAAATTTATTCCATAAAAGAGAAGAGACTTGATTGATTTTTATCATGAATTAAAATATAATTTTAACCATGATATAAAATCAAACTTGGCATGATGGAATAAGTTATTCCATATTTGAGAGGCTTGATGGTTGAGAGACCACTATATAAAGGACCCAAGGCAAGGCTTGGGGGTGAATCATAGAGATGAAGGCATAGGCTCTCTCCCTCTCTTTCTCTCCTTCTCTTCTCCCCTTCTTGCCGTGTGCCAACCAGCCCCAAGAAGGAGCACCAGCCGGCCATCCTTTTGTGGTTAGTCTTCCGACCTCTCTCTTGGTTTTTCTCGTCGCGTTCTCGGAGAATCTAGTAGTTCTCGAGAACACGAAACTCGTGGCTTTGCGAAGTCATCCCGAAGATACTCGGCGTGGACGCGAATAGAGGCGGAGCTTCCAAGGGACGCTTACGGTTGGATCTCGTCCCTTCCTTCGAGTTACGCGAGGTAATATGTAAATTAGTTTACGTTTCTGCAAAAATTTTAAATATATGATCATGTCTACACAAGATAAAATTGCATGCTTAGATGTGTGGTTAAATGATTTAGAGAAATTATTTATGCTAAACCTTCCGTTGCACGTAATTAATTTTAAAATTACGAATCCGCATCCATGTCCACATGCACCCGGACCCATCAGTGGTATCAGAGCCGAGATTTGTGTTCGACATAATCATATAATTATTTTGCGGAAAACTTTATCATGATCTCAATTTTGGAAAAATTTTCAATTATGGAAATTTTCCAATTATGGTAAATTTTAGACTTAGGAATTTCAAAGTTTGGAAATCCTCATGAAATTTCGCAAACTTTTGAAATATCTCTGTTTCTGAAATTTTATGATAATTGTGAAAACTTTCCATTTTTGGAAACTTTCCAATTTTGGAAATATCCTATTTTGGAAATTTTCCAATTTTGGAAAAACATAAGTTTTCTTTGTACCAGAAACTTACAATTATTCTGAAAACCTTTTATTTTTGGAAACTTTCCATTTATGGAAAGCTCGCAATTTTGGGCACTTTCTTTCAAGAAAGTCTAGACAAATTATGGGAATATTAATTGAAATTTAAATTTATAATTGGAAATTAAATTATTTACAAAATTCTTTATTTTAGATTGAGCCTCGGGGAGCCGTCCAATTTAAAGTGAGTTGTTATAATTAAATTTCCTAAATTGAATTTAAATTGTCAAATGTTTAATTTGGATTGAGCCTCGGGGAGCCATCCAAATTAAGTTATTGATATTAATTTTCCATAAATAAAATATGTGATCAAATCTTGGAAATTTTTGAGGTGATTCTCAAACGATAATTTCCTTATTTGATTTATGAGGTGATGCTCTTACATATTATTGTCTCCAAAATTAATTAGGAAAATTGTTTCCTTTGGAGTATATTTCCTTAAATAAGATTTTCATGAAAATAATATGTGGTTGAATTAAGGGAACCTGTCTCTTAATTTAATAAGATTTGATTTAGAAAAATCAAAATCTTAAACATATTATTTCCGAAATTGATTATGATAATTCAGGAAATTGTTCCCCAAAACAGTTCCTTGAATAAAGTATGAAATTAGAAATAGGAAATCCGGTTCCTAATTCAATTAATGAGACTTGATAAATTAAGTCACATACATACTTTATTAAGGAAATCGTTAGAACATGACATAATTATATGTCATAAATGTGCATAAAAGAAAAGGATGAGACCCAAAACCCCTTACAAAATATTAAGGCCAACACCTTCCATTAATATGGTTAGAACCGGAGTTTTGTTTCTCGTTTGGGTTGATGGACACATCCATGCCCGGCTTGAACCTCAACATGTTCAAACCATGGAATTAGTTTATGATTAATATAGTTGGAGTCAGAGGTCAATCCTTAGTTTTGGTTGTTGGACACATCCAAGCCTGACTAAACGGTTGAATGAGCTCTAACCATATTAAAACTATTTCTTGATTAATGGGTCAGCCTTAAGCTTGGAGCATCGATTTGTTGTGCCACAGCCAAGGTCGATGTAAAGAGAGGTGCAGTTGGGTGCTATGTATATTGTTGCATACTTGTTAATGAGTTAACAACCCAATGATTTA
Organism: Boesenbergia rotunda; assembly: GCA_024364735.1. NCBI lineage: Eukaryota > Viridiplantae > Streptophyta > Magnoliopsida > Zingiberales > Zingiberaceae > Boesenbergia > Boesenbergia rotunda. Next base: position 311,516 of record JAGFNQ010004225.1, read on the forward strand.
TGCAAACATTCAATTAGTTGATAGCATGATGTGATAGTTACATATGTATAATATGTAATTGGTATAATTACCTACCTTCATAGCTAAGAATAACTTGATAGACTCTAGCCATGGTTGTTCTTATCTATGGTTGGATATCAACCTATTTGGAGATGTTCCTACGATCCCCCGAATTGATAAAAAGGGTTATTCAATTCGAAAAATAAATAGGATTTAATTAATGTATATTGATGCATTCTTTATCATTCTCATCACATAACCTCAATTTGTATTTCTAGGATAATCACCTGATCATGTCTTCTCTGAATTTGCGTTCCATTTTGGACACCAATAAGCTAACTGGGCCAAACTTCATGGACTGGCTTCGAAACCTGAGGATAGTCCTCAAGGCAGAAAAGCTTGCTTATGTCCTTGAAGAATAACTTCCCAACCATCTGTTGGATCGAGAGAAAACGATAGAGGGGGGTGAATATCGTTAGTCGTTTCGGATTAAAATAAAAGCATACGCAGCGAAAAAATTAAAACTAAACAATACGCAAACACCAAGATTTTACTTGGTTCGGAGTCGCGGTCGACTCCTACTCCAAGACCCACGGTCATTGACCGTTTATTGCGGGCAATACTATAGTCATGCAAATGATTACAAGAATATGTACAGTATTAGTGCAGTAAAAGTACAATTAAAAATTAGCTCTTTGTTACCGACACCCGTTGTAGATCGTTCTTTGGTTCGTAGGGTCGTCGTTGCGCTAGAATCTCGAGATGGAAGGTTTCCGGAGCAGAGCGCTTGAGTAGAAGAGCGTATTGGCGTTGGAAGCAGTGATGTATGAAGCCTTGGGGTCGAGAGGCTATTTATAGCCTCCTGGGGCGCCCTGAACGTTGGGGGCGGCCCCCCCCCCCACGTGTCAGCCGATCCGAGCAACTCTCGATCAGCCCTTATCCCACTCGAATAGGGGTGAGAGTTGACTGTGGGGGCGCCCGGGACGCTGGGGGCGCCCGGGTTGACTCGATCCGCGGGCTTCTCGCTGGCTTGACTCTATCCGCTTCGTTGGCTTGAGCCCGGGGCGCCCGAGGCATCCGGGGCTCCCGGGAGCACGGGGTTGCCCGGGAGTATGGGGGTGCCCCGCCCAGTGAGCTTCCGAAGCATCCTTTTGCTGAACTCATGTTTGGCTTGTACTTAGGGCGCCCGGGTCCTTTCGGGCGCCCAACCCAGCTGCTGCCTCACTACTTTGAGGTTTTCTGAGCTGCAGACACTCGTTCATTCGGTCCTGCATTCAGGGTTAGTACCAAACAAGATAGAGCAAATATGTTAGTGAGTCTTACAGCCGTAGCTGTCTTGGTTCTGACTTTGGGTCTCCAAAATGGAACCCTAGGTCGAACCGACGCCTACTGTTCCCTCGACGGGGAACGCGTCCTCACCTACTCATCTCAGGAGAATTTACCTGATGCCAACCAGCTCCTCCGGTTGGACTTTTGCCCAGCAGTCCTTCGCCAGGTGCCTAGCTGTCCTTCGCCAGGTCTTCAGTACCAGGTAGTCCTTCGCGTGGTGCCTAGCATTCCTTCGCTAGGTCTTCGACTCCTAGCAGCCCTTCGCTAGGTGCCCAGCTGCCCTTCGCTGGGTCTTCGGTTCCAGGCAGTCCTTCGCCTGGTGCCCAGCTGTCCTTCGCTAGGTCTTCGATTCCTAGCAGCCCTTCGCTAGGTGCCCAGCAGTCCTTCGCTGGGTCTTAGGGTTCCGATGCCTAGCAGTCCTTCGCTAGGTGCCTAGCAGTCCTTCGCTAGGACTTTAATCTGCACACTCAAGTAGCATGTTAGATAAACATAACATCTTAACTTTTGAACCCTTTTGCCATTATCAAAACACAGGTTAGACTTGGGTGCTGTCTGCACCAACAATCTCCCTCTTTTTTATTTATGGCAACCCGGTTCAAAAAGTTAAGTTAATCAGAACAGATGATATAAAAGTTTAGTTCCCTCCCCCTGGAAGGAATCTCCCCCTAGGTTTTTCAAAAGTTCGTGGGGGTTTTTAACAAAAATTTCTCAGTCTAAGGATGTAATTAATTTTTCAAACATTTAGAACAATTTTCAAAAGACCCTTTAGAACATTTAGAACATATCTTCTAAAGTTTTAAGTGTTTAGAACCATAGCTTAAGTTTAAGATAAGTACTTAGCAAAATTTCCAATTGCTTATGTTTTAAGTACTTAGAAAAACTTTTTGAAAAACAGCTTGAGTTTAAGTACTTAACAAAGATTTTTGAGCACAGCTTAAGTTTAAGTAAAAAAAATTTTGAACACAGCTTAAGTTTAAGTACTAAAAAAAATTTTGAACACAGCTTAAGTTTAAGTACTTAAAAATTTTTTGAATTAAGTTTAAGTACTTAAAATTTTTTTTGAATACAACTTAAGTTTAAGTACTTAAAAAATTTTTGAATACAACTTAAGTTTAAGTACTTAAAAAAAATTTGAAACAGCTTAAGTTTAAGTACTTAAAAAATTTTTTGAAGAAAGACTTAGTAATTTTGAAAACAAATAGATTAAGTACTTTTTGAAGAAAGGATAAAGTTTTGAAATTTTGAATTTTGAAAAAAAATTTAAGCTTCTCTCCTTTCCTTTCTCTCCCCCTTTGCCATATATCAAAAACAAAGTAATATAGCAGAAAAAAGATAAATAAATTGCATAATGTGTTGTACTGAACCAATTCAAAACCAAACCAATTTCAATTATCTCTTTTAGGGTCCTGTCTAACCCAATTAGCTACTTACTAACTGTTATAATCAGTAGTTTTCGCTAGGGTTAGTCGAGTTAAGTGTTCTGTTCAAGTTAGATTTTCTAAACTTGACACTTAACTTGATTACTGTTTAAGTTGTATTTAGTGCCCCAATTTCTGCAGATGCACTGACTTAAAGCATCTTGAATTAAGGCAAAGACCTAAGCATCTCAACCCATTCTAAGTTATCAATCAAAAGTACCCTAAGGTGCTTGTGAGATGCTGGCTTCTAGATCTATAGGTGCATGCATTTCTAGGGTTAGGGCCTAGGCTAAGTCCATTTGCGAAGAAGCCCTAGTTTTGAAGGGGGTAGTTTTTGAAAATAAAACTAAGTCAAAAAATTTATTTAAAAAGATTTTTTTTAATCCAAGTAAAAGCTGATTTTGAAATCACGTAAAGTGTTTTAATCAAAGACTGATTTTTCAAATTAAATATAGCAGTAAAAAAAACAAAAGTAGAGTAACACCTATTCTACTCAGCATAATCAGATAGTCAACAAAAGCAAGTAGTCAACTCCATAAGTTAGCTGGTAAGATAAAGTACCAGCACAGTCATACAAGTCAAGTCTAAGTCAACCCTTACTAAGTAGGGCCAGTCAACTAGTACAATGCCAAACTAAGCTAGCAGGAGGGACCAGGATGATCAGATGAGCCGGGTGCCACGAACGAAACAGTGCCATCATCTCTTGATATTGTGCGTCGTTGGTTTCCCTATCAGCTCTGAGGGCATTCATGTACTCAGTGTAATAGCCCTGATTTGTCTCCATTTCTTCAGCATAATTTGCCTCCACTTCCTCCCGGAGGCTTTGGACCTATGTCTCGAGCCGTGTCACTCTCTAGTAGAGTGTCGGTGGTGGGGGCTCGTCTATGTGCTCCCGGACCTCGGCTGCGAGATCTGCAACATCGACCTCAACCTCCTAATCCGAGTCGATCTGGGGTACGACTCTCTGACGTCTCCAGGACAAAACCCCGGTACCCGAGACCTCTATACCAGCTAGGGAGAAGTTCCTATAACCTATTTCATCAAAGTCAGTCAACTCGGCCATCTCACCCTCGGTGATGTTACGACCGTGATGATGAAGAATGGAAGTGATGATGTGGCAATAGGGAGTACGTACCCGCCCCTGCGTGGTAACACTAGATGCATGTAGGATCGCATGGAACATGTGGAGTCCAATGTCGATGTCAAGCTGATGAATCAATGCGTATAGGAGGAAGGTGTGAAATGGTCGCATGGTAGCTACGTCTCTAGTGGATAAAGGCAGAATGCATCGGACTATCACTCTATATAGAGCGTAGTCCTGGACCTGAAGGTCAAAAGACTGAAATCGTCTGGCCAGGGGGTTTTTGACATGCCTATAGAAGTAGGAGTGTAGAGTATCTAGAGTAATGTGAGAGTAGGGAGCATCAAAGGGAAGCTCCCTAGGAGGGTAACAGCAAAAGGTGGACTGTGAGAGTCGTAGTCCAAGAAATCGGTTGAGTAGTGAAGGTGTGATTGTCAGGGGAATCCCTTGAATGGTGGTGGCGAACATAAGACCATCCTGACTAATTATGTTGTTATAGAATTCTGCACATAAGGATGTGTTAATTGGATGAGTGCAGAATACGAGGTTGCCGAGTTGGTAAAAGTTTATAACGTTCATAGCCAAGGGACAAGATTGGGAGAAGAATTGTCTATTTAAGTAGCTCGTTTTTATAGGCTTGTATGTCGTTCGAGCAAACTTATTACAAAGTTCTAAAGTTGGGAACCTAGGATCGGGACTCGGTTCGGTACCGGGGTTTGCTTGGTTTGCTCGGCGTTTTCTAACATTATGAAGGAATTGCATTAAAAGAAAATTAAAATTAATTTAAATGCAAATAAGATTATACCGGTTGGCAGCTCGGGGAGGCATTGTCGAGGATGAGAGCTTTGAGAAGGTTGCAAGGTCACTTGGAAGGAAGGGAGTTGGAGAGGAGAATGATTTTGGGTGTGGCAAGATGAGGAGATTCGGGTGGCCTTTTATAGGCATTTTGGCTAGGGCGCCCGGGAGCTCCCGGGCGCCCGGTACAGAGACTGCCTTTGGCAGTGTCCTAATGCTGCTTGGGGGCGCCCGGGACGGCCCGGGCGCCCCGGCCAGGCTTGGATGGCAGCTTTGCTGCTTTTTGATCGGGACTGGGGGCGCCCGCAAGGGCCGGGGCACCCTGGTCAAGTGATAAAGGCAGATTCTTGCTTTGAGAGATGTGAAGGTGCTGTGCGGGCCGCCCGAGGAGTCACGGGCGCCCGGGTTAGGTGTGATTTGACAACTTTGTTGTCTTGTTGACCTTTTGACCATGGTTTAATTATTTTGACTATGGTATGACTACTTTGACCATGATTTGACTGCATTGACTATGGTTTGACTGCTTTGACCATGGTTTGACTAGTTTGATCATGGTTTGACTAGTTTGACCATGGTTTGACTAGTATTAGTTCAATACCGTTCTAAACTAAATTTTTGCAATGCAAGTATTTAACGAATTTCGATTAAAGTAGATTTTACCGTCTCACCCAATCTAGGGTTATCAATCACGTTTGCCTTATGGATTCTGTGAGACAGGTTTTGGTAGATAGAATTTATTTTGAAAAATTATGATTTATTTTTTTTTTAAAATGAATTAATTTTGAAAACAGTTGATTTTGAGTTTTAAAAAAATGTTTGAATCTACAATTAACTGAAAATTTGTGTTAGATCCAAATTTTACAAAGAATAATTTGAATTTGAATTTCAAAAATTGGCTTCCAGGTCTTGGCGAGGCACTAGGCCTTCTTTGGCCGTAGCCTTATTGGATCATCAACCCTTTCCTTGACAAAGCCTTTTGATGAAATTTCATTTTCAAAATTATTTTTTGAAAAATTCTGGTGTAACTAGTTTGGGTCTTGGATCGGTAGCTTCGGCTAGTTTCACCAGTCTAAAGAGACCAAGTAGAGTATACTTGACCTTATTAGATTTGGCTTCCCTAACGTACTATCATCTCACCGCCACCCAATACTATGTTGTTCAAATTTCAGTTAAGTTGGTTCAGTCCTTAAACTAACCATTCCTAAGTCTAAGCATGGTAAATTGCGGGAATTAAATAAACAATCAATCATGCAATTTGCAAACAAAATTTGAATTTTATCTAACAATAAATATTGTTTTTAATTTGGCTCCCCTGGACTAAAGGCACGATAATGGTTTGGCAAGATGTGAATCTTGTCCTTGGGGATCCAATACTGATTTGATCCAGTTTGTTTGTTCAGGCACAGTTTGGGTACCCATACCTGAACTTTAGGTCTGGACTGGTTCAGTACAGCATAGTAGGATCTTTGTCTAGATTTGGTTCTATAGCCTAGTCCGGATCGATTTAAAACCGACTTCTGTTTTCCAAGAATCATGTCAAGACCCTTGGAACCAGAAGTGAATCGTTATAAGACTGATCTAAGGTCCTTAACTTGAGTTTTCAAGGAGGAGTTCTCTTTCTCAAGTTTTTCAACTTGAGTAGAGGTTCCTTCTTGAACCTTCTCAGTTAAGGATCTAGAGTCAGCTCTCTCTTTCAGGAGTTTTACTTCCTGTCGGAGAGATTCGACTCGGAGTTTAGCTTTCGCCAAATCTCGAGAAAGATAGGAAATTAACTCATTTAATTGAATTTTTAAAAAACCACTTACAGTTATTTCGCCGTCCTCTGAGAATGTAAGTTTGCCGTCGTCCGGCTCCGACTCTGACTCGGTCTCGATTTCTTCTGAGGCGGTTAGTGCGAGCAGGTTCGACTGTGGGACCTCTTCTTCTTCTTCGGAGGAGGACTCGTCCCACGTTGCCTGAAGTGCCTTCTTCTTTCTTGTCTTCTTTGTTTCCTTTAGGTTAGGACACTCTGTCTTGTAGTGACCCTTCTTTTTGCACTCGTAGCAGGTCACGTTTGGTTTGTTCTTGTCATTTGAGGGTTCAGCTGGTTCTTGCTTTCTTCGGCTAGCTTTTCTTCTGTTGGTCTGGTTTTTCAGCTCTTTGTAGTAGTTGCGGGCTAGCGAACCAACTTAGGCCGATTTCTCTCGCTGTCTTCTGAGTCTGAATCTGAATCAGACTCGGGTGCAGGTTGAGGCTTCTTCTTGGTTGCCTTTCCAGCTTTACCTGCAACAAAAGCAATGCCTTTCTCGCCAGATTACAGTTAGTCTGTTCATGTAATTCGAGTTCAGAAAAAAGTTCATCTAACTTGATTTTAGAAAGATCCCTAGAAACTTTGTAAGCATCTACCATAGATGCCCACAAGGTGTTTCTTGGGAAAGCGTTAAGGGCGTACCTTATTAGGTCACGATTTTCTACCTTGTGACCAATGGTGTGTAGACCGTTCATCAGCTCCTGAATTCTAGCGTGGAGCTGAGCTGCTGATTCGCCTTCGTTCATCTTGATGGTGTATAGCTTGTTTAGCAGAAGGTCCCTCTTGCTGATTCGGGTGTCGGAGGTTCCTTCGTGTAGTTCGATCAGCTTACCCCAGAGTTCTTTGGCGTTGTTGAATGGACCCACCAGGTTCAGCTCCTCTTTTGTTAGGCCGCATTGGAGTGTTTGGGTCGCTTTGGTATCAGCTTCAATTTTCTTTTTGAGTGCAGCGTCCCATTCAGTGTAAGATTGTTGTACTCCATCAGCATTCCTTGGTATTTCTAGTCCGGACTGGATGATTATCCACATGTCCACCTGAGTTTTCAGGTGGACCTCCATCTGCTCTTCTAGTAGGAGAAGTCCTCCCCACTGAAGAGCGGCGGTCTTGCGGTACTGAAGCCTTCTTGCATGGCCATTTAAGAATTTATCTGAAATAATAATAAACAAAAGAAAGAAAATATCCCAAGACTTGGTCTTGGATTAGTAGTGTGGGAAGAAGAAAAAAAATTTATCGAGGGGTGTTGCACCAACCTCGATTAACGAGAAAAATTTCGAGCGGAAAAAGAATTAAAAAGATTTCGTAAAAATCTGAAAAATTCTCAAATTGGTGGTTGCACCAATATTGAGCTTCCCCGCTCTGATACCACTTGTTGGATCGAGAGAAAACGATAGAGGGGGGGTGAATATCGTTAGTCGTTTCGGATTAAAATAAAAGCATACGCAGCGGAAAAATTAAAACTAAACAATACGCAAACACCAAGATTTTACTTGGTTCGGAGTCGCGGTCGGCTCCTACTCCAAGGCCCACGGTGTTGACCATTTACTACGGGCAATACTATAGTCGTGCAAATGATTACAAGAATATGTACAGTATTAGTGCAGTAAAAGTACAATTAAAAATTAGCTCTTTGTTACCGACGCCCATTGTAGATCGTTCTTAGGTGCGTAGGGTCGTCGTTGCGCTAGAATCTTGAGATGGAAGATTTCCGGAGCAGAGCGCTTGAGTAGAAGAGCGTATTGGCGTTGGAAGCAGTGATGCATGAAGCCTTGGGGTCGAGAGGCTATTTATAGCCTCCTGGGACGCCCTGAACGTTGGGGGCGCCCCCCACGTGTCAGTCGATCCGAGCAACTCTCGGTCAGCCCTTATCCCGCTCGAATAGGGGTGAGAGTTGACTGTGGGGGCGCCCGGGACGCTGGGGGGCCCGGGTTGACTCGATTCGCGGGCTTCTCGCTGGATTGACTCTATACGCTTCGTTGGCTTGAGCCCGGGGCGCCAAGGCATCCGGGGCGCCCGGGAGCACGGGGGCGCACGGGAGCATGGGGGCGCCCCGCCCAGTGAGCTTCCGAAGCATCCTTTTGCTGAACTCATGTTTGGCTTGTACTTAGGGCGCCCGGGTCCTTCCGGGCGCCCAAACCAGTTGCTGCCTCACTCCTTTGAGGCTTTCTGAGCTGCAAACACTCGTTCCTTCGGTCCTGCATCCAGGGTTAGTACCAAACAAGATAGAGCAAATATGTTAGTGAGTCTTACAGCCGTAGCTGTCTTGGTTATGGCTTTGGGTCTTCAAAATGGAACCCCTAGGTCGAACCGACGCCTACTGTTCCCTCGACGGGGAACGCGCCCTCACCTACTCCTCTCAGGAGAATTTACCTGATGCCAACCGGCTCCTCCGGTTGGACTTTTGCCCAGTAGTCCTTCGCCAGGTGCCTAGCTGTCCTTCTCCAGGTCTTCAGTACCAGGCAGTCCTTCGCCTGGTGCCTAGCATTCCTTCGCTAGGTCTTCGACTCCTAGCAGCCCTTCGCTAGGTGCCCAGCTGCCCTTCGCTGGGTCTTCGGTTCCAGGCAGTCCTTCGCCTGGTGCGCAGCTGTCCTTCGCTAGGTCTTCGATTCTTAGCAGTCCTTCGCTAGGTGCCCAGTAGTCCTTCGCTGGGTCTTAGGGTTTCGATGCCTAGCAGTCCTTCTCTAGGTGCCTAGCAGTCCTTCGCTAGGACTTTAATCTGCACACTCAAGTAGCATGTTAGATAAACATAATATCTTAACTTTTGAACCCTTTTGCCATTATCAAAACACAGGTTAGACTTGGGTGCTGTCTGCACCATCACCATCCTCCTGAAGATGCAACTCCATACCAGTTAGTGGCCTATCAGAAACATGTGGCTGATTCTGAACTTGCGAGTTGCATTATACTGGCCGCTATGGTACCTGAGCTACAAAAGCAGCATGAGCATATGGATGCTCATACCATCATCTTCCATCTTCATGAGCTGTTTGACGAGCAGGCGAGATCCGAAAGGTTTGAGGTCTCTAGACTCCTCTTCACCTCTAAGATGCAGGATGGCACTTCTGTTTCACAGTTTGTGTTGAAAATGTTGGGGTACATTGAGCGATTAGGCACACTCGGATTTGCAATGGATCACGAACTAAGTATTGACTTAATTCTGCATTGTTTGCCCAAGAGTTACTCATAGTTTGTGATGAACTATCGGATGAACAAACTGGAGACTACCATTCCTGAATTACTCAACCTGCTGAAGACTGTAGAGCCTTCTGTAAAGCAGGATCAGAAGACGGTACTGTTAGTTGGTTCCTCAAAGAAAGGCTCTAAGAGGAAGCCCAAAGAACAAAATAAGGGAAGGAAGAAAAAGGCCAAAAATATTGAAAAGGCACCAAAAGGCACTTGCCATCACTGCGGCAAGGAGGGCCACTGGAGAAGAAACTGCAAGGTTTATCTTGAGTCCCTGAAGAAGAAGGCATCCGATGCCCCATCCTCTTCAGGTATCTTCGTTATTGAATGTCACTCTATTTCCTCGGACACCTGGGTACTTGATACTGGGTGTAGCTCACATATATGTAATGACATACAGGGGCTAAGGAATAGAAGAAGACTCGTCAAGGGAGAAGCGAATTTGCGAGTTGGAAATGGAGCAAAGATTGCTGTTGTTGCCATCGGAACATATTTGCTAAAGCTCCCTACTGGACTTGTCTTGGAATTGGATAATTGTTATTTTGTTCCTTCGTTAATAAAGAACATTGTATCTATTTCATGCTTGAATGAAAAGGGTTATCATTTAACTTTTAGTAACAATTGCTGTTACATAACTTTAAATGGTGTTCTTTATGGGACCGAAACTTTATGCAATGGTATCTACACATTAGATTTATCCGGTGACATTTTCAATATCGAAGTCAGCAACAAACGTGCTCGAATAGATAATCAAATAGACTCCTATATGTGGCATTGTCGTCTTGACCATGTAAGCAAGAAACGCATGACCAAATTACACCGATATGGAATTCTGGAATCATTTGAACCCGGTTCATTTGATACATGTGAATCATGCTTAAAAGGCAAGGTGACCAAATTACTCTTTTCCGGAAAAGGTAAACCAGTGGGAGAATTGCTTGGTCTAATACATACTGATGTATGTGGACCAATGTCAACTCTTGCACAAGGAGGTTATAGCTACTTCATTACCTTTATCGATGATCACTCACGATTCGAGTATGTGTTCTTAATGAAACACAAATCTGAAGCTTTTGAGAAATTCAAAAAGTTTAGAAGTGAAGTAGAGAAACAGCTTGGCAAAAGTATTAAGATACTTCGATCCGATCGGGGTGGTGAATACTTAAGTCAAGAGTTTCAAGATTATCTTAGGCACAATGGGATATTGTCTCAATGAACTCCGCCATATACACCACAACATAATCGTGTATCTGAGAGGCGTAACCGAACCTTGATGGACATGGTTAGGTCTATGATGAATCATGCAACTCTTCCAAAATCCTTTTGGGGCTATGCGCTTAAGACAGCTGTTTACTTACTAAACAGAGTCCCAACCAAGGTAGTCTCTATTACTCTATATGAGACGTGGAATAGTAAGAAACCTCATTCATCTCACCTAAAGATATGGGGTTGTCCTGCTTATGTAAAGCGGACTGTATCCAACAAATTGGATGCTATGTCTGATAAATGTCTATTTATTGGATACCCTAAGGAAACGAAAGGTTACCAATTCTATCATCCCTTGGAACAAAAGGTGTTTGTTTCAAGGCATGTTGTATTTCTAGAAAAAGAATTTCTTTTACAAGAAAACAGTGGGAGTAACATTGAACTTGAAAAAGTTCAAGAAACTCTAATAGACATTATAGAGACACCTAGTCTAGACCCACAACCAATAACTCATAATGATGAGCTATCAGTTGAACCTAAAACAACACCACTTTTTCGTAGGTCTGATAAGACACGCAATATTCCAGAGAGATACGGATTTCTCATAAGTGAATCGAACGACGTGTTACTCATTAACGATGACGAACCTATCAATTATGAAGATGTTCTTAAAAATTCAGAAAGGGATAAATGGCTTGAAGCCATGAAGTCGGAAATGGATTCCATGTACAAAAATCAAGTATGGGACTTGGTTAACCCACCTGAAGGGATTAAGCCCATAGGGTGCAAGTGGGTTTTCAAGAAGAAAATCGACATGGAAGGTAACGTTGTTACCTTTAAGGCTAGATTAGTGGCAAAAGGATATCGTTAGAAACAAGGAATTGATTATGATGAAACCTATTCGCCAGTAGCTATGCTTAAATCCATTCGGATGCTCCTGGCCATAGCAGCTCATTATGATTATGAGATATGGCAAATGAATGTGAAACATCTTTCCTTAATGGAAACCTGCTTGAGGATGTATACATGATACAACCTGAAGGTTTCACATCGGTTAATAAAACCAAAGTATGCAAGCTTCGATGATCCAAATATGGACAAAAGCAAGCATCCAGGAGCTGGAAAATCCATTTTGATGAGACAATCAAAGAGTTTGATTTCTCACAAAATCCTGATAACCTTGTGTAGGGTTTTTCGGGCCGCGAAAATCGCTTTTTCGCGTCGCGGAAACCCCGAAAGCCCCAATAGAAAGGATTCGAGCGAAGAAAACCATTTCAAAAATTTTACGAGTGCTCGTTTACATGCTTCAAAACCGATCTACAACCTAGATCTATTAGAGAAGAGAAAACTACCTTCGATGCGTGCCCCGCAATTCCCGCTCGCTCCTCGGTTGGTGTCGGATCTCAAGGATGCAAAGTAGCAACCCTCTAGAAGTATCCACACAAGCAAGAGAGTGGAGAGAAGAGCCCAAAAGTGTGCTAGCACTACTTGGGGTCTCGGCAAGATGAGAGGAGAGGGAGAGCAAAACAAAACAAAACCAAGTGAGGAGAAGAATGAATCACACACACACAAAAAAAACTCCTTTTGTGTGTTTAAGTGGCCGGCCACCACCTTGGGTAACCCCCTATTTGAATTCAAAATTCAAATGGGGAGGTTACTTAGCCTTGATGATGATGCCAAGTCATCACTTGGTCAAGTCAAGGTGATGTGGCTTGAGTCAAGTCAAACTTGCCTCTTATGGACTTTCCATATTTAGCCAAAGTCAAACTTTGACTTCATTATTCTCCCATGATTAGATTCATCCAACACTTGGATCAAACTCGAGTTCAACTCAAGTTGTCTAATTTGAGTCAAGTCAAACTTGCCTTTTATGGACTTTCCATATTTAGCCAAAGTCAAACTTTGACTTCATTACTCTCGGTCCATCATATGGACTTATTCTCCATCTATTGCTCTATGTGTGTGACCCTATAGGTTCTTGTAACGTTGGCAATGCCCTTAAACCTATTTAAGGACATAAGCAATGAGAGATATCTAGCAACACATCATTGCTACTCAAGTTACAAGAATGTCGAGATCCAACATCACCATTGTGACTAATAATTGTGACCATCACAATATGTGACAACGTCCTTCTATCCTCGATATCTAGATTGATCTTTCATGAGGCATAGACCGTGTCATCCTCAAATCAATCTATATGTCTTGATCTCCAAGTAGACTCACTATAATCAAATAAGCTCAATATCTAATATTGCCTTATTTGGGCATGGCCATGCACTTAGTGGTCTTACTCTATCAAGAACGAAGATATCACTCCCGTCATATAGGAGGGATAGATCACATCTACGTTACTCACATCCCTCCGCATAATTTGTTACAAACCCAGTAATCGCCTTTATAGTCCACCCAGTTACGGGTGACGTTTGACGAAGCCAAAGTACGTAACTCCTTATGTAGGGAACTATGGTAACTTCAGGTCTAGGACTATAGTCATACTAATAGTCACATGAGAAAGTATATGACACTCATATAACGATCCATGATACTTTCTCATGGCGGGCCATTCAATATACATTCTCTAATGTATACCCATGTGTCAACTTGATATCTCATATCCATGACTTGTGAGATTAAGTCATCATGTTGACCTACATGCTAGTCTCTATGCATTAACATTGTCCTTGAATGTTAATACTTGACTAGGAATAATTAAGAGTAGTGTTCTCTATATCATCTCACTATCGATTCAACTAATCGATTGATATAGATAAGAACCTTCTACTCAAGGACGTTATTATACTATGTTATTTGACACCAATACACATAAGTACAATAACCATAAGAAATGCCTTTATATATAAGAAATATATATACAAGAATATGATACAATGAGTCCAAAAAGTAATCATCATATGATTGGCTCTAGGGCTCTCACTAACACCTTGTGTGTACAAGAAGGTTAGTGGGAGTGCAGTCGTATTCCTAGTGTTATATGTCGATGACATATTACTTATAGGAAACGATATATCAGTCTTACAGTCAGTTAAAATTTAGTTGTCCAAAACTTTCTCCATGAAAGACCTGGGAGAAGCAACCTATATCCTTGGGATTAGAATCTATAGAGATAGATCAAAACGGTTGCTTGGTCTTTCGCAATCTACATATATAGACCGAGTGCTAGAAAGGTTTAGTATGTAGGAATCCAAGAAAGGTTACCTTCCCATCAGGCATGGGATCAACCTTTCGAAGTCTATGTGCATGCGCATAGAAGACGAGAGGATTTGCATGAATAAGATTCCTTATGCATCCGCGATAGGATCTATCATGTATGCTATGTTATGTACTAGGCCCGATGTATCGTATGCTCTGAGCGTCACAAGCAGATACCAGTCTGATCCAGGAATGGATCATTGGGCGGCTGTCAAGACAATCCTCAAGTACTTAAGAAACACTAAGGATGTGTTCCTAATATATGGAGAAGGTAATATGGTAATACGTGGGTATACAGATGCCAGTTTCCAGACAGATAAAGATGACTCCAAATCTCAGTCTGGATACGTATTTATTTTGAATGGAGGCGCAATAAGTTGGAAGAGTTCCAAGCAAGATAACGTAGCAGATTCTACCACGGAAGCGGAATATATTGCAGCTTCGAAAACAGCAAAGGAAGCAGTCTGGATCAAGAAGTTTATCTCAGAACTTGGTGTGGTTCCAACCATTGATGAAGCAATACCGGTTTACTGCGACAACAATAGAGCTATTGCACAAGCGAAGGAACCAAGGTCTCATCAGCGATCCAAACATGTGCTTCGCCGCTATCATCTGATCAGAGATATTATAAGTAGGAATGATATACAAATTGAGAAAATTTCCACTAAAAGGAATTTAGCGGATCCTTTAACTAAGGCCTTGCCTCAAAGCAAGTTTGAGGGTCATGTTAGAGCCTGTGGTATTGGGTACCGTAGGGATTGACATTAGGCCAAGTGGGAGTTTGTTAGTGATATGAGAGAAGTGTCCTAAGGCAATCGCCTTATGATTGTAATCATTTATTTTAATAAATGAATATTCACTATTTGAGTATACATGTTTGTGTATTTGATTGAGATCTTAAACTCATTTACTGAATATCCGCAATACAATTCACAGTATGAGAGAATTTGTGATGAATTCACAACTAGTGATTATCTCTACATGTGCAATTGTGAAGTATTGAAATTGTCCCTAGTCGATGAATTGATAAATACGGACACTATCAATTCTGTTGAGACTAGCATGGGTTATTCTCTAATCAGCTGATTCTCATTGGCTGGTGACATTGAGATGTCTGGAGATAAATATGAATGCTAGTTAAGGGAACTAGTTCATTGGAGTGACTGGTTGTAAAACTTCATATGGTAGTCTACATATAGATATGTCAGTGAAGTTCTTACTGCAGCTAAAGTGCGATGTTCCTTTGACTTGCGGTGTTCAAGTCATCTTGGTCATGGAGACTTATACTTTGACATCTTAAGCAAGCATCTCCAAGGAGGTGTGGACCCAGGATGATTGGGTATAAGCCGAAGTGCCCGAAGATGTTTGAACAACCTATAAAGGATTCACCACTCCTTGCGAGGAGATGTATACCCAAGGCCTATCGTCGGATTGTTACTCGAAGCCTCTAGCCAGAGCATGACATGTTCAGAGTATGAATCTCTTAAATACATGAGAGTAATTAGAATCCGTAGGACGAGAAAACGTTACTTGGGCTAGGTGTGACGTAGTTAGCCTAGTGGGGACTGACACACATAGACCATGTCTTGAACCAAGTGGGTATAAGATGGTGAAGGGAATGGGGCATGATTCATTATAGCTGCTTAAGGGTTTCAAAATTGTTTCTGAGGTCAACCGTTGATCTTTCGATTAATTGGGGATCATGATGTACTACTAGGTGTCACTCATGATCGTTCTATAATTGATTAATTATAGACGACCAATATAAATCGAAAGCCTATTTAGTCACACGCACTACGAGTAATCCGAGGGGTTTAAAACGAGTTGAAAATTGAATTTTCCAATCATGAGAGATTAAGTTTGGTTGAGCCAAACGATAAGTCGAATCTGAATTTTTCAGAGACGCATCGGAAGCGTAAAATGGCTAAGTCTTTTGAAGACTTAATAGATGAATTAAATAAGTTTAATTCATTGGGGCTTGGCTTGGATGGGCCGGCTAAAGAGGGCCTCTATCCTCTTTGCTTGGCCGGCCACAACAAAGGGAGAGAACCAAGTTTTTGGTTCAATTTATAAAATAAACCAAGTGTGGTTTGTTTTATAAAATTATGGATGATATAAATTTTTTATAAAACCAAGGTTTGGTTTATTTTTCATGGAAATTAAAATGAACCATGGATTGGTTTATTTTATAAAATTAATCATGGATTGATTTACCATGATAAGGAAATTTATTCCATAAGAGAGAAGAGACTTGATTGATTTTTATCATGAATTAAAATATGATTTTAACCATGATATAAAATCAAACTTGGCATGATGGAATAAGTTATTCCATATTTGAGAGGCTTGATGGTTGAGAGGCCACTATATAAAGGACCCAAGGCAAGGCTTGGGTGATAATCATTGAGATGAAGGCATAGACTCTCTCCCTCTCTTTCTCTTCTTCTCTTCTCCCCTTCTTGCCGTGCACCAACCAACCCCAAGAAGGAGCACCAGCCGGCCATCCTTTTGTGGTTAGTCTTCCGACCTCTCTCTTGGTTATTCTCGTCGCGTTCTCGGAGAATCTAGTAGTTCTCGAGGACACGAAACTCGTGGCTTTGCGAAGTCATCCCGAAGATACTCTGTCACGCCCCGAGACCCAAGAGCCGCTGATCCAATATAAAATCGGACAGCACCTCCCCTGTCCGGCGGACAATTTACACACACACAATATATATAACAATCCACGCAGTTTAAATATTTGCACAACCACGCAGTTTAAAGGGCCACAGGCCTCAGATATAAGCAGAAACCACAGTTATATGATTATAACTATCGAAAAACCAAATCCGGACTCACCTGAGCTGCCAGGGGGCAGGAACAAAGCCAAAACCGAACGAAGTCCAACATAGGACTCAAAAGTACAATACCTTCAAACAGAACGTGCATACATGTTCAAAACATACAGCGGAAACATAGGAATACTACAGGGTCCATAGCAAAACAAGGAAAACCAAAAAGGGCTCCTCGGGAGCTGGGGACTGGCGGCTCGGGATCTCCTCGCAGACATCAACCTGAAATAAATATATATGGCAACGGGGTGAGTCCATAGCTCAGCGAATACCCAACAGATATGCATAGAAGGTTATACCAACAATAAGAGTTCAGCTACTACAGTCTCACAACAACAGTAGGGAAAAACTAGTACTGAACATACCGAAGTAAATATATACCTGAATCCATCTAACCTGTAAAGAGGGTAAGAAATACCAGAGGAAAACCAATAGACATATAAGCTCAGTTAGCAAGTCTCCAGAATATGCGATGTCAAACAAGTGCAGCAAATAAGTGCAGCAAACAATGCACAATGCAAAATATGCACATGGTGCAATGACATGTGTCACCCCCTAGTCCCAGTCAGGATATCGTTCACGACGTCCGCGTGGGTAGAGCTGTGACAAACTGTACCCAGTCAGGACATAGTCCACAACGTCCGCGTGGGTCAGCATGCAACAATGCAAGGATGGTGCATGCCCCAAACATATAAAGCACCCTGATGCAATGACATGTGTCACCCCCTAGTCCCAGTCAGGATTGTCCATAACGTCCGCGTGGGTGGAGCTGTGACAAACTGTACCCAGTCAGGACCTCGTCCACAACGTCCGCGTGGGTCAGCATGCAATAATGCAGAGATGGTGTATGATAGATACACATACCTCCCTCCCAAGTCCTCAGTATACTAAGTCTCAGTCTGAAATCCTATCACAGGAAATACAGGTAACTTACAAGGTATACTGACCGAAAAACTACCAATCTCTCAAGGTCAAAGGCAGGAGATACACCACTATCTCTAAGCATATATATATCGATATGACAATATCCGAGACTGTATGGAACAAACAGTATCATAACTCAGGGATAAACTACATGTATCCAGAACAGGCACAATAACTCAGAGATGAACAACAAGTATCCAAAACAGGCATAATAAACAGGGATATCGTATAATCTTACTGCTACCTATAACAGTCTATGCATAATCACATGACAATATCAAAAGAGATAAGTCAAAGGGTACCCGCCTCCAAAAGTAGAAGTCCGTATCAAAAGGGAAGAACCACCCGTCCAAATAGTAGCAATAAATCCGATCAAGCGCCTGTATCAAGGATGTAATTAATTAGCTATTACACAAATAGCAACTAGCTAATTAATCCCTAATCCGTTTTAGGATTTACCGAATCCGTCACTTTCCATTTAATTACCTTTAATTAAATGAGTAACCCTAGTTTGCTTTGGATTAAGATTCAATTCACCATATTAATTTCCAAGGCCACACTATGAAACCAATAACCTAAATCCAATTACGTATGTTCCACTCACAGCATAGCTTAACCAAGCTCCATCATCAACTAACCCAACAAGATATCATGGCGCAACAGAGGTTGTATACAACCCAAATCAAGAAAGACATCACATGACCAGAAATGGAACTAGTCCAATTTAATCCAGATTCAACTCTAAGGGTTACAATCCACTCTAGATTACCAAGTCATCCCATGAATGATTAATTACATCAATCCATTAAACATAATTTAAATCTCCTAAGTAAGCAACATTTCCTTCATGAATTCAGTAATCAACCATACTACACAACAAGATAGAAAAGAAAACTCATCCTCACACTGCCACCAATTCCTCCTAGTAAGAAAAAGGCACTTCACCACGCAGAGAAGCTCACAGTGATCTCTGCAAACCCAAACACACCAATTCATCATAATTCAAGCCGATGCATCTCAACCAAAAGAGAAATCATGGAGGTAAGCTATTCTCAATCCAAAATGCTACGGATCAAGCCACCCAGATTCAGAGAATTCACCCCAACCAGATCAAATAGAATAAACCTATAAGTTCCAAACTAAAGATAACTCAATCCACAAGGTCATCCCAAAACCGAAAAATCACCCACACACCATTTGTTAATCAAGGAACCCAAATCCAGAATCTCAAGTCCGGAAACTGAATCGCAATTCACAGCTACTCCTTAGCAATGGTGATTCGATTGAATTAGGATTATTATTTCTAATCAAAAGAAACGATCCGACACAGCCAAGATCATAGACAAGATTTCAAATCCTTACCTCAAATGCAATCGCGCAACGCACTCCCTTCCTCCGCTCAATCTACAGATCTGTCGGATGTCTTCTTGGTCGCGGCGAAGAAGAGAAGAAGAAGAAGCTAGGTCTTCCGCTATCGCAAACCCACCTCAGACCAAAGCTTAGCGTCGCCCCTCATCCGCGTGCGTGAAGAAGGGATGAGTCGGTGGCTAGGCTAGGGCACGCGAAGGTGAGGGAGTGGATGTGGAGGTCGATGGTTATTGCCTTGGCCGGCCTCCGCGAGCGGGCGAAGCAGAGAGAAAGAGGAGAAGGCAGTGGCGTCGGCTACTGGCTTCGCAAGGGGAGGAAAAGGGGCGGCTGCGATCGGCAGGGAAGAAGACACAAGTGTTGAGCCCGAGCCCTAATCAGCCACTTATATCGGTCTTTTTGCAGTTTAGTCCAATAGGCTTTGGCTATTTGCAATTTCATCCTTATGTTTAAAATTTCCTTACACTTTAGGCCTTTTAACTATTAGTTCTATTTCATTTAACTCCTTAAATTTCGTCGAAGAGCCTAGAACACACGAACTATTTTCCCAAATTTTTTTCCGGAGCAAAATAAAATTGTCGGATTTTACATCCTCCCCCACTAACAAAAATTTGGTCCCCAAATTTCGTCATTCCTCATACAGCACACACAAGCAGCTAAACGTGTTTGTACTCATCATGAGTAACCACTTCATCTGATACCCTAAGGTTACACTGCTACGGAGCAACTGGAGTTATCAATCCAGAGGTTATCATCCGATAACCAGATACACCCGATCAACCATTCAGTCATTACACCCATCCAGGGCACTCAATTCTAAGATCACTGGTGCCATGTCTATGCTTCGATCCTCAAACATATAACATCGCATTCATAAGTATCACCCGAGTATCCCCAAGTCAATAACATCCTCCTAAGCATCACAAGTCATATATCTCCTCCACTAGATCGTCAGAAGATAACATATAGTTAAATGATTCCACCAATAATGCATATCATATGCTACTAGCAATAACAAACTTCCAAATACCCAATCACAAGAAGATCATATATCCACCAAATGATCCCTCAAAAAGCTACAAGTCCGACAGATCCATATCCACTACTAGAATCCTTAAAACAAAACATAACATAGAGATTCATCAATCTCAATCCACCTCTCAACACCATAACAAGTCGTATATCCCGATATACCATCGAGATTATCTAACCACGAACACTCGATCTATGAGTCAAAATCCCTCATAGAATCACGTACAATGAACGAGTCGACCAACCATCGGCTCGTAACCCAATATTCTCCGATTCCTTCACTCAAGGTTCAGAAACCTCCGAGTTCCAACTCCATAACATACAGACATGCTATCTCTCATGAGTATCTCAATATACTCATAAAGTCATTCCTTTATTCTCCCACAGGTCGTCCGCGATAATATCTAACTAGAGGTGACCTAGTCTTGTAAGTGATTTACCTCCGTGCAAATCATAAGTCCGTAGATACCCTCTTGGTTATTTAGACCAAGCAAAAGCAATGACCCATAAATGTCAAGCAACTAGCTTCACACTTTTCTGTATCGGCCTAAGTCACCAATCAAGCTGTACCCTCTAGGTCATCAACATGGTACAGGTGATTCGTGGTCAAAGTTATTAGGGAATAGGATGTAACAATCCACTAACGATAATAATATGTAGTTCATGCTACCCTTCTACATAAAAATAGGTCATGCACTATACACGTGCCTTCCAGGCCACCTAACTAGGTACGAACGACCCAACTGTCTGAAACTCCTTGAACTAGGGTAAGTCGATCCTAAGCTGATCGAGCCAACAACAATAAGCAATCCCTAGTTCTCGCTTAGCTAACAATAGCTAGAACACATACTATAAATAGTAAGGTCTAGAAGGATCAAAAGAATAAACCTCCAATAGATTGTCGACATATTCGACATTGGCTTTCCGATTCAACAACCGGGGCTACTAGAGAATTAACATTCTCTGCTCTAAGATCTCATCCGCAATATGTCACTAATCGCTCACATGAACGATCACGAATAGGATAGATTGACAAATGTCAATCCAACTAACCCAAGTCTACATATCTCTATTCATCCAGCATGAATATATGATCCCACCAAGCTGGGATAGTCTAACCCATCCAAAATCTAATACTGAGCATTAAAGCTAAGATAGTATTAGAAAGATATACCTTTTGCC
The DNA here is from genome assembly GCA_024364735.1 of Boesenbergia rotunda. Taxonomy (NCBI): domain Eukaryota; kingdom Viridiplantae; phylum Streptophyta; class Magnoliopsida; order Zingiberales; family Zingiberaceae; genus Boesenbergia; species Boesenbergia rotunda. Next base: position 332,861 of record JAGFNQ010004225.1, read on the forward strand.
GCCTGGAGAAGTCCTGTCACTGCCAAGTCCCAAATTGCCGTCGCATCGCAACCACGGCTTTAAAAATCCGTAATGTACTCGGATGAATAACATCAAACCCGAGCTCCGACACCTACCAGTTCAGTGTCAGATTTAAATTCCGAAAAATCCACGAATTGATGGTATCCCGCATCCTGGGCTTGATACCAAAAATAAATTGGTACCAGATAAACACCGTAAATCCAAAAGCACTCAAGGTATCCGACAACCTGAGCTCTGATACCAAAAATAAATTGTCACGCCCCGAGACCCAGGAGCCGCTGACCCAATATAAAATCGGACAGCACCTCCCCTGTCCGGCGGACAATTTACACACACACAATATATATAACAATCCACGCAGTTTAAATATTTGCACAACCACGCAGTTTAAAGGGCCACAGGCCTCAGATATAAGCAGAAACCACAGTTATATGATTATAACTATCGAAAAACCAAATCCGAACTCACCTGAGCTGCCAGGGGGCAGGAACAAAGCCAAAACCGAACGAAGTCCAACATAGGACTCAAAAGTACAATACCTTCAAACAGAACGTGCATACATGTTCAAAACATACAGCGGAAACATAGGAATACTACAGGGTCCATAGCAAAACAAGGAAAACCAAAAAGGGCTCCTCGGGAGCTGGGGACTGGCGGCTCGGGATCTCCTCGCAGACATCAACCTGAAATAAATATATATGGCAACGGGGTGAGTCCATAGCTCAGCGAATACCCAACAGATATGCATAGAAGGTTATACCAACAATAAGAGTTCAGCTACTACAGTCTCACAACAACAGTAGGGAAAAACTAGTACTGAACATACCGAAGTAAATATATACCTGAATCCATCTAACCTGTAAAGAGGGTAAGAAATACCAGAGGAAAACCAATAGACATATAAGCTCAGTTAGCAAGTCTCCAGAATATGCGATGTCAAACAAGTGCAGCAAATAAGTGCAGCAAACAATGCACAATGCAAAATATGCACATGGTGCAATGACATGTGTCACCCCCTAGTCCCAGTCAGGATATCGTTCACGACGTCCGCGTGGGTAGAGCTGTGACAAACTGTACCCAGTCAGGACATAGTCCACAACGTCCGCGTGGGTCAGCATGCAACAATGCAAGGATGGTGCATGCCCCAAACATATAAAGCACCCTGATGCAATGACATGTGTCACCCCCTAGTCCCAGTCAGGATTGTCCATAACGTCCGCGTGGGTGGAGCTGTGACAAACTGTACCCAGTCAGGACCTCGTCCACAACGTCCGCGTGGGTCAGCATGCAATAATGCAGAGATGGTGTATGATAGATACACATACCTCCCTCCCAAGTCCTCAGTATACTAAGTCTCAGTCTGAAATCCTATCACAGGAAATACAGGTAACTTACAAGGTATACTGACCGAAAAACTACCAATCTCTCAAGGTCAAAGGCAGGAGATACACCACTATCTCTAAGCATATATATATCGATATGACAATATCCGAGACTGTATGGAACAAACAGTATCATAACTCAGGGATAAACTACATGTATCCAGAACAGGCACAATAACTCAGAGATGAACAACAAGTATCCAAAACAGGCATAATAAACAGGGATATCGTATAATCTTACTGCTACCTATAACAGTCTATGCATAATCACATGACAATATCAAAAGAGATAAGTCAAAGGGTACCCGCCTCCAAAAGTAGAAGTCCGTATCAAAGGGAAGAACCACCCGTCCAAATAGTAGCAATAATCCGATCAAGCGCCTGTATCAAGGATGTAATTAATTAGCTATTACACAAATAGCAACTAGCTAATTAATCCCTAATCCGTTTAGGATTAACCGAATCCGTCACTTTCCATTTAATTACCTTTAATTAAATGAGTAACCCTAGTTTGCTTTGGATTAAGATTCAATTCACCATATTAATTTCCAAGGCCACACTATGAAACCAATAACCTAATCCAATTACGTATGTTCCACTCACAGCATAGCTTAACCAAGCTCCATCATCAACTAACCCAACAAGATATCATGGCGCAACAGAGGTTGTATACAACCCAAATCAAGAAAGACATCACATGACCAGAAATGGAACTAGTCCAATTTAATCCAGATTCAACTCTAAGGGTTACAATCCACTCTAGATTACCAAGTCATCCCATGAATGATTAATTACATCAATCCATTAAACATAATTTAAATCTCCTAAGTAAGCAACATTTCCTTCATGAATTCAGTAATCAACCATACTACACAACAAGATAGAAAAGAAAACTCATCCTCACACTGCCACCAATTCCTCCTAGTAAGAAAAAGGCACTTCACCACGCAGAGAAGCTCACAGTGATCTCTGCAAACCCAAACACACCAATTCATCATAATTCAAGCCGATGCATCTCAACCAAAAGAGAAATCATGGAGGTAAGCTATTCTCAATCCAAAATGCTACGGATCAAGCCACCCAGATTCAGAGAATTCACCCCAACCAGATCAAATAGAATAAACCTATAAGTTCCAAACTAAAGATAACTCAATCCACAAGGTCATCCCAAAACCGAAAAATCACCCACACACCATTTGTTAATCAAGGAACCCAAATCCAGAATCTCAAGTCCGGAAACTGAATCGCAATTCACAGCTACTCCTTAGCAATGGTGATTCGATTGAATTAGGATTATTATTTCTAATCAAAAGAAACGATCCGACACAGCCAAGATCATAGACAAGATTTCAAATCCTTACCTCAAATGCAATCGCGCAACGCACTCCCTTCCTCCGCTCAATCTACAGATCTGTCGGATGTCTTCTTGGTCGCGGCGAAGAAGAGAAGAAGAAGAAGCTAGGTCTTCCGCTATCGCAAACCCACCTCAGACCAAAGCTTAGCGTCGCCCCTCATCCGCGTGCGTGAAGAAGGGATGAGTCGGTGGCTAGGCTAGGGCACGCGAAGGTGAGGGAGTGGATGTGGAGGTCGATGGTTATTGCCTTGGCCGGCCTCCGCGAGCGGGCGAAGCAGAGAGAAAGAGGAGAAGGCAGTGGCGTCGGCTACTGGCTTCGCAAGGGGAGGAAAAGGGGCGGCTGCGATCGGCAGGGAAGAAGACACAAGTGTTGAGCCCGAGCCCTAATCAGCCACTTATATCGGTCTTTTTGCAGTTTAGTCCAATAGGCTTTGGCTATTTGCAATTTCATCCTTATGTTTAAAATTTCCTTACACTTTAGGCCTTTTAACTATTAGTTCTATTTCATTTAACTCCTTAAATTTCGTCGAAGAGCCTAGAACACACGAACTATTTTCCCAAATTTTTTTCCGGAGCAAAATAAAATTGTCGGATTTTACATACTCGGCGTGGACGCGAATAGAGGCGGAGCTTCCAAGGGACGCTTACGGTTGGATCTCGTCCCTTCCTTCGAGTTACGCGAGGTAATATGTAAATTAGTTTACGTTTCTGCAAAAATTTTAAATATATGATCATGTCTACACAAGATAAAATTGCATGCTTAGATGTGTGGTTAAATGATTTAGAGAAATTATTTATGCTAAACCTTCCGCTGCACGTAATTAATTTTAAAATTACGAACCCGTATCCATGTCAACATGCACCCGGACCCAACAACTTAAAGGTAGATAGGGCAAGGAGCTTGAAGGGTGTCGTTGCACCCGCTTTTATAGAGAGGAGATGCACATCTATAAGCAATAAGAGAGCAGCACGTCATCGGCGTTGATTGGTCATCTCGAGGAGCCGCTAGCCCATACTGTCGTCGCTTTGTATGGCCTACAACGTGTATCGGGGAGATATCACTGCATAAGGGGGGAGGAGGCACGTGGTGAGGCCACATTCGCTGAGCTATCGTGTCGCCATTACAAGACCCCACACACTTATAAAGGGCCTGGGATAGCCGTCAGAATGTCGTCGTAAAATTTGCTGGAATGCTGGACGTATTCAAAAACCACCCGGAGTCCTGAGTTGCATGGGCTGCTTCCTCAGACCCGGAATGCCGCCAGCGAAGTAGTAGAAGATGGAGAGGCCATCTGGGCAGAGCTTCTTCATCACATTACCAGTCTAATCAGTTAGACACACTTCTTTCGATCAGACTTGAAGGAAAGGACTTGTGATGGGGTTGAATACCCTGTGGCGGACACGGGGGCTACAGAAGTTGTATGACAAAATCCACCAAGCCGGAATGACTCCCTTGTCGTGACCCCCGAGACCCTCTCAGGAGAGGGGACCCGGAGACCAACCCGAGTAGTTATAACCCCGAAGGTAGCTTCAGGAAGACACACCCCCGAGCTCACCTCGGGGGTAAGCCCCCGAGATCAACTCGGAGAGACGAATGCCCTGGACCCTCGGGCCAAATAACCTCGGGATCACCTCGGGGGTAGTGGGGCCCAAGGAACACTCAAGCAGAGGTCCGTTTTCCTCGGATCGGTGGGTCATCATCATCCATTATGACGGAGTAATTACTACCCCTGATCAGCGGCCATAAAGGTCTTAATCATCGCAATGGCCGGATTGAGGAATCGTGGTGACCGTTACCAGGGTGATCCATTAACCGATAATCACGGGGACGTGGCGAAGGTTGTGGGGACTCGCGGATGGCCACCGCAGGTATAAAAGGTATTTCAACTCCTCCGGTAAGGGGGTTATGCATTCTCTACTACTCATACATGTATCTTTCTGCCTTCTACTTTTCCTCTCCATTGAAGCACTGACTTGAGCGTCGGAGTGAGTTCCGCCGAACAACCTCCGGCGTGTTCCCCTAACGCTCGTGTTGATCTCGCAGGGAGCAGAGTTCCTCCCTTAACGTCAGCATCCACGTGGACTGAACCCTGGTGATTGGTCGTCGACATTGATTCCTTCCAGAACAAGTATATTCATTTTCCTCACGCGTTAATCATAATATCCGAGTTAATAGCCCTTATGATTTACTTCTCTGTATTGATCTTGGGACCATTTGAAATTTTCACTTTAATTTTCTTATTTATTATCAACATATCTATATTGGCTAACACTAATATTTTTTTCTTCAGATATTCAATTATTCAAATCAATTAATTTTAAAAATAATTGTTCCGGTCTATGAAAATTTACAAAATACTCCTGAAGATTCATCCAAATTATTAATAGAATAATGATTGGGAAAGTGAAAATGAGAGAGTGAAAACCATAATGAATGACATGACACTTTGCATGCACGATCTCCGACGGGTTCACCGTGCCCCCCAGAGTATAATTTGATTCGGGGCGGCGGCCGAAGGCCGTCGATGGTATCCAAGTGATAATCAAACGTGTGCATGTAAAATATCACGTCATGTCATATTATACCATATCATTCAGTATAGTTTTCACTCTCTTATTTTTACTCTCTCTATCATTGCTCTTATTAATATTCATAGACCAATTTCTCAAAAAAAAAAAAAATCTTACAATATACTGGAACTAAAATTCGAATGCCTTCATTATCAATTGAACATTACTCCCAGATTAAATAGTTAAACATAGTGTCTTAAGAAATAGAACAAAATGGTATAAGGGCGTTTTTTTATTATTATTATTTTCGCCTGTGTTCTTCCTTATCTACGTCAATATCCCAACACAAAAATCAATCTTCCTCCTTTGGCCAATTCATGATGGCTCAAAAGGTTGATGTGATGAGTGAATTTTGTCATCGCTCATCGAGCCCTGTATGAAGTTCTCCGGATCGACAATTCAAAAATTCAAACCCAGTCGCAGTGGCGCGCCGCTCGCCGGAATCCACGTCGAGCCCTGTATGAAGTTCTGCACCGTGTACTGGGCCGCCCTTTTCTTGTTGATGACGTGCAATCCCGGCCACTTCACCCTTCCGGTGACGACGGCCCCCTGCCCACTGTTCCGGTACTCCGCGTAGTAGAGCGTGTTCAGCGCGAAGCTTCCGTTCCACGGCAGGTACCCTTCCTCGTGGATGAACCCGCCGATCTCCGACTCCATGATGATCGTCTTCGAGAACTCCTTCCACGGTCGGCCGAGGTAGCTGCGGATCGCCGGCCGCGACGGGTCCTCCAGGCGTCGGTCGGCCAGGAATCGGCAGCGCTGGATGACGAAGCCGGTGACCTGGCGACGGTCGGCGCGCCCCTGCGCCGTCACGATGTTCTGCTGGGTATCCAACGGCCGGCGCACCACGATGAGGCAGTTCTGGAACACCGCCGAGGCGTCGCCGAAGATGAAGTCGACCGTGCCGGCGATGACGCAGGCCCGGTAGAACTGCCGGTGCGAGTGAGCGTACAGCGTGTCCTGGTACCCTTCCATCCGGCAGTTCAGGAACACCGACTGGTCCGACACCACACGCAGCGCCACCGCCTGGTGCTTCTCCGGCCCCGCCGAGTTCCTGAACGTCAAGCCCACCGCCACAAACCTCTCTCCCGCGGCATCTGCATAACGAAAACCTCGCTTTTAACCGACGAAAAACAAGCCGCAGAAATCCACAAAGCAATCGACCGATCGATTACAGAATGTGGCGGTCAGAAACGTCCTCGTGCCGTCGATGAAGTTCTTGCTGCCGGTGATGATCGTATTCTTTGCTCCGTCGCCGTACATTGTTACATCGGTCATCTTCTTCGTAACGTTCACTTGTTCTTCGTATTCCCCTGTTTTTATGTAGATCACGTACCTGTTTAAAAATTCAAAACCATTTGAATTATCTATTCAGATTTAACTGATCTTTTGCTCACCCATATTCATATTTATATATTACTAATATAAATTACCTCCCTTTATATTTCTTGGGCATATTATCAAGCGCCTCGTTAATGGTGGTGAAGTTGCCGGTGCCGTCCTTGGCGACGGTGACATTTGGCGTGAGCTTGTTCCTCAGGCCCCTGAGCATCCGGCGGTTGTCTTTGGTGAACCAAAAAGGGTGGGCTCTCCGTTCGTCGAGGAGGCGGCGGCGGGAGGAGAAGTCGATCATGGAGAGGAGGCTGGAGGCCTTGGCGATGATAGCGAGGGCGTTACTGGTGAGCTCCTTGGCTCCCTTCATGGCGGCGTTCATCCTATCCTTGAGCTCGCCGTCGGGGAATCCGTCGATGCAGGTATGCTGGTAGGTGACGACGGCGCTGAGCCAGGTGCGCATGTCCTGCGACCGGGCGGGAAGGTTGTCGATGTCGTGGTCGATGATGCTCCTCAGCGTGGCGTTGATATCTCCCTTCGACTCCTCGTACATCTCCTGGCAGTCCTGCAATTCCGGCGATCATTTATTCATGTGATTTATTTTTATTTATTTTTCTCATCAACATGTTTAATTAATACGTGGGTATGAAAATGTAATTATAAATGATAATAGAAAATTTAACGATCGATCGGATGAGCTCTTTCGTGAGATGTTAATCATTTTTCTTACTTGAACGGCACCGCGCACGCGGCTGTCGTTGCTGGCGAGCAGCCGCGAGTGGGCGAAGCCCTTGCTGACCTCGTCGAGCGCCACCGAGACGACCGCCTTCAGCACCACCTTCGGATCCTGCATGTCCTCCGGCACCACCTTCTTCAGGCTCGCCTCGCACGCCTGCACGTAGTCCGTCGAGGAGCAGAGCGCGACGACGGACTTCCCCGACGAGTGCATCGCCGGGCCTCCGTCGCTGCGGCCGTCCTCGTCGTTCCCGTAGTTGGCGCTGATCACCGCCCCCACCACGACCAGCAGGAGGAGGGCGGCCGAGGCGGCGAGCAACGTCATCTTCATGACGTCTCTCTTCCGCCCCTCCGACATCTGCTTGCCGTAGATCGCCATGGTTGCTTAAGCACCACTTTCTTCTCGACACGGATCGATCGGAATCTCTTCCAGTTTCTTCTTATCCTCCTTCGATTGCTTGTTATAGAAATCGATGGCTCTCTGGAAATGGATGGTCAAGAAGGTCAACGGACGTTATTCGTTGATTTCTCTGCGAAATGACTTTATTGCGCTTGTCTTGGGGGAGGATTGTGGAGTTTGGCATGAGGGTATTTTGGGAATTTCGAATGAACTAGGGTAATTTAAGCTACCGTTGACCAGTATCCCATTTTAAGTAAAGAATATATTTTATAAATTTTTGGGGGTCAATTAATCTAACAATTTGAATAAGGAAATTATATAAAAATAAAGAACAGCGACATTAGAAAAAGAGTAACAAAAGCATAAAAGATAGGCCTTTTTAATAATAATAATAATAATAAAAATTTTAAAAAATCACTGAATAGTTATGGCAACATATAATACTTAATATAATATTATTATAATAATATAACAGTTATTAATAAAAAGATATTAATTAGCTAATACTGAATTAAGACTATCAGTCCCATCAAAATTTAAAAGTGTCCATCATGGATAAATAACTTAGAATCCTAGAATCCTAATAATTCTGGATTATGTGTTTCATTTAAAATTTTTTTTTATAAATATATCGTAATTAAAAATTAAACCTATTTGGATAACAACTTAACGTGGTTTCGTTATATGGTAATCTTGTGAGTACTTAATAGTTTGTACAAATTGTAGTTAATTTTCAAATAATTTTAATTCATTTAAAATAATTTTGATAAAAATTAAATAATCTTAATTAAGTTAATAAAGAATATTTGATATAATGATATTAAAAGTCAATAATTTAAAGTGTAATGTTGATCTTGTCAAAAAACGGAGAGGACTCTCACTCAGATGACACAATGAAATAGACGAATCGTAAGGGTGTTTAGGGTTGGGCCCAAGGCTTCCAAGAAGAACCAACGGCTTGGAAGAGGAATGTGATTCAGAGTGGAATAATAAAGGAGTTGCCAGGCAGTGAGAAGTCAATCCCCTCTTTGAAGCACTGGGAGAACCTTATATAGTGGAGGGGGTGACCCCTGTCTTGTCTCATAAAAGTCAATCTTCTGACAGATAATCTCGTGACAGCTTTATTTTTCTCGAGGGTCTGGCGTGGCCGCCAAAAGGTCATTCATTCATCCCTATTGTCAGTTTATCGTCAGACATTAATGCTTGAGGTCCAGGGCGGACATGATTATGACAGATGTCTCTTCATCATAATGAGAGGATCTGAGGTATCTTTCTGTATCTGATGGAGTCTAATTGTAATTAAACGGCTCTGATCGTGCGTTCACCCCGGCTTGTCTTATTAAGTAGCTTTGCAAATATATCCGGCCATAGCCGACCGGCCGCAAGGAGTCATCCGGAGGGGGCTCGATCGCCCGACCACCAATTGCTTGTGAATGAGCAAGTCGCTTATGAGCGGGTCCAGCAACTCCTGGCGCCTGTCAGTTCGACCGGCCGGTTGGGTGCACCCGACCGGACAGCCAGTCACTAGGCCATGAGTCGCTTTTTACAACGGGGCAGACAATTTCAAATTCGGGCATGTCAAGTCGTCCGGCCGGGCATAGCCAACCGGGGGCGTCCGATCGGAGCCCGAATACATGACCAAAGGCCGACACTTTGAGTTAAAGGGAGCTCCAAGGGCATGACTTCCCGTTGTCTAACTGATCACTCCCGACCAAGTATTATCGACCGAGGCTCATCTGACCGAACGCATCCAACCAAACACATCCGACAGGCTTCTCCCGACCGGATCCCAACTCGATAAGCCTCGGGCGCAGTCATCTGGCTGGACCAATTGCTATGCGCGCTCGATTGTACCTACCCCGACCGGACCACTTACTAGACCGGATTACCTACCCGACCGGATCACAAGCCTCCCCTTCAAGTCTAGTCGAGGGAGGCGATTAGTCCGACTGACTAGGCTATGCACCCGGTCTGACCTTTTTGTTGTTATCTGCTCCTGTGTCAATTATTGCCCCCGAATCAAGCTCATTATGGGCCGAATCCTCCTATCATCTCACAATTTAACGTCCTCGCCACGCATCCTGCCTCGACTGGGCCTCCCTAGCAACGAGGCGTCGCGTGTCAGGGGGATCGTGCGGTGTCAGGGTTGAGTTCTCGAAGAGTCGGTAAGGGCAGGAAATCGACGATGGGGATCTTCTCCTGCCTTTTTTACTTCGCGCATCCGACGACCCTCCTGAGTTTTACCTCAGTATAAATAGGCACCTCCCTGAAGCCCTTATACTCTTGAGCTGCATCTTCCTTCCTTTGTTTCTCCTCTCCGACCTCCGCCTCCCGACCACCGTGTTGTTCCGACTTTTTGTTGTCTCTGATGAGCTTCGATTGCCTGTGTTTCTTTATTTCCGACTACCCGACCCTTAGGTACTCCTTTTCCTTGCCTAATTAGTTTTATAAAAGCTACAATTTCTGATCTCGACCCAATGGCCGAGTCAACCTCCTCGGTTGGCGTATATATCTCGACCCTGACTTGCGATCATTTTGAAACCCTTCAGTCAGACTATCAGATCCCTGCCAACTACCACTTGACTCTTCCTAGTCGTCGCGACCGACCGCACCTACCTCCGCTAGGTTATTTTGCTATCTTTAGAGACCATCTATTAGTCGGGCTGAGGTTCCCTCTTCACCCTTTCATAAAGGAAATCTGTAGATATTTTCAGATACCGCTTTCCCAACTGGCCCCGAACTCCGTTCGGATCCTCTGCGGTACTGTAGTTATCTTTTCTGTATACCGCATTCCTCTAGAACCTCGAATTTTTCACTTCTTATACTACCCCGAGAAGCAAGAGCCCGACAACTTTTTCTTTCAGGCTCGGGCCAAATCAATCTTTCTGGATAAGGTCCCTTCCTCTAATAAGGGATGGAAGACTCATTTCTTCTTTGTTAATACTACTCCCGCCCCATCCTGGCCCACCGAATGGGTAGAGGATCTACCGACCCCAACCACCCATGCCCAAGAACTATTGCTTGGACCTGACGTTTCAGCTGGCTTACTTGAAGATCGGGGGGCTTCGCTTCCATGCTGGCCGCTTGCTGAACGAGGCGGTTTTATACATTTTCCGGCTGAGTCAGATCCCCACTGCTCTGTCTGGCTCGTTCGGTAAGCTCTTACTTTACCCTCGAATGTTTTAGCTCTAACTAAGGCTTCTTCTATGTTGCAGCTCAAACCATGTGGAGCACGGTGCTTGCCGAAGAGCTTGGACTCGATGAGGCAGAGTTAGATGCCTGAGCGGCAGAGGAACTGGCAAACAGAGTTGTGCCGTCGGTGTGCAGTACTCTAGTGCTAGAACTCTCAGAGAATGCTAGGGGTGACTCGAGAGTAGAGCCACTAGTGGGGGACTCAGAAACGGAGCCACTAGTGGTGGACTCAGAGACGGAGACACCCGTGGTGGAGTCGGAGGCGGAGTAGCCAGCCTCGGAGAGATTGACTAGAAAGCGCCGTCGAGTTACTGTTTCCCCGAGCGTGTCTCTGGCTCGGGAATTAATTGAGGAAGCTCACAACCTGATGGCTTCCTCGATCGGCCGCTCATCCTCTGACGCGAGGGCACTGACCTCTAGCTTGACCCCACCTCGTCCAGATGCATTAACCGACCCTCCGATGTCGGATGTCTCAGCTCCTTCCACTTCAGCACCTCGGTCTCCTCCTCGACTTCCAGTCGACCTACAACTTCCTTCAGCAGTCAGTCTGACCCAGGTCATCCAACCCTAGCCCATCAATCTGAGCGGTCGGCTAGTCGGGTGCTAGGATCAAGGGGGTGTTAACCACCCATTAGAAAAGCCCGCTGAACTTAGCCGACAATTTCTTCATGGACGCAACTCAGGTTTGACCCTCTTTTTCTTGCTACTTATTGCTCTGCTTCTAACACATACCCTCGTGCAGTTTTAGGTGGCCTGTCGGGCAGTCACCCAGTCCTTGGTTCGCAACACTAGGGAGCGTCGGGCGACGGAGCAGAAGGTGCAGGAGCTGGAGACCCAGTTAGGCCACAACACTCTTCCTCCCGGTGAGGCGGGCATGGAGCTCCTTCGATCTGAGATTGCCCTTCTACGGACACAACTAGAAGAGGCTGACGCTCGGTCGGAGGAGGAACATGCCACCCTGGCAGCTGCCTCTCAGGAGGTAGATTAACTCACCGTCCATTTGGAGAATGTGGAGGCCCAGAAGAAGACAACTCTGACCCGCCAGGCCCGCGCTTGCTCGGATTTGGACAAGAAGACAGCCGAAGCTAAGTTTTTGGCTGGACAATTAAAAGAGTCGGAAGCCGCCCACCACCTGACCTAGCTGGCTCTGACTAACAAAGAGACTGAGCTGGCTGCTAAGGAAGAGGCCTTCAAGGTCCTGGAGGCTCAGCTGGTAGCGCGGGCCGCCAAACTGTCCGAGTGAGATGCCGAGATCAATCGACTGAACGGGGAGCTAGCGGCCTATAAGGCAGGAGAGCCATCTCGGGTGGAGGCGCATCACCTGGAGTATCTGCAGTCGGAGCATTTCTATCGTCAACTGGCTCATCGGACGACCAACATATTCAAATATGGCATCCAGAGCACCCTGCAACAACTAAAGGAGAGGTCAGACACCTCCTTGAGGATCTACCTCCTAATACTGTGAAGCCAACTCGCGTCCAGGGAGTTGTCCCAGCAGATGCTTTCTCCCATTTACTTAAATTGTAATAGTTTTGATTCGACCCACTCGGGTTTGCACTAGCTTTGACTGCCCGTTTGGGCTTGATGCAAGTTTCTTTTCCTTTATCAATTTTTTCTTGAGCAAATGTGTTTTCGTTTGGCTACTCGGTCAATCGATCCATAGGGTGTCTATCACAATCACACTTAGCTCATCACTCGTCTCTTCGACGCTTGGACCTTCATGCAAAGGCTCACTTTAGACACGGGCCATAGATTGCCTTTAGGACTGTTAACCTCTCGTGTCGGGTTATTCGGCCCGGCATCCGACCTTTTGATCGACAAGTCTTCAAAGTTATAAGTATTCTTCGCTAGGGGTAGGGTCAGCCACTCGGTCTCTTTAGCTTGGGCCATTATGGACTTCCATCCAACTACTCAGCCTTATACAGGTCGTTCCAGTGCCAACCCGATCGGGTGTGGTCAGCCATGCCCGGTTGGCACCGGAGTCGGTAGGTTCGTGGGAGCAAACCCACTTATAACTCGCACGGGTGAGTCTGGACGCCGCTCGGCCAACCCGACCTAGCGTGGACAACCACGTCCGATTGACACCAAGGTCGGCAGGTTCATGGGAGCAAGCCTACTTATAACTCGCATGAGCGAGAGTCTGGACATCACTCGGCCAACCTGACCGAGCGTGGACAGTCATGCCCGATTGGCACCGAGGTCGGCGGGTTTATGGGAGCAAGCCCACTTATAACTCGCATGAGCGAAAGTCTGGACACCGCTCGGCCAACCCGACCGAGCGTGGACAGCCACGCCCGACCGGCACCGGAGGTCAGCAGGTTCATGGGAGCAAGCCCACTTATAACTCTCATGAGCGAGAGTCTGGACACTGCTCGGCCAACCAGACTGAGCGTGGACAGCCACGCTCGACCGACACTGAGGTCGACGGGTTCGTGGGAGCAAGCTCACTTATAACTTGCATGAGCGAATCTAGACACCGCTCGGCCAACCCGACTGAGCGTGGACAGCCACGCCCGATTGGCACCGACGTCAGCGAGTTCGTGGGAGCAAGCCCACTTATAACTCGCATGAGCGAGAGTCTAGACACCGCTTGACCAACCCGACCGGGCGTGGACAACCACGCCCGACCGGCACCGAGGTCAGCGGGTTCGTTGGAGCAAGTGTTGGGACCGGGTGCATGTTGACATGGATACGAGTTCGTAATTTTAAACTTTAATTACGTGCAGCGGAAGGTTTAGCATAAATAATTTCTCAAATTATTTTAACCACGTATCTAGCATGCAACCTTATGTCGTGGAGACATGATCATACATTTAAAATTTTTGCAGAAAGTAAACTAATTTACTTAATACCTCGCGTAACTCATAGAAAGGGACGAGATCCAACCGTAGCGTCCCTTCGAAGCTCCGCCTCTATTCGCGTCCACGCCGAGTTCTCTTCGGGATGACTTCGCAAAGCCACGAGTTTTGTGCCGACAAGAACTACTAGATTCTCCAAAGGCACGACTAGAATATCAAGAGAGAGAGATGGAAAACTAACCACCAAACGAAAAACGGAATCAAGATTCCGGGAGGAAGGAAGGAGTCGCGACCTGCTTCTTCTTCTTCTTTGGCACCTTCTTGGTGGAGGTGGCTCACGGCAACCCTAGGGAAACCCTCTAGGGCCGGCGCCCACTAGAGGAGGGAGAGGGAGAGAAGGAGAGGAAGAGAGGCTAGGCAAGAATCCTTGATCTCTTGAATTCATTTCCAAGCCTTGCCTTTGCACCTTTATATAGTAGCCTCTTTATCGCCAAGTCTCCTTTTAACGGAATAAATTTTTCATAAGAAATTTATCTTATAAATTTTCTATGAATATTCCGTTATGCCAAGTTTTTATTATAACTTAATTTACAATAAAAATAACCATGTCTCCCCTTTTATTATGGAATAAAATTTACAAGAAATTTATTATATAAATTTTTCTTATCATGGAAAAATCAATTCATAATTGATTTTATAAAATAAAATAAACCAATCCATGGTTCATTTTAATTTCCATAAAAAGAATAAATTTCTATAAATTTCTTTACATAAATTTCTTTATATAAATTTCTTTATCCATAATTTTATAAAACAAATCACGCTCGATTTATTTTATAATTTAAACCAAACAATTTGGTTTCCCTTTTTATTGTGGCCGGCGAAACCAAAGAGGGTGGGGACCCTCTTTGGCCGGCCAAATCCGAGCCGTCGCCTTACAAATTAAACTCATTTAATTCGTTCAATAAGCCTTCAAAAGACTTAACCATTTTAAGCTTCCGATGAGTCTATGATAAATTCAGATTCGACTTATCTCTCTTAATCGGAAAATCCAATTTTCAACTCGTTTTAAATCCCTCGGATTACTCGTAGTGCGTGTGACTAAATAGGCTTTCGATTTATGTTGGCCGTCTATAATTAACCAATTATAGAACGATCATGAATGGAACCTAGTAGTACATCATGATCCCCAATTAATCGAAAAATCAACGGTTGACCTCAGAAATAATTCTGAAACCCTTCAGCAACTATAATGAGTCGTGCCTCATTCCCTTCACCATCTTATACCCACTTGGTTCAGGACACAGTCTATGAGTGTCAGTCCCCACTAGGCTGACTACGTCACACCTAGCCCAAGTAATGTATTTCTCATCCAACGGATTCTAATTACTCTCATGTTTCTGAGAGATTCATACTCGGAACATGTGATGCTCTGGCCAGAGGCTTCGAGTAACAATCCGACGATAGGCCTTGGGTATACATCTCCTCGCAAGGAGTGGTGAATCCTTTGTAGGCTGTTCAAACATCTTCGGGCACTTCGGCTTATACCCAACCATCCTGGGTCCACACCTCCTTGGAGATGCTTGCTTAAGATGTCAAAGTATAAGTCTTCATGACCAAGATGATTTGAACACCGCAAGTCAAAGGAACATCGCACTTAAGCTGCAGTAAGAACTTCATTGACATATCTATATGTAGATTACCATATGAAGTCTTACAGCTAGTCACTCCAATGAACTAGTTCCCTTAACTAGCATTCATCTTTATCTCCGGACATCCCAATGTCACCAGCCAGTGAGAATCAGCTAATTAGAGAATAACCCATGCTAGTCTCAACAGAATTGATAGTGTCCGTATCTATCATACTACAAGAAAATTGTCATATACCTACAGTAAAAAACCATAGGTAAAAGCATGAAAATCGTGGGTATAGACCTCAAAAGCTTATACCCACGGACGTTCTTTTCCGTCATTTTTACTATACCTTTACCGACGGTTTTTTTGCCATCAGTATAACATATAGTGACGGTACTCATTACCGTCAGAAAATACCTTGACTTATACCTACGGATTTCATTATATCACTAGAGGTTTTAGTGACAGAACTAAAAATCGTCATAAATAATCACCAAGTAATTACCCACGGAAATAATTCTATCACTATATACTTTAATGCAAAAGTCTTTTTTCCGTGGGTATAGCTTATAACGATATAAATTTTTAATTTTCTGTGGGTATATATTATAGCCACACTTTTGTTAAATTTAAATTTTTCGTGGGTATAGCTTATAATGATTTTTTATTTTGGGTAAAAAAATTAAAATTTAGAATTTAATTTATATATTTAAATTTATATATATATATATATATATATATATATATATATATATATATATATATATATATATAAATAACAATCATATTAAAAAGAAGAATTCAATTATATTAGAAGTAAAACAAGTTCTAAAGTAATAGGTATCAATATTACAAATAAACAGAATCAAGAAAATCTAGTAGAAATACATGTTATGCTCCAATAGCCGGTAAAATACATTTCTAAAACGTGATAGGCATGAATCACCAACGATTAATAAAGATGAGCACCTTCACTTCTAGTTATCACCTGTAAATTAAATTACAATAAAACATTAATATTAGAGTATGTATTTAACAAAATTAATATCAATCTTAATGAAAATTAATAAAATTAAGTACATACTATATTCATGATCTTCGTCATTAACACTTTGAGATCTTGAATTGCTTGGATCATTTGGTTGACTTGAAGCATCCGGAACCTATAAAAAAATATGCAAATTTTAAATGTGTGATAAAATAAAATAGTATATGTCACAAAGTTAGTACCAATAAATAGACTTTCACAATAACAATATAGCATCAAAAAAATCTATCATTAAAAAAACTCCATAGCTTTTGTAAAAAAATAAAATTCCTAGTATATTTTAAACACACAATTATAAGTCTTAGCATACCTGTTCAGCTGCAAGTTGTAAGATATTTTGCACATCTTCATCTGGCAAACGGCTTTGTATTAATTTTAGCACATTTGTCAACAACCCCTTCATCTGCTTAACTTCTTCACGCAAATCTGCTTCTGTAGATGATGAAGTTTTTGCCTTTTTAGCTGGTGGAATCTTGCCCAAACAACGCACACGTCCTCTCTTTTCATTTTCAGATCCTTGTACTTTTGAAAGCAAGTCATCCTTCCAAAATGTGCAACCTTGTTTGCTTTGAGATGCTTGGGATGTCTCACCCTCGGGTATGTGTTTTTTAATTTCATCCTGAAACACCATATACATAAAAGAAGTCATACTTGTAAGTGTGATCTATACAACAAAGTAAAAAATAAACAAAATAGTTGCAGAAACAAAACAAATATAATAAAATCTTACAATAACACCAGCAGCTTTGTCATTGACAATTGTTCCATTTTTACGAGTTCGAGTGTCAATATATACCACATGACGTTCAGGCAATACTCCTTTATTTTTCTTTTTCTAAAACCAAATAAATTGTGAGTTTCACATAAAAATTTATAATTCAATAATAATGAATGCAAATAGACCTTCTCATCAATCACCACTGGGAGACTTTTTGTACCCATACAATGTGTATCTTCAAGCTTAGTACGGTTTAGCTTATTAATTCCACTTATTTTCTGTGCAAAGCAAGAATTCATAAAGAGAAAATATCATATATGTGTATAATGCTATATAAAATACATATATATATGTAAAACAACTTACTTGTCCTTCTTCTGAAAACCAATGATGAACTAAAGCGCGGTATTGATCTGGATCAACTCGATCATCAGGCAATGTAGAAGCAATTTCTTCTTCTGTCTTACTAGGGTCAAATGCTCTCTTTAAATCATGCTTCCATTGTCTCCATTTGTCATTCAACTCAGATTTCAACATCTCCCTTATAGTATCATTTATAGGAGGGACGAACTCAAATTTACTCTAAATAATAAAAAATATTAAACCAAAAATATGAATATTAATTTAATCATAACACAAATTATGAATGCATAGATAAAGGAAAATAGCAATCATGGAACCTCTATTAGTTTAAGCATCTCCTCTTTGTTATTCTTTGGCATTAATTTCCAACTTGTATAGTTGATTGGAGCATATTGGGGCCTTCGTACTACACTTCCAATGAATCGAGTAAGAGTCTTTGCTTCTTCACCAATAGGTCGACCAAGTTCATCTAACCTAACTCTTATAAAATCTTCAGGATCCATCTCCCACACATCTAACATTTTTGTAGGTCCTCTAGTTGCTTTAGGTGGTGCTACAAGTAATTGAAAAAAAAACATAAGTATGAGACAATTTATATATACATAAAAGAATAAAAATGAGAGCAAAATATATACCTTCTTGAAGAACTTCTATGTCGGATGCAACAGAGTGAGCTTGAACAGATTCATGTATGACATGTTCTGTAGAAGTTGAACCACAATGTGTTCCTTCATTATGGCTTGATTGGACTTGATTTGAGGTAGAATTCAGAGTAGTATGAGATTCTTCATTGTTTTGTGAAACATTCTTTGAATTCACATTTTTATTATGATTAACAATGTTTAATTTTCTTCGCCTTCCCATCTAGCCTATAATATGTTCTTTCAAAAACTAAAATCAAAATATTATATAATCAACCATAGGCACAACAGTATAGTGAGCATAAACTAACAAGAAAAAGGACTAAAACCCAAAACTTAGTAGCTAACCTCAAATGTAAAACACACTAATGAATTTCTCACATAAGATTGCATAAAAGATAAATGCAAAACAATAATAGGTTAATAATAAAAAAAATGTGCAGATCATAAAAACATTAGATGGTAGCAAAGTATTATCAATTATAATTAAAAACAATCCTCCTGATTAACATCATCATCAGAATTGCTATCGTCATGAATAGCAATAACATTAGCCTCAACTTCCAACACTTCATCATCATCATTAACTTCTCTCCTAAGCCAATCATTCTCATTTTGAGTTGCTTCATCTATATCATGTGTGGTTTGCTCACTCATTGGTTCAATATCATTGGGGTCCTCATCACCCATATCATATGTATCTCGCACTTTTACATTCTCAACCACAGGCCAATCTTTGTTTCTCTCATCCCAGACATAAAACACCTTCCTAGCTTGTGATGCAAAAACATATGGGTCATCATAAATATCTTTTCCAGTATGCTTTAAAAACTTGAAATTTACAAGAGTCCTCCCAAACTTGTCTTTCTTGCAACCTCTATTGATATCTACCCAATCACACTTGAAAAGAACAGCTTTATATCTTCCAGAATAATCCAATTGAATGATATCAGTTAATTGACCATAGTAGTTAATTTCATTGGATGAGATCTTAGTCTTCACGACAACTCCACTATTTTGCGTTTTCAACAATCTCTCTCTCTTCTTTGTGTGAAATCTAAAACCATTGATGGCATAGCCCGAAAATCTCTTTGCCATATCTGAAGGACCACGAGCTAACCACCTGAGCTCATCAGTAACTTGTGCACTCCTTTGTTCATCCAATCGTTGAATCTAAAATATTTTAGGAACATAACTTAGTCATAACTAATTCATAACTAATAAAAGAAATTAAAAAAAAAACTAATTTGCTTCTACTTACCCTCTCTTTAAACCAATCATTGAACTTTTTAACATGAAGCTTCTCAAGTTCAACTGAAGATAATCGTCGACGAGACTGTCTATTTAATAATGCAATGTGTTCTCTACAAATCCATGAAAATAGAATTATTTGTTTAACAAAATTCTCAAACTATAGAAATAAAATTAAACTTATCCCTTACTCTATAAATGAAGCTATCGCATCATGGTTGAAAAGCACATATCTATGAGCCTGTGACAACTCCATCTTGTCAAGCTTACTTCTACTCACTCTCTTTCGTTTTCCTACTTTGAACTTCTGTTGTCTTTTCAATCCCAGTGGTCTACCTATTGGATGTAAAAAGGTTCCATCATCTATTAAACTTGAATCTATTTCATCATCAGTTCTTCTTGGTCTAGTAAGCCTTGTCTCCACCCCAGATAGATATTGTGAACAAAATGTTAAACACTCATTAGCCAAGTAACCTTCTGCAATAGATCCTTCAGGATGTGCTCTATTACGCACAAATGACTTCAATGTTAAAAGATATCTGAAAGCAACACATAAGATAACTCATCACTAGGTTTTGAATTTATATATTCTTATTGGTTAAAAGGAATAGTTCATACCTTTCAATAGGATACATCCATCTATATTGCACTGGTCCTCCAACCTTAGCTTCATGCGGTAAATGGATTATCAAATGCACCATTATGGTAAAAAAAGATGGAGGAAAAATTGTTTCTAGCTGGCAAAGTGTCTCAACAACTTGATACTCCAATTGCGTAAGAGAATCCACATTCAACACCTTTGAACATATTTGTCTAAAGAAATTGCAAAGATTAACTAAAACCGATGTGACTTTATCCGGTAAGGAATCCCTTAATGCAATTGGAAGAAGTTCTTGCATCAACACATGGCAGTCATAACTTTTTAACCCAAATATCTTGTGCTGCTTTACTTGCACACAACGTGGAATGTTTGACGAGCATTCATCTGGAGCTTTTACATTCTTTAGAACACTCAAGAAAGCTTCTTTTTCCTTTATAGTCATCTGATAACACGCCCTAGGTAAAATCACCCTAGTACTGTTAGGATATGGTTGAGGATGAAGTACACTTCTAATACCCAAATCTACAAGATCTTTCCGTGCCTTATAATTATCTTTTGATTTTCCTGCTTGATTTAACAATGTACCAAGTATGTTATCACAAACATTTTTCTCAATATGCATCACATCAAGGTTATGACGCAATAGATTATGTTGCCAATAAGGCAAAGTAAAAAAAATGCTCTTCTTTTTCAAAGGTTGGGGCTCACCCTCACCAACTTCTAAATCATCCAAATATCTCAAAACTGAATTGCCATTAAGAATTGTAGGTTGATCTCTGAATTCCTGTGTTCCATCGAAATCTTTTTTGTTAAGCCTCCACTTATGATTAGGGGCCAACCATCGACGATGACACATGTAGCAAAATTTTCTACCATGGTGTAACCACTTTGATGCTGTTTGAAAACCACAACATGGGCAAGCATATTGGCCTTTAGTACTCCACCCAGATAAGTTAGCGTATGCTGGAAAGTCATTAATAGTCCACATTACTGCAGCACGAAGTTGGAAGACCTCTTTCTTAGAGACATCAAAGGTTTCAATTCCAGTTTCCCATAACTCTTTCAACTCTTTCACCAATGGTTGTAGGTACACATCAATATTATTTCCAGGAGATTTAGGACCTGGAATGATTAATGACAACATGAAAAAAGATTGTTTCATGCACATCCAAGGTGGAAGATTGTAAGGAATTAGGATGACAGGCCAAGTGCTATGAGTAATACTCATAGTTTTGAAAGGATTGAACCCATCAGAAGCTAAGCCTAATCGAACATTACGAGTATCAAATGCAAATGTTGGATACCGAGCGTCAAATTCAATCCAAGATAAAGAGTCAGCCGGATGCCTAAGAGAACCATCCTTTGTTCTACCCTCTGAATGCCATCTCATCAACTCAGCAGTTTTAGAGGATTTGAATAGCCTTAGCAGTCTTGGCTTCAATGGAAACCATCGAAGGATCTTTGCCGGCACTTTCTTTAACTTATTATTCTCTTGCGTTTCATCATTTTTTGATTTCCATCTTGACTCACCACACTTTGGACATACTTCATCTTTGTTATAGTTATCCCAAAATAATACACAGTCATTAGGACAAGCATGAATCTTCTCATATCCTAAACCCAATCCTGAAATGATCTTCTTTGTCTCATAGTATGACTCAGGCAAAACATTTCCTTCCGGTAAAGCATCTCTCAATAATTCCAATAACATAGAGAATGATTTGTCACTCCAACCATGAAGACACTTTAAGTGGTACAAATGCACCATAAAAGATAACTTGGTGAACTTCTTACAATTTGGGTAAAGCATTTGCTCATTCTCTTTAAGCAATCGATAAAACTTGTCAGCATTTTCTCCTCCTTGTTGCGGGTTCCTTTCTTCATTATTGTCGTGGGTTTCTTCTTCCATAGGATGCATTGCAAAAGCATCTTCAAGTAGTCCTTCCATATCATGTTCCATTTCTCTAGGCTCTTCAAATGATCTATTTGAAGGTATAGTAGGCCTTTCACCGTGGAAAATCCACTGTCTATACCCTCGAAGGAACCCTCGGCGTGGATCAGTTAGATGCAAATAGACACTAGTTCTATTATGAAGGTGAGTGTTGGCACACTTTTTGCAAGGACAAAATATTTTTCCATCCGCTTCTAAATTTTGAAATGCCAATTCAAGAAACTCATTAACTCCCCGAATATATTCTTCAGTTTTTTTTGTTGGATCACTCATCCAATCTCTAGAATCCATCAGAGTGCTACAATTCAAGATATGTAAAGAAGAAAATAAATAAATAGTAATGAGAACTAGTCCCTATAATTGGGTGAGTGTCAGAATAATCAAAATATGATGATCAAAATATAAAAGACATCAGATACTTTAAAGGTTCAAGTGAAAATGGTCTAATAAAAAAAATAGTAAGTAGTACTTGAACAAACCTAGCATATGTCCTACAAATATAATGATTACTAGGTTTGCAACAAAATAGATGACATTAGTATGCAATAATACATTAAAGTTAATTCTGTAACAAAAGCAAACATGGATTCAATCAGAATATTAAATTTGAGAACTCCAAAAGCAACACAAAAGCAAACATGGATTCTAAACTTAATTATGTAGGACGGGTGACCCATGTAGGAAAGGAGTCCAGCTTGGAAAGAGTCCACCTGGTGCAAAACCAATTCAATCTATGACTGAGAATCTAAGAAGGAAGAGAAGAGTTCACACTATGAATATTCATCTGACTGGGACTATTCATACTAATAGCATAAGGAATCTGAATCCAAATAGCAATAGGAATTGCGAATACCAATGGTGTCTGTGCTATTTAGCTCCTCTTAAGAAGACTTCCTACGCGAGCTAATAAAGTCAACACTTATATCTTCTCTCACCACTAGAAGTAGCACCCGAAAGTTTGAGTTACCCCCCTCTTGAAATAGCGAATGCATTACGAGGTATGATCAACAATAGATGGGAAGGCGCAGAGGGCTAAAGAAACTTATAAAGATAATGAAATTGGTGCGTATCTGAGATAGAACTATATTGAAGTTCAGAAGCTCTATTAACTGAAGTTCTTTATCTAGACCTTACTTGAATATTTGTTAGATCTAGGACTCTGCAAAGCGGAGCCTTCTATACGTGTTAAAGTTGACGAAACCCTGGTGAAAAAACACTCAGTATACCAATGTGGGAATATTCATACCAAGGGCAATTAAGTATAAGAAAGAAGTTCTGTTTATTTGGTCCACAAAGAAAGTCTATCAATAGAAAGTCTATGAATTTTTGGTATATTAAAGTCTCCTCATACAAAGTGTATTCGATAGCAGGAGTTAATGAACCTCTGGTGCCAGAGTCTCATAAAGGAGGACACCATTTACGACTTTCAAGCTAGTAAATTCAATCTGGTGATAGGTACCTGTTAGGAAGATGAAGTATATTAATTTTGGGTAGATGAATATCTTCGATAGCCGGAAGCCGGAGTTAACGACTGGTGCCGAAAAAAAGAGTGAATTAACAAAAAGATGAAAGACTTGGTGCTACCTAGTAAATTCAATCTGGTGCTATGTCCCAGGTACCAGCTAGAATAAAGTCTCTTCATAGAAAGTATATGAACATCAGAGCACGATGACAGGGAGTTATGACCTATAGGTAAGGCTGCGTGAACGGCCGCCGTCGCTCGATTTGGATAATATTGCGGCCGCGCATTGAAGAACAGAGAAGAACGCTAAAGAAGGAGATGAGGATTACCTGAGCCGTTTCAGTGAAAGTATGTCGGAGAAGATCGTCTGAAAAAAGGTCGGCGTCGTCGGAGGATTGCCTTAGCCGCTGTCCCTGAAGCTCGCGATCGCCGAGTCGTCGCGCGGAGGAGCCCTCGCTGTTAGCCGCTGTCCGTGATTTAGAATAGGGATTAGTTAGGGTTTTATTAAAGTAAAAGAAAATATATTTATAAATTAAAAATATTTGAAACCGAATAAATATTAAAAATGGATTATTTAATATTTTTTTAAAATATTAAAAAACATTATTTAAAAAACAGATAAAATATAAATTAAAAATGGATTATATAAATTAAAATTGGATAATCTTTTAAAAATGGATTGTTTTTCTATTTAATAATGGATTATTTTTCTACGGAATTTCTAATAATGAATTATATAAATTAAAAATGGATTATTTTTCTATTTAAAATATTTGAAACCGATTTAATTATAAACAGATAAAATTTCGTATCAAATTTAGTTGCTATTCCGTATTTATTTTGGTTTAAAAAAATTTATTTATACATTCCATTTTTAATTGATTTTAAATTCTCTTTTAATTTTTTTTGCGCGTATTATTTTCTTTAAATGAAATAGATTAGAAATTCCGTAGCAAATCTATTTATAATTTCCTAAAATTTAAAATAAATTTTATTTCCATTTTAAAAATTCGTTTCTGAAGCCCTATTTTAGGGTAATAAATAGTTTAATATGATATTTTAATTTTTTAAATAATCCTTTAGATAAAGTTTATCATAATAAATAGTTTATGATAGGGGATAGATATTTCTAACCTTTTGAAGTTTCCAATTCTGATGAAATCTTTCCAAACACAAAAAGGATAGGAACAACAAAAGAAAATGTACACTAGCATAATATTGTCACCTCGATTCATAGCTTGAAGATCATCAATAGTTGCGAGGGCACTCAGGACCACACCCTCAACCCCTCCCCTACCGCCGCAGACGGTGGCGCCGGTGTTGGGGACAAACCCAAACCCTCCGAACCAAACCACACATATGGCGCATATAAAGGTTATAGTGACGGTATATTATGAGTGTGGGTATATATTATTTATATCTATAAAAAAAGGTTATAGTGACAGTAAATTATAAGTGTAGATATACGCTACTTACATCGACAGTAAAAAAAATTATAGTGACAGTAAAATATAAGTGTATATATAGATATATATCTAATACCCACAGCATTGATATCTGTCTCTATAACATATAGTGACAGTAAATTATAAGTATAGGTATACGCTACCTATACCCACAGTAAAAAAAATTATAGTGACTACAAAATATAAGTGCAGGTATAGATATCCAATACCCACAGCATTGATATCTGTCCATATAACTTATAATGACTGTAAATTATAAGTGTAGGTATACTCTACTTATACCCACAGTAAAAAAAAATTATAGTGACAGTAAAATATAAGTGTAGGTATAGATATCCAATACCCACAACTTTGATATCTGTCCCTATAACTTATAGTGACAGTAAATTATAAGTGTAGGTATACACTACTTATACCCACAGTAAAAAAAAAATTATAGTGACAACAAAATATAAGTGTAGGTATAGATATCCAATACCCACAACATTGATATTTGTCCCTATAACTTATAGTGACAGTAAATTATAAGTATAGGTATACACTACTTATACCCACAGCAAAAAAAAATTATAGTGACAGCAAAATATAAGTGTAGGTATAGATATCCAATACCCACAGCATTGATATCCGTCCCTATAACTTATAGTGACGATTTCAATACTTCACAATTGTACATGTAGAGATAATAACTAGTTGTGAATTCATCACAAATTCTCTTATGCCGTGAATTGTATTGCGGACATTTAGTAAATGAGTTTAAGATCTCAATCAAATACATGAACATGTATACTCAAATAGTGAATATTCATTTATTAAAGTAAATGATTACAATCATAAGGCGATTGCCTTAGGACACTTCTCTCATATTACTAACAAACTCCCACTTGGCCTAATGCCAATCGCTACGGTATCCAATACCACAGGCTCTAACATGACCCTTAAACTTGCTTTGAGGCAAGGCCTTAGTTAAAGGATCCGCTAAATTCCTTTCAGTGGGAATTTTCTTAATTTGTATATCATTCCTACTTATAATCTCTCTGATCAGATGATAGCGGGAAGCACGTGTTTGGATCGCTGATGAGACCTTGGTTCCTTTGCTTGTGTAATCGCTCCATTGTTGTCGCAATAAACCGGTATTGCTTCATCAATGGTTGGAACCTCACCAAGTTTTGAGACAAACTTCTTGATCCAGACTGCTTCCGTGGTAGAATCCGCTACGGTGTCATGCTTGGAACTCTTCTAACTTATTGCGCCTCCATTCAAAGTAAATACGTATCCAGACTGAGATTTGGAGTCATCCTTATCTGTCTGGAAACTGGCATCTGTATACCCACGTATTACCATATCTCCTTCTCCATATATTAGGAATACATCCTTAATTCTTCTTAAGTACTTAAGGATTGTCTTGACATCCGCCCAATGATCCATTCCTAGATCCGACTGGTATCTGCTCGTGACGCTCAGAGCATACAATACATCGGGCCTAGTACATAACATAGCATACATGATAGATCCTATCGCAGATGCATAAGGAATCTTATTTATGCAAATCCTCTCGTCTTCTGTGCGCGGACACATAGACTTTGAAAGGTTGATCCCATGCCTGATGGGAAGGTAACCTTTCTTGGATTCCGACATGATAAACCTTTTAAGCACTCGGTCTATATATGTAGACTACGAAAGACCAAGCAACAGTTTTGATCTATCTCTATAGATTCTAATCCCAAGGATATAGGTTGCTTCTCCCAGGTCTTTCATGGAGAAAGTTTTGGACAACCAAATTTTAACTGACTGTAAGACTGATATATCGTTTCCTATAAGTAATATGTCATCGACATATAACACTAGGAATATGACTGCACTCCCACTAACCTTCTTGTACACACAAGTTTCGTCAGGATTTTGTGAGAAATCAAACTCTTTGATTGTCTCATCAAAACGGATGTTCCAGCTCTTGGATGCTTGCTTCAGTCCATATATGGATCGCCAAAGCTTGCATATTTTGGTTTTGTCAACCGATGTGAAACCTTTAGGTTGTATCATGTATACATCCTCAAGCAGGTTTCCATTAAGGAAAGTTGTTTTCACATCCATTTGCCATATCTCATAATCATAATGAGCTGATATAGCCAGGAGCATCCGAATGGATTTAAGCATAGCTACTGGCGAATAGGTTTCGTCATAATCAATTCCTTGTTTCTGACGATATCCTTTTGCCACTAATCTAGCCTTAAAGGTAACAACATTACCTTCCATGTCGATTTTCTTCTTGAAAACCCACTTGCACCCTATGGGCTTAATCCCTTCAGGTGGGTTAACCAAGTCCCATACTTGATTTTCGTACATGGAATCCATTTCCGACTTCATGGCTTCAAGCCATTTGTCCCTTTCTGAACTTTTCAGAACATCTTCATAACTGATAGGTTCGTCGTCGTTCGATTCACTTATGAGAAATCCGTATCTCTCTGGAATATTGCGTATCCTATCAGACCTACGGAGAGGTGGTGTTGTTTTAGGTTCAACTGATAGCTCATCATTATGAGTTATTGGTTGTGGGTCTAGACTAGGTGTCTCTGCAATGTCTATTGGAGTTTCTTGAACTTCATCAAGTTCAATGCCACTCCCACTGTTTTGTTGTAAAAGAAATTCTTTTTCCAGAAATACAGCATGCCTTGAAACAAACACCTTTTGTTCCAAGGGTTGATAGAATTGGTAACCCTTTGTTTCCTTAGGGTATCCAATAAATAGACATTTATCAGACTTAGCATCCAATTTGTCTGATACAGTCCGCTTCACATAAGCAGGACAACCCCATATCTTAAGGTGAGTTAAGTGAGGTTTCTTACTATTCCACGTCTCATATGGAGTAGTAGAGACTACCTTGGTCGGGACTCTGTTTAGCAAGTAAACAGCTGTCTTGAGTGCATAGCCCCAAAAGGATTTTGGAAGAGTTGCATGATTTATCATGGATCTAACCATGTCCATCAAGGTTCGGTTACGCCTCTCAGATACACCATTATGCTGTGGTGTATATGGCGGAGTCCATTGAGACAATATCCCATTGTCCCTAAGATAATCTTGAAACTCTTGACTTAAGTATTCACCACCCCGATCGGATCGAAGTATCTTAATACTTTTGCCAAGCTGTTTCTTTACTTCATTTCTGAACTCTTTGAATTTCTAAAAATCTTCAGATTTGTGTTTCATTAAGAACACATACCCGAATCGTGAGTGATCATCGATAAAGGTAATGAAGTAGCTATAGCCTCCTTGTGCAAGAGTTGACATTGGTCCACATACATCAGTATGTATTAGACCAAGCAATTCTCCCACCGGATTACCTTTTCTGGAAAAGGGTAATTTGGCCATCTTGCCTTTTAAGCATGATTTGCATGTATCAAATGAACCGGGTTCAAATGATTCCAGAATTCCACATCGGTGTAATTTGGTCATACATTTCTTACTTACATGGCCAAGACGACAATGCCACGTATAGGAGTATATTGGATTATCTATTCGAGCACGTTTGTTGCTAACTTCGGTATTGAAAACGTCACCGGATAAATCTAACGTGTAGATACCATTGCACAAAGTTCCAGCCCCATAAAGAACGCCATTTAAAGTTATGTAACAACAATTGTTACTAAAAGTTAAATGATGACCCGTTTCATTCAAACATGAAATAGATACAATGTTCTTTATTAATGAAGGAACAAATAACAATTATCCAATTCTAAGACACGTCCAGTAGGGAGCTTTAACAAATATATTCCAATGGCAACAGCAGCAATCTTTGCTCCATTTCCAACTCGCAAATTCGCTTCTCCCTTGACGAGTCTTCTTCTATTCCTTAGCCCCTGTATGTCATTACATATATGTGAGCTACACCCAGTATCAAGTACCTAGGTATTTGAGGAAATAGAGTGACATTCAATAACGAAGATACCTAAAGAGGATGGTGTTAGTGATATGAGAGAAGTGTCCTAAGGTAATCGCCTTATGATGTAAACAATTATATTAATAAATGATAATTCACTATTTGAGTATACATGTTTTGTGTATTTGATTGGGATCTTAAACTCATCTACTGAATGTCCGCAATACAACTCACAGCATAAGAGAATTTGTGATGGGATCACAACTAGTGATTATCTCTAATGTGCAATTGTGAAGTATTGAAATTATCCCTAGTCGATGAATTGATAAAAACGGACACTATCAATTCTGTTGAGACTAGCATGAGTTATTCTCTAATCAGCTGATTTTCACTGGCTGGTGACATTGGGATGTCCGGAGATAAACATGGATGCTAGTTAAGGGAACTAGTTCATTGGAGTGACTAGCTGTAAAACTTCATATGGTTATCTATAAAGATATGTCAATGAAGTTCTTACTGCAGCTTAAGTGCGATGTTCCTTTGACTTGCGGTGTTCAAGTCATCTTGGTCATGGAGACTTATACTTTAACATCTTAAGCAAGCATCTCCAAGGAGGTGTGGACCCAGGATGATTGGGTATAAGCCGAAGTGCCCGAAGATGTTTGAACAGCCTACAAAGGATTCACCACTCCTTGCGAGGAGATGTATACCCAGGCCTATCGTCGGATTGTTACTCAAAATCTCTGGCCAGAGTATATCATGTTTAGAGTGCGAGTCTCTTACATGAGAGTAATTAGAAATCCAAAGGACGAGAAAGACACTACTTGGGCTAGGTGTGACGTAGTCAGCCTAGTGGGGACTGACACCATTGACCGTGTCCTGAACCAAGTGGGTATAAGGTGGTGAAGGGAATGAGGCACGATTCATTAGAGCTGCTGAAGGGTTTCAGAATAATTTCTTCTGAGGTCAAACCGTTGATCTTTCGATTAATTGGGGATCATGATGTACTACTAGGTGTCACTCATGATCGTTCTATAATTAGTTAATTATAGACGGCCAACATAAATCGAAAGCCTATTTAGTCACACGCACTACGAGTAATCCGAGGGATTTAAAATGAGTTGAAAATTGGATTTTTCGATCAAGAGAAATAAGTCGAATCTGAGTTAGTCAGAGGCGCAATGGAAGCTAAAAATGGCTAAGTCTTTTGAAGGCTTTTTGGGCGAATTAAATGAATTTAATTCGCGGCGGTTCGGGTTGGTTTGGCCGGCCAAAGAGGGTGCCAAAACCCCCTTTGGTGGCCGGCCACAATAAGAGGAGAAAACCAATTAATTTTGGTTTAATTAATAAAATAAATCTAGTGCGATTTATTATGGATAAATAAATTTGTATAAAGAAATTTATATAAATAAAATTTATAGAAATTTATTCTTTTATGGAAGATTAAAATAATCCATGAATTGGTTTATTTTAATTTTATAAAATCTATTATGAATTGATTTTTTCATAATAAGAAAGTTTATAAATTTCTTATAAAAATTTATTCCATAATTTAAAGAGAAGAAGAATTAGTTTTATTATAAATTAGTTTATAATAAAGACTCGGTTTAAACGGAATAATTAATAAGAAAATTTATAAGATAAATTTCTTATAACTAATTCCGTTAATTCCATTAATTCGGTTTAGAGGGAGACTTAGCAAAGGAGTTGCTACTATATAAAGGAACCAAAGGCTAGCCCTTAATTCCAATCAAGAGATTAATTATTCTCTCCCTCTCTCTCTCTTAATCTCTCTTCTCCTCTCCCTCTCCCTCTCTTGCCTAGGGCCGGCGCCCAACCTTGTGGTTTAGGGCCGGCGCTCCCAACCTACATCCAAGGTGAAGTTGGCGTGAGCTATCAAGAAGAAGGAGAACCCGAACACGAAGAAGAAGAAGCGGATAGCGACTCCTCTCTTCTCGGAATTCGATTCCGTTACTTCGTTGGTTAGTTTTCCATTATTTTCTCTTATTCTTCTAGTTGTGCCTTGAGAATCTAGTAGTTCTCGTCGGCACAAAACTCGTGACTTTGCGAAGTCATCCCGAAGAGAACTCGGCGTGGACGCGAATAGAGGCGGAGCTTCCAAGGGACGCTACGATTGGATCTCGTCCCTTACTTCGAGTTACGAGAGGTATAATGTAAATTAGTTTACTTTTCCGCAAAGTTTTATTTTATGATTATGTCAACACACCATAAGGTTGCATGCTAGATACGAAGTTAAAATAATTTAGGAAATTATTTTATGCAAATTCTTCCGCTGCACGTAAAAATTTGAAATTTTACGAACTCGTATCCTTGTCGACATGCACCCGGTCCCAACAGTGGTATCAGAGCCGGTTAGTGTTCGACATTATCATATAATTGTTTTGCGGAATACTTTGTCATGATCTCAATTTCGAAAAATTTTTTCAATTATGGAAACTTTCAAATTATAATAGATTTTAGATTTAGAAATTTCAAAGTTTGGAAATCCTCATGAAATTTCGCAAACGTTTGGAATTTTCTAGTTTCTAAAATTTTATGATAATTGTGAAAACTTCCCATCTTTGGAAACTTTCCAAATTTTGGAAATTTTTCTATTTTAGAAATTTTCCAATTTTTGGAAATATGTAAGTTTTCTTTTTACCAGAAACTTACAATTATTCTGAAAAATTATTTTTGAAATCTCGCAATTTTGGGCACTTTCTTTTGAGAAAGTCTAGACAAATTCATGGACAGTTAATTGACAATTAAATTTGAATTGGTCTTTAAATTGACAACAAAATTCTTTATTTTGGATTGAGCCTCGGGGAGCCGTCCAATTTTAAAGTTAGTTGTTGTAATTTAATTTCCCAATTTTTTAATTGAAATTGTCATGTTTGATTTGGATTGAGCCTCGGGGAGCCGTCCAATTGGATTTACAACACATTACTTTTCTTTGGGTATCTGAGCCTCGGGGAGCCACCCTTAGAAAACAATTTGTTGTAATTAATTAAATCCATGAATAAAATATGTTTAAGAGGTGATGCTCTTACATATTGTTGTCTCCAAAATTAATTAGGAAAATGGTTTCCTATAGAGTTTTCTTAAATAAGATTTTCATGAAAATAATATGTAGTTGAATTAAGGGATTTGTCTCTTAATTTAATAAGATTTGATTTAGAGAAATCAAAGTCTTGAACATATTATTTCCGAAATTAATTATGACAATTTAGGAAATTGTTTCCCAAAACAATTCCTTTAATAAAGTATGAAATTATAATTAGGAAATCCGGTTCCTAATTTAATTCATGAGACTTGATAAATTAAGTCACATACATACTTTATTAAGGAAATCGTTAGTCAGAATAATTTTATGTCATGAATGTGCTTAGAAAAGAATGAGACCTAAACACCCCTTACAAAATATTAAGGCTAACACCTTCCATTATATGGTTAGAATCGGAAGTTTTGTTTCTTGATTGGGTTGATGGACACATCCATGCCCGACTTGAACCTCAACATGTTCAAACCATGGAATTAGTTTATGAATAATGTAGTTGGAGTCAGAGGTCAATCCTTAGTTTTGGTTGTTGGACACATCCAAGCCTGACTAAGCGGTTGAATGAGCTCCAACCATATTAAAACTATTTCTTGATTAATGGGTCAGCCTTAAGCTTGGAGCATCGATTTGTTGTGCCACAGCCAAGGTCGATGTAAAGAGAGGTGCAGTTGGGTGCTATGTATATCGATACATACTTGTTAATGAGTTAACAACCCAATGATTTATGCAAACATTCAATTAGTTGATAGCATAAAGTGATAGTTACATATATGTGATGTGTAATCGGTATAATTACCTACCTTCATAGCTAAGAAAAACTTGATGGCCACAGCCATGGTGGTTCTTATCTATGGTTGGATATCAACCTATTTGGAGATGTTCCTACGATCTCCCGAATTGATAATAAGGGTGATTCAATTTGTAAAATAAATAGGATTTAATTTATGTATGATAATACATTCTTTAATCATTCTTCTCACATAATCTCAATTTGTATTTCTAGGATAATCACTCGATCATGTCTTCCCTAAACTTGCGTTCCATTTTGGACACCAATAAACTGACTGGGCCGAACTTCATGGACTGGCTTCGAAACCTGAGGAGAGTCCTCAAGGCAAAGAAGCTTGCTAATGTCCTTGAAGATCAACTTCCCAACCGTCCTCCCGAAAGTGCAACTCCAGACCAGTTTCCTGAGTTGCTCAACCTGCTAAAGACTTTAGAGCCTTCTGAGAAGCAGGATCTAAAGACGGTACTGTTAGTTGGTTCCTCGAAGAAAGGTTCTAAGAGGAAGACCAAAGAACAGAATAAGGGAAACAAGAAAAAGGCCAAAAAGACTGAAAATACCCTAAAAAAGGCACTTGCCATCACTGTGGCAAGGAGGGTCACTTGCGAAGAAACTGCAAGATTTATCTTGAGTCCTTGAAAGAGAAGGCATCCGATGCCCCATTCTCTTTAAGTATCTTCGTTATTGAATGTCACTCTATTTCCTCAAACACTTGGGTACTTGATACTGGGTGTAGCTCACATATATGTAATGACATACTGGGGCTAAGGAATAGAAGAAGACTCGTCAAAGGAGAAGCGAATTTACGAGTTGGAAACGGAGCAAAGATTGCTGCTGTTGCCATCGGAACATATTTGCTAAAGCTCCCGACTGGACGTGTCTTAGAATTGGATAATTGTTATTTCGTTCCTTCGTTAATAAAGAACATTGTATCTATTTCATGTTTGAATGAAAAGGGTTATCATTTAACTTTTAGTAACAATTGTTGTTACATAACTTTAAATGGCGTTCTTTATGGGAATGGAACTTTGTGCAATGGCATCTACACGTTAGATTTATCCAATGACGTTTTCAATATCGAAGTTAACAACAAACATGCTCGAATAGATAATCGAATAGACTCCTACACGTGACATTGTCGTCTTGGCCATGTAAGTAAGAAACGCATGACCGAATTACACCGATGTGGAATTTTGGAATCATTTGAACCTGGTTCATTTGATACATGCGAATCATGCTTAAAAGGCAAGATGACCAAATTACCCTTTCCCGGAAAAGGTAATCCAGTGGGAGAGTTGCTTGGTCTAATACATACCGATGTATGTGGACCAATGTCAACTCTAGCACAAGAAGGCTATAGCTACTTCATCACCTTTATCGATGATCACTCACGATTCGGGTATGTGTTCTTGATGAAACACAAATCTGAAGCCTTTGAGAAATTCAAAGAGTTCAGAAATGAAATAGAGAAACAGCTTGGCAAAAGTATTAAGATACTTCGATCCGATCGGGGTGGTGAATACTTGAGTCAAGAGTTTCAAGATTATCTAAGGGACAATGGGATACTGTCCCAATGGACTCCGCCGTATACACCACAGCATAATGGTGTATCTGAGAGGCGCAACCGAACCTTGATGGACATGGTTAGGTCAATGATGAATCATGCAACTCTTCCAAAATCCTTTTGGGGCTATGCACTTAAGACAGCTGTTTACTTGCTAAACAGAGTCCCGACTAAGGTAGTCTCTACTACTCCGTATGAGATATGGAATAGTAAGAAACCTCACTTAACTCACCTTAAGATATGGGGTTGTCCTGCTTATGTGAAGCGGGTTGTATCAGATAAATTGGATGCTAAGTCTGATAAGTGTCTATTTATTGGATACCCTAAGGAAACGAAGGATACCAATTCTATCATCCCTTGGAACAAAGGTGTTTGTTTCAAGGCATGCTGTATTTCTGGAAAAAGAGTTTCTTTTACAAGAAAACAGTGGGAGTGGCATTGAACTTGATGAAGTTCAAGAAACTCCAATAGACATTACAGAGACACCTAGTCTAGACCCACAACCGATAACTCATAGTGATGAGCTATCAGTTGAACCTAAAACAACACCACCTCTTCGTAGATCTGATAGGACACGCAATATTCCAGAGAGATACGGATTTCTCATAAGCGAATCGAACGACGTGTTACTCATAGGCGATGACGAACCTATCAGTTATGAAGATGTTCTGAGATGTTCAGAAAGGGATAAATGGCTTGAAGCCATGAAGTCGGAAATGGATTCCATGTACGAAAACCAAGTATGGGACTTGGTTAACCCACCTGAAGGGATTAAGCCCATAGGGTGCAAGTGGGTTTTCAAGAAGAAAACCGACATGGAAGGTAATGTTGTTACCTTTAAAGCTAGATTAGTGGCAAAAGAATATCGTCAGAAATAAGGAATTGATTATGACGAAACCTATTCGCCAGTAGCTATGCTTAAATCCATTCGGATGCTCCTAGCCATAGCAGCTAATTATGATTATGAGATATGGCAAATGGATGTGAAGACAGCTTTCCTTAATGGAAACCTGCTTGAGGATGTGTACATGATACAACCTGAAGGTTTCACATCGGTTGATAAAACCAAAGTATGCAAACTTCGACGATCCATATATGGACTGAAGCAAGCATCTAGGAGCTGGAACATCCGTTTTGATGAGACAATCAAAGAATTTGATTTCTCACAAAATCCTGACGAACCTTGTGTGTACAAGAAGGTTAGTGGGAGTGCAGTCGTATTCCTAGTATTATATGTCGATGACATTTTACTTATAGGAAACGATGTATCAGTTTTACAGACAGTTAAAATTTGGTTGTCCAAAACTTTCTCCATGAAAGACCTGGGAGAAGCAACCTATATCCTTGGGATTAGAATCTATAGAGATAGATCAAAACGGTTGCTTGGTCTTTCGCAGTCTACATATATAGACCGAGTGCTAAAAAGGTTTAGCATGTCGGAATCCAAGAAAGGTTACCTTCCCATCAGCCATGGGATCAACCTTTCAAAGTCTATGTGTCCGCGCACAGAAGACAAGAGGATTTGCATGAATAAGATTCCTTATGCATCCGCAATAGGATCTATCATGTATGTTATGTTATGTACAAGGCCCGATGTATCGTATGCTTTGAGCGTCACAAGCAGATACCAGTCGGATCCGGGAATGGATCATTGGGCGGTTGTAAAGACAATCCTTAAGTACTTAAAAAGAACTAAGGATGTGTTCCTAATATATGGAGAAGGAGATATGGTAATACGTGGGTATACAGATGCCAGTTTCCAGACAGATAAGGATGACTCCAAATCGCAGTCTGGATACGTATTTACTTTGAATGGAGGCGCAGTAAGTTGGAAAAGTTCCAAACAAGACACCGTAGCGGATTCTACCACGGAAGCGGAATATATCGCAGCTTCGGAAGCAGCAAAGGAAGCAGTTTGGATCAAGAAGTTTGTCTCAGAACTTGGTGTGGTCCCAACCATTGATGAAGCAGTGCCGGTTTACTGCGACAACAATGGAGCTATTGCACAAGCGAAGGAACCAAGGTCTCATCAGCGATCCAAACACGTGCTTCGACGCTATCATCTGATCAGAGAGATTATAAGTAGGAATGACATACAAATTGAGAGAGTTCCCACTGAAAGGAATATAGCAGATCCTTTAACTAAGGCCTTGCCTCAAAGAAAGTTTGAGGGTCATGTTAGAGCCTATGGTATTGGATACCGTAGCGATTGACATTAGGCCAAGTGGGAGTTTGTTAGTGATATGAGAGAAGTGTCCTAAGGTAATCGCCTTATTATGTAAACATTTATATTAATAAATGATAATTCACTATTTGAGTATACATGTTTTGTGTATTTGATTGGGATCTTAAACTCATCTACTGAATGTCCGCAATACAACTCACAGCATAAGAGAATTTGTGATGGGATCACAACTAGTGATTATCTCTAATGTGCAATTGTGAAGTATTGAAATTATCCCTAGTCGATGAATTGATAAAAATGGACACTATCAATTCTGTTGAGACTAGCATGGGTTATTCTCTAATCAGCTGATTTTCACTGGCTGGTGACATTGGGATGTCCGGAGATAAACATGGATGCTAGTTAAGGGAACTAGTTCATTGGAGTGA
The DNA here is from genome assembly GCA_024364735.1 of Boesenbergia rotunda. Taxonomy (NCBI): domain Eukaryota; kingdom Viridiplantae; phylum Streptophyta; class Magnoliopsida; order Zingiberales; family Zingiberaceae; genus Boesenbergia; species Boesenbergia rotunda. The sequence continues at coordinate 369,678 of JAGFNQ010004225.1, forward strand.
CTAGCTGTAAAACTTCATATGGTTATCTATAAAGATATGTCAATGAAGTTCTTACTGCAGCTTAAGTGCGATGTTCCTTTGACTTGCGGTGTTCAAGTCATCTTGGTCATGGAGACTTATACTTTAACATCTTAAGCAAGCATCTCCAAGGAGGTGTGGACCCAGGATGATTGGGTATAAGCCGAAGTGCCCGAAGATGTTTGAACAGCCTACAAAGGATTCACCACTCCTTGCGAGGAGATGTATACCTAGGCCTATCGTCGGATTGTTACTCAAAATCTCTGGCCAGAGTATATCATGTTTAGAGTGCGAGTCTCTTACATGAGAGTAATTAGAAATCCAAAGGACGAGAAAGACACTACTTGGGCTAGGTGTGACGTAGTCAGCCTAGTGGGGACTGACACCATTGACCGTGTCCTGAACCAAGTGGGTATAAGGTGGTGAAGGGAATGAGGCACGATTCATTAGAGCTGCTGAAGGGTTTCAGAATAATTTCTTCTAAGGTCAAACCGTTGATCTTTCGATTAATTGGGGATCATGATGTACTACTAGGTGTCACTCATGATCGTTCTATAATTAGTTAATTATAGACGGCCAACATAAATCGAAAGCCTATTTAGTCACACGCACTACGAGTAATCCGAGGGATTTAAAATGAGTTGAAAATTGGATTTTCCGATCAAGAGAAATAAGTCGAATCTGAGTTAGTCAGAGGCGCAATGGAAGCTAAAAATGGCTAAGTCTTTTGAAGGCTTTTTGGGCGAATTAAATGAATTTAATTCGTGGCGGTTCGGGTTGGTTTGGCCGGCCAAAGAGGGTGCCAAAACACCCTTTGGTGGCCGGCCACAATAAGAGGAGAAAACCAATTAATTTTGGTTTAATTAATAAAATAAATCTAGTGCGATTTATTATGGATAAATAAATTTGTATAAAGAAATTTATATAAATAAAATTTATAGAAATTTATTCTTTTATGGAAGATTAAAATAATCCATGAATTGGTTTATTTTAATTTTATAAAATCTATTATGAATTGATTTTTTTCATAATAAGAAAGTTTATAAATTTCTTATAAAAATTTATTCCATAATTTAAAGAGAAGAAGAATTAGTTTTATTATAAATTAGTTTATAATAAAGACTCGGTTTAAACGGAATAATTAATAAGAAAATTTATAAGATAAATTTCTTATAACTAATTCCGTTAATTCCGTTAATTCGGTTTAGAGGGAGACTTAGCAAAGGAGTTGCTACTATATAAAGGAACCAAAGGCTAGCCCTTAATTCCAATCAAGAGATTAATTATTCTCTCCCTCTCTCTCTTAATCTCTCTTCTCCTCTCCCTCTCCCTCTCTTGCCTAGGGCCGGCGCCCAACCTTGTGGTTTAGGGCCGGCGCTCCCAACCTACATCCAAGGTGAAGTTGGCGTGAGCTATCAAGAAGAAGGAGAACCCGAACACGAAGAAGAAGAAGCGGATAGCGACTCCTCTCTTCTCGGAATTCGATTCCGTTACTTCGTTGGTTAGTTTTCCATTATTTTATCTTATTCTTCTAGTTGTGCCTTCCGAGAATCTAGTAGTTCTCGTCGGCACAAAACTCGTGACTTTGCGAAGTCATCCCGAAGAGAACTCGGCGTAGACGCGAATAGAGGCGGAGCTTCCAAGGGACGCTACGGTTGGATCTCGTCCCTTACTTCGAGTTACGAGAGGTATAATGTAAATTAGTTTACTTTTCCACAAAGTTTTATTTTATGATTATGTCAACACACCATAAGGTTGCATGCTAGATACGAAGTTAAAATAATTTAGGAAATTATTTTATGCAAATTCTTCCGCTGCACGTAAAAATTTAAAATTTTACGAACTCGTATCCTTGTCGACATGCACCCGGTCCCAACAGATGGGGCATCAGATGCCTTTTTCTTCAAGGACTCAAGATAAACCTTGCAGTTTCTTCGCCAGTGACCCTCCTTGCCGCAGTGATGGCAAGTGCCTTTTGGTGTCTTTTCAGTCTTTTTGGCCTTTTTCTTCTTTCCCTTATTCTGTTCTTTGGCCTTCCTCTTAGAACCTTTCTTCGAGGAACCAACTAACAGTATCGTCTTTTGATCCTGCTTCACAGAAGGCTCTATAGTCTTTAGCAGGTTGAGCAACTCAGGAATGGTAGTCTCCATCTTGTTCATCCGATAGTTCATCACAAATTGTGAATAACTTTTGGGCAAACAATGCAGAATTAAGTCAATACTTAGTTCATGATCCATTACAAAACCGAGTGTGCTCAGTGGCTCAATATACCCCAACATCTTCAACACAAACTGTGAAACAGAAGTGCCTTCCTGCATCTTAGAGGTGAAGAGGAGTCTGGAGACCTCGAACCTTTCGGATCTCGCCTGCTCGTCAAATAACTCATGAAGATGGAAGATGATGGTATAAGCATCCATATGCTCATGCTGCTTTTGCAGCTCAGGTACCATAGCGGCTAGCATGATGCAACTCGCAAGTTCAGAATCGGTCACATGTTTCTGATAGGCCACTAACTGGTCTGGAGTTGCATTTTCTGGAGGACGGTTGGGAAGTTGATCTTCAAGGACATAAGCAAGCTTCTCTGCCTTGAGGACTATCCTCAGGTTTCGAAGCCAGTCCATGAAGTTTGGCCAAGTCAGTTTATTGGTGTCCAAAATGGAACGCAAATTCAGAGAAGACATGATCGAGTGATTATCCTAGAAATACAAATTGAGCTTATGTGAGAAGAATGATAAAGAATGCATCAACATACATTAATTAAATCCTATTTATTTATCGAATTGAATAACCCTTTTTATCAATTCGGGAGATCGTAGGAACATCTCCAAATAGGTTGATAACCAACCATAGATAAGAGCAACCATGGCTGTGGCCATCAAGTTATTCTTGTAGGACCGGTGCCGTCGATAGAGGGGGGGTGAATATCGATCGTGAAAACTTCGCAGAAACCTCGTTACTTTCGTTCTAGACTTAGAGTGTTAGCGCAGCGGAGAAATAAATAGAACGAATAAAAACACAGCAAAAGACACGTGGGATTTTTACATGGTTCCCGACCCCCCAGGGTCAGTACATCCAAGGCCTATGCACGGGAACGCCCGTCCACTATTGGTCTCCTTCCCGGACTTTCCGGAGGCGGAGAAACCCGACTTACAGTGTAAGATTTACAAACAATAATATAGAAAATAAAGTGCGGAATAAGTAAAAGCGAACCGAACAAAAATCTGAAACTCGGCCGATCTGGACCTCCGAAGTGCCGCGCACTTCCTCCTGGAGCCTCCCGGTCGTAGAGCCTCGTTTCTAGCGCGTTGCAGTCAGTCAGAATTATCAGAACAGTGCTTGGAAGTCGTATCTGAAGCTGAGGGGTCGAAGCCCCTTATATAGGCCTCCTGGGGGCGCCCCGGACGCTGGGGGCGCCCCGCTTGACTCGGTCAACTCTTATACTCGGGCCTACTTCGTTGCAGGTGATAAGACTTTTGACCAGGGCGCCCCGGACGTCCTGGGCGCCCTCTGGAGCGCTTATCCTTTGCTTTTGGCTTCGAAACAGCGAAGCAGCCTCGTAGTACTACCTGGGGGCGCCCTCAGCACTGGGGGCTCCCTGGTCATGGGGGCACCCCCACTGCTGGGGGTGCCCTGGTGCATGGGGCGCCCCCATTGCTGGGGGTGCCCTGGTGCATGGGGGCGCCCCCACTGCTGGGGGTGCCCTGCTTAGGGCCTAAACCACCTTTTAGCTTGGTTTAACTGCTTTGTCCCCGGTTCTTGATACCTGCAAGATACACACACACAAAGCATGGATAAATATAATGTTAGCCTTAGGGACTTGGTTCGGACTTCGGATTTGCACGAAACCCTAGGTCGAACCGGCACGAGTTCCCATCCCCTAGAACTCGCCCTTCACCTACTCCTTTCAGGAGACGGTTGCCACCCAGTCCTTCGGATGGACTTTTGCTTAGCCTCCGATTACTCCGGATCTCGAGACGCTCGAACCCCGACCCGTCTCTACTCCTGTCCTTAGTCATCGCTCAGCTAAGTTACTCAGTCCCTTGGACCAAGACTTCATTACCTAGCAGTCCTTCGCCAGGTGCCTAGCAGCCCTTCGCTAGGTCTTTGTTACCAAGCGGTCCTTCGCCTGGTGCCTAGCAATCCTTCGCTAGGTCTTCTATGCCTAGCAGCCCTTCGCTAGGTGCCTAGCAGCCCTTCGCTAGGTCTTCTATGCCTAGTAGTCCTTCACTAGGTGCCTAGCAGCCCTTCGCTAGGTCTTAGGGTTACAATACCTAGCAGCCCTTCGCTAGGTGCCTAACAGCCCTTCGTTAGGTCTTAGGGTTTCGATACCTAGTAGCCCTTCGCTAGGTGCCCATCATCCCTTCGCTGGGACTTTAGGGTTTCGATGCCTAGATTAACTAGGACTTTTTCTTCAGCCTTGGTTACTTCTCTCTTACTCCCCTTTGTCTGTTCAATATATCACTGACTTAAGTATATTGTCAAACATTAAAATACTTTAAGAGGAACATCATTGATGCAACTTGCACCAACAATCTCCCCCTTTTTGATGTTTGACAATAACTTAAGTTAGATTGGTTTAAGGGGCTAACTTACTGTCCTTGGGGTAAAAATGAAAAAAATCTTCGGGAAATTTTTTTTTTCTAACTTAAGCACACATCTCTCCCCCTTTGTCATACATCAAAAGAATAAAATACTTGCACCAACATTAAAAACCTTTGGTTCTTTTTGAAAATACTTAGTGCAAAATTTTGAAAGCATTGTATTCTGAATAATATATTGCAAAAATTATGTAATTTTTGAAAAATATAAGTACCTTTAAAAAAAATGTATTAATTTTTGAATAATTAAGTACTTTTGGAAAGTGCATAACTTTTGAAAGAATGTTATTTTGGAAAATATAACTGTTATGCTTATTTTGTAAGTACTAACTGTGTTTCGAAAATAAGTGTATTATGAAACATAATATTTTTCAAGGTCAAGTAAATATTGATAGAATTTTGAAAAAAAATGATAGTACTTTTGAAAGAATATTTGGCTTTGAAAGACATAAGTACTTTTGAAAGCATAATATTTGACTTCACTTGGTTAATTTTCCGGTCTGACACTATCCTGGGAATCCTTGTTGACTTCAAGGACATTTTCCTAAGTGTCCTGGAAGTTTTCCAACCCAAGTAAATAAAAAAATTCATAAGTCATAGATTAATAGGATGTAAGTTAATTTTGAAAAAATGTAAAGATTTTAAAGTGATAATACTTGATTTGGTTTATCTTTCAGTCTGACACAATCATAGGAAACCTTGTTGACTACAAGGACATTTTCCTAAGTGTCCTGGAAGATTTTCCAAACTCAAGATATTATTTCAAATTGAAAAAAAACCAGATGAATTTTTGAAAATAATAGTAATTTTTGAAAATTGATACTATTTTGAAAGAATACTTATGTTTTCAATAGGATTTGAAAATGCCACTCATGAAAACATTTGAAATATTCAATAATTCTTTTAATTTGATCTCCCCCTAAACTTGACCTAGTCCTGGGAAGCTTGTTGACCACAAGTACTCTTCCTCTAAGTCTTAAGGTTTGATTCAGATTAAGAAGAATTATTTAAGATAAATGGATAATTAAAAAAAACTTTTTATGAAATTCTTCTTTTGACTCTGACTCCCCCTAAATTTGACACGTCCTAGGAGTCCTTGAAGATCATAAAGTGGACCTTTCCTCTGTGTCTTTAGGATTTATCAAAGTTAAAGAACCGATAATTTTTAAGTAGATAGATTTTGAAGCCACAATTTGGAAAGAAGATAATTTTGAAAACATATGTAATGCAAATTAAGGTGCAGTTTTCGAAAAATATTTTTAATAAAAGGAACAAAACCCTCCCCCTGCATCCAACACCGTTTGACTCTATCTAAGTGCCTTAAGGAACTTTAGTGTTGTCCTAAGAGGCTTGTGTCTAATTGCGTGAGTCAAACAATTTTTGAAAAGATGTAATTTTGAAAAAAACATATAATATGCATATTCAACCAGACAAGCATGAATTCTATAAAAACATTATTATGTTGAAGCACTATTTTGAAAATATATTTTTAGAAAAATATTCTAATGATTTTGAAAAATAATTTTGAAAAATATTTTTCAATTTATTAGTCCTTAACATCTCACCCATTTTAGATGTATCAATACAACAAGCATGATTGCCTTATAAGTGTATTGTGAGATGCTTGAATCATTTTTCTTTAATTGATTTTTCAATTCTAAGATTTAATTGAAGCTTGTGTTAGATTTGAATTTGACAAGAAGTAACTTGAATTTGAATTTCAAAAATTGGCTTCCAGGTCTTGGCGAGGCACTAGGCCTTCTTTGGCCGTAGCCTTATGGGATCATCCACCCTTTCCTTGACAAAGCCTTTTAATGAAATTTCATTTTCAAAATCACTTTTTGAAAAATTTTGGTCTAACTAGTTTGAGTTTTGGATCAGTAGCTTCGGCTAGTTCCGCCAAGATGGCTTCCCTAACATACTATTATCTCACTGCCACCCAATACTAGGTTGATCAAGTTTCAATTATTCTTTTTCCTATAGCCGTTCTAATATATGCATAAAATTTAAATATGAATGACATGTTATATATTTTAAAAGAATAGCAAATGCGTGTCATGGCAGTTATGCATGAGTCAAACAAGTCAAATAATTTTATTTAAGTTTTTAAAATGTATCAAATTCCCGATTTGATACGTGTCGAGTGAACCCGCGAATATGTCAACCCACTTTGACATATTTAATGTTATTAATTTTAATTGTTACACTTTGGGTAAAATTTTATTTTAGTTTGAGTTTAAGTTATTTAAGATTTTAGTTAGATTCAGGTTAATTACGAATTGATTGAGGTTGAATTAATTAGAAATTAATTGATTAGGATTAAACTTAAATTAAGTGAAGTTTTAATTTGGATTCAACTTAATTTTACTTTGAATTTAATTTGAATTAAATTGATTTAATTTGAATTAAATTGATTTAATTTGAATTAAATTGATTTAATTTGAATTAAATTGAATTAATTAAGATTTAATTTAGGTTTAATTTGATTTTTAATTGAGTTTAATTGAATTATTTGAATTAATTCGAATTTAATTGAATTTAATTGAATTAATTTGAATTAATTTGAATTTAATTGAATTTAATTGAATTAATTCGAATTTAATTGAATTATTTGAATTAATTCGAATTTAATTGAATTTAATTGAATTTATTTGAATTATTTCGAATTAATTGAATTTAATTGAATTATTTGAATTAATTCGAATTTAATTGAATTATTTGAATTAATTTGAATTTAATTGAATTTAGTTGAATTATTTGAATTAATTCGAATTTAATTGAATTATTTGAATTAATTAGAATTTAATTGAATTATTTGAATTATTCGAATTTAATTGAATTTAATTGAATTATTTGAATTAATTTGAATTAATTGAATTAATTTGAATTTAATTGAATTTAATTGAATTAATTTGAATTAATTCGAATTTAATTGATTAATTAAATTGAATTTGAATTATGATTTAATTTGAATTTAATTAAAATTTAATTAAGATTTAATTTGAATTTAATTAAAATTTAATTAAGATTTAATTTGAATTTAATTAAGATTTAATTTGAATTCGATTATAATGATTAATTAATAATTGTGGGTTTAAATTCATCATTTTCATTATTTCGAAAATTTCTTCTTCATCTTTATCTTTCTTTTCAAGTTTTTCTAATAATTTTGATTTATTTGAATTTTTGTAATTTTTATTAACTATGGCCTTTATCTTAGATAGTTCTCTATCCTCCTCAAGATTAAAGTTTTTAATATCCTCACAATAAGTGGAGTAAATTGGGCCACTAGTTAAAGTTTTGTAATAATCTTCAATATTATCTATAATTAAATTATTATCTAGAAGAAAATTATCTTTAGAATTATCCTCAGAGTTATCCTCAGATATATATTCAATATTTTCCAAACATTCAGAATTAATCTCTAGATTATCCTTAGAATTAATTTCTGGATTATCGTTAAGATATTCAAATTCAGATTCAGATTTGTACAACGGATTTTCAAATTTGAATTTGTAATTATCTAAAGAATTTTCAGATTTAGAATTATCCTCAAGATTTTTGAATTCAGATTTATCCTCAGGATTTTCAAATTTGAATTTGTAATTATCTAAAGAATTTTCAGATTTAAAATTATCCTCAAGATTTTTGAATTCAGATTTATCCTCAGGATTTTCAAATTTGAATTTGTAATTATCTAAAGAATTTTCAGATTTAAAATTATCCTCAAGATTTTTGAATTCAGATTTATCCTCAGGATTTTCAAATTTGAATTCGAATTTATCCTTAGGATTTTCAAATTTGAATTCGAATTTATCCTTAGGATTTTCAAATTCGAATTCGGGATTAATTTCAGATTTAGAACTAGAATTAATTGTATCATTATCTGTAGAATTATCAGAGTTTATTTTAGATTTAATATCAGAATTAATTTTAGCAATTATTGAATTGGTATTAATAATTAAATGGTTAATTTTGGATATTTTAATCATATCCGTATTTTCTAATTTTTCATGCAACATATTTAATCTACTATGCAGTAAATTTAATTTATCAGAAAAATTAACTGAATTTTCTAAAGACAGTGCAGGAAATTGTAAAACTTTTGGAACGTAAATCTTACGTACCTTCGCCGGACATTTGTTTTTGTAATGCCCGTATTTTTTGCACTTGAAGCATCTGATATGGCTTTTGTCCCTCCGATTTCCTGGCGCTGGTACCTCCTTTGCCGCCGGTGACGAACGATTCTTACGAGTAGGGTACTGATTTTTGTAGTGCCCTCTCTCCCTGCACGTGAAACAAATAATATGCAATTTAAAATTAGACATTAAAAAAATGTACCTGATTCACCCCTGGGCTCCCCCTCAACTCCTGGCGTCTTTGCTCCGTCGGCGGTTAGTCCGGTGAAGAGCGGCTCTGCTCTGATACCAATTGTAGGACCGGTGCCGTCGATAGAGGGGGGGGGGTGAATATCGATCTTGAAAATTATTCGCGGAAACTTCGTAGAAAACTTTTAGTTCATTCTGGATTCAGGGTTAGTAGCAGCGGAAAACAAACAGAACGAATAAAACAATAATACAAGGACACAGCGGGATTATTTACTTGGTTCCCGACCCCCCAGGGTCAGTACGTCCAAGGATTCACCACTCCTTGCGAGGAGATGTATACCCAAGGCCTATCGTCGGATTGTTACTCGAAGCCTCTGGCCAGAGCATGACATGTTCAGAGTATGAATCTCTTAAATACATGAGAGTAATTAGAATCCGTAGGACGAGAAAACATTACTTGGGCTAGGTGTGACGTAGTCAGCCTAGTGGGGACTGACACACATAGATCATGTCCTGAACCAAGTGGGTATAAGATGGTGAAGGGAATGAGGCACAATTCATTATAGGTGCTGAAGGGTTTCAGAATTGTTTCTGAGGTCAACCGTTGATCTTTCGATTAATTGGGGATCATGATGTACTACTAGGTGCCACTCATGATCGTTCTATAATTAATTGATTAATTATAGACGGCCAACATAAATTGAAAGCCTATTTAGTCACACGCACTACGAGTAATCCGAGGGATTTAAAACGAGTTGAAAATTAGATTTTCCAATCAAGAGAGATTAAGTTTGGTTGAGCCAAACGATTAGTCAAAACTGAATTTATTTCAGATGCATCGGAAACATAGAATGGCTAAGTCTTTTAAAGACTTAATGGGTGAATTAAATAAGTTTAATTCATTAAGGGATTTGATCCAAGGTGGTATGTTTTATTATAAGCTTAAAATAATCCATGGGATTATTTTATCATGAATTAAAATAAACTAAAGTGTTGGTTTGTTTTATAAAAATTTATAATAAATCGAAGATCACAACAAAGGGAGAGAACCAAGTTTTTGGTTCAATTTATAAAATAAACCAGGTGTGGTTTGTTTTATAAAATTATGTATGATATAAATTTTTATATAATAAACCAAGGTTTGGTTTATTTTTCATGGAAATTAAAATGAACCATGGATTGGTTTATTTTATTTTATAAAATCAATCATGGATTGATTTACCATGATAAGAAAATTTATTCCATAAGAAAAAGGAGACTTGGTCGGTTTTTATCATGAATTAAAATATGATAAAACTTGGCATGATGGAATAAGTCATAGAAAATTTATTCCATAAGAAAAAAGAGACTTGGCGGTTGAGAGGCCACTATATAAAGGACCCAAGGCAAGGCTTGGAAATCAATCGAAGTATTCTTGCCTGGGCTCTCTCCCTCTCCTCCCTTCTTCCTCTTGGCCGGCCACAAGGTTCTTCTCCCTTCTTCTTGCCGTGAGCACAAGGAGAAGCACCGAGGCGACGAAGTTCTTCCGTTGGGACGATCTTCCTCTCTAGCCATCATCACCTTGGGATTGGGCGCAAGTCATCTTCCTCCTTCTCGCCGGAATTGTCATTCCGGCCAACCTTGGTAGTGAGTTTTTCCGATGTGATTACTTCTCTCTTGGTTTTCTTGTCGCGTTCTTGGAGAATCTAGTAGTTCTCGAGAACACGAAACTCGTGGCTTTGCGAAGACATCCCGAAGATACTCGGCGTGGACGCGAATAGAGGCGGAGCTTCCGAGGGACGCTTACGGTTGGATCTCGTCCCTTCCTTTGAGTTACGCGAGGTAATACGTAAATTAGTTTACGTTTCTGCAAAATTTTAAATATATGATCATGTCTACACAAGATAAAGTTGCATGCTTAGATGTGTGGTTAAATAATTTGAGAAATTATTTATGCTAAACCTTCCGCTGCACGTAATTAATTTTAAAATTATGAACCCGCATCCATGTCAACATGCACCCGGTCCCAACAGTCTACTAATGTGACGGTTATACTACAGCTGACGTGACACCCTGACGATGGAGGATTGCCAAATAGTGTCACCTATATAAGGGGTCTCTCCTCCATGATGTAAGAATGTTCTTTCTATTCAACTCTAGTACGTTGAAATAGTCCACCTTTAGAGATCATTGACTTGAGCATCGAAATACATGAGTCAGGGACCCCCCTGGATTTGCTGTTAACGCTCTTTACTTTAGTGTTCCTTTTTTTCACGATTCAACAACAATAGTGTTGGGCTCACCAGAGCCAACACTCTTGCTGTGTCACCCTTCATCGATCGTGGACAGGATCAAAATTGTCGTCGTCTATGGGAAACCTTACCTGTTCAACGATGTGAAAAATGACAGATTCTACTAATGATAAGATGACTACCATTATGCTCTATCAAGAAGACTTAGAGCTCTTAATAGCAACCAAGGCGCAACTTTTGGTGCAACGGCCACAATAGTCTAGTGGTTATGTTCCCCAAGTTCCAACTGTCTCAAGCATGGCTCTGCAAGATGTAGGCATAATCGCATGGCAAGCCTATGTTCCTTGAGCTCTGCTTCGGTTGAAGGAGGGAGATGAAGATCGGGTCGAGCAGATGGACACTGCTTCCTCTGGTCACACACTGCAATGCGGCTCCTGGAAAGGTAAAGCTCTTGCTACTCGACATTTGCCCGATCGACCGAGAATGCCTTTCTCCATGGAGATTCTCGATGATCCTTTACCCTGTCATTTCAAAGGCATTTCTATTGGAGAGTATAGAGGAGCAATGAATCCCTAAGAGCACGTGATGAAATTTGAAAACACTGCTCTACTGCATCAATACTTAGATGGAGTTAAGTATAGGGGTTTTCTTACAACCGTTTTTGGCCTGACGCAATGGTGGTTTGATAGACTACCTTATTGTTCCATCCACAATTTGAAAGAGTTTAAAAGGATCTTTTTATAGCATTTTGCCAGCAGTAAAAGATATCATAAGACTAATATGAATCTCTTTTCTCTGAAATAAGGCCCTAAAGAATCTATGAGGGCTTATATTAAGAGATTTAATCAGATAGCTATAGATATTCCTGCATCTACCCAAGAAAAATAGTAAGTGCTTTCTCTTAAGGACTTATGGATGGAGAAGTTATGCCAGCTCAACCACAATTGATTCAACAAATCGCTAGACAGATCGGTCCGATTAGAGGCCCTCGATTGGTTCCTATTAATCAAGAAGACAATCAAACACAAATACAACAAGTCGAGATAGCGGGGTGCAACAGAGCTAGAGCTCACCGGTGGAAGCCTTTTTGCACATACCATCGGAGTCAAATATATGATACAAAGGATTCTTGATAATTAGCCTGAGAGCAGGCTCAGCATGCTCAATAGGGACTTCAACAACAAGGCCCTCCTCAAGTCAATTAGGACAACAAAGGTCGACCTCAGCTTGCCCCAGACACAACCCGTTCCATCCCCCATTGTTGAAGAACAAGAAAACCAGAGGAGTGTTGTGTGTGGTGGTGTGGGTATCATTTAGATAGGACTCACATATGGAGATACCAACCAAGTCAGGAGGGCTCAAGTTCGGAGACTAGAAGTTCATGAGATCAGGTTTAATTAAGCCCAAGCCGTAGGACCTCAGGTCAGTTTTGGACTGCAGGATTTGCAAGGGGTGGAGGTGCCCTATAAAGATGCTTTGGTTATCATGGCAATTATCGTCAACTATGAAGTTTATCGTACCTTTGTAGATATAGGCAACTTGGTAAATGAGCATTTGATTAGCTGCAGATTGACGCAGCCCAGCTACAACCAGTGGTCACCCCACTCTTTCTCTTTATATGTTATGAGGTGCAGTCGTTCAACCAGATTAGGCTAGCCAAATGTCTTAGGAAGGAGCCATTGAAAAGAACATGCCACTCCATTTTTCTAGTAGTAGATGCTCCTGCTGCCTACAATGCCATCATAGGGAGACCTATTTTTAATGTGTTCCGAGTGGAGGTCTCTGTTAGGACCTTTGTGTCTTGCTAGAGGGGGGGGGTGAATAGCTTTTCTTGGATGTTGCTTACAAAATATTAGCCAAAGCACAAGAGAAAAATAGCTAAAAATAATTAACAATTAAGACAATGCTAACTCCCTTGATTTACTTGGTCTCCACCTCCTTGAGGTGACTAATCCAAGGATCCACACCCACACAATCAAGCTTCACTATGCTTTTCTCCTTTTCAATCAAGCTTGAAGGTGGAGAAACCCTCATAAGATGATCTCTTCCTCTTTTACAAGATGGGACTTAGAATATAAGGAAGAGAGTAGGCTTTGAAAGCTTTTGAGCATACAGCAAGAAGGTTTTACAATCAAAATTCATCACCTCTTCATGCCCCAAAGCTTCCTCTTAAATAGAGGAGAGAGCTATTAACAAAATAGCTCATCCCCGACACCAGTCGACTGCTACTAGGACCAGTCGACTGGTGCCTAGCTAACGGCTAGTCAAACGGTTAGTTTTTGAATGGACCAGTCGACTGGTGTCCAACCCCAATCGACTGATCTTTCTATGAGTTTTCTCTCAGTGCTTTCAGTCGACTGCTTCCCTTGTCAGTCGACTGCCCAGCTTACAAATTTACTCTTAACCTCTCCGAAGTTCATCCTTCGCGTATGCCTTGAAGTCCACTTCTCCAGCTCGCCCCTTGAAGTTCTCTTCCTGTGGCTCTCGTCCCTCGGATGCACACAAGCTCGTGACTTGTCTCCATGCCATTCTTCATGTATGCCCTTTGAAGTCTACTTCCTTGGCTTGCTCGTTGAAGTCCTCTTCCATTGGTTTTCGTCCTTCGGATGATTTCACTCCGTTGTTCCTTATGTATGGTTCACCAAGTCCTGCATGACTCAAACACACACATCAAACCAATTTAAAAGTCTAACTTAATCATATTGTCACACACATCAAAACTCATGATCATACCGATTAGATTTGGGTTGATTGCACCAACAGTCTCTCTATATTATTTGAAGATCAAGTTCCTTATCGGGGATCAAGTTGGAGAAGTAAAAGGAGATCAGCTGGTTTCTCAACCATGCTATGTTGATGGTATAAAAGTAGAAGCCAAGAAAGTTTTTCGAGCTCTACCGGCCGAGTGCAACACTATAGCTCATTTACTATGGGTTGAGCTGCTAGAGGAGAAGGAAGAAGTACAAATCCATCCCACTCGCCCAGAGGCTATTGTCAAAGTAGCGACAGATCTGCCACCCATCCTGTAGCAAGAGCTCATTACATGCCTTGCCCAAAACAAGGATGTGTTGAGGCAATCGACCCTTAAATGATTGGAAGATCATGGTTTTGATGTGTTGGTTGAATATGTTTAAGGTTAGAGTGTTGTATTGTATTTGATGTGTGTGATTGAGTTTGCAGGACTTGGAGAATCACACATGGTGGACATATCCGAGGGACGAGAGTTGAGGGAGGAGAGCTCCAAGGGCAAGCCGAGAAGTGGACTTCAAGGGCACACGTGAAGGGTGGCATGGAGGCAAGCCAAGGGAAGGCTTGCGTGCGCATCCGAGGGACGATAGCCAGAGGAAGAGGACTTCAAGGGGCGAGCCAAGGGAGCAGACCTGAAGGCACACGTGAAGGAGAAGGTTCGGAGTGGCTGAAGCTGAGCTGGGAGGCAGGGCAGTCGACTGGCCCTGTGGCAGTCGACTGCCAAAACCCACAAAGTTTGCAGCCTCGGACCAGCTGACTGGCATTTGGGCAGTCGACTGGTAGACCCCGAAACTAGCAATTAATGCTAGGCCAGTCGACTGGCATTTGGGCAGTCGACTGGTACGGGCTGGACAGATTGCGAATCTGTCCTGTTCACCTATAAAAGGAGCACCGTTTTACGTGCATGGTACGGTTCCGTACAGTAACGAAGTGCTGCTCGTGTGTAGAGTGATTTGTGCTTCCTCTCTCTCATTTTTGCATCTGTAAAGAGGAAGATCTTGCTGTAAAGGTTTCTCCATCTCAAGGAGACTTTTCGATAGTGAAAAGTGGTGCTTGCGGCGTGGATCCTTGGACTAGTCACCCATCTGGGTGGATACCAAGTAACCGATAAGTGTTAGCATTGTTTCTAATTCTTTTACATATTATTTCCGCTGCGCTAACAATTCTGTAGAGATCAAGATCCGCGAAAAAGTGCATTCACCCCCCCTCTGCACGCCTAAATCGATCCTTCAGTTGGTATCAGAGCCGATGCATTTCGGAAGATCTAACAATCAACCGGAACAATTGTGATGGCGTTTCAAGAGGGATACTCAACCGCACGACCACCCTTCTTCGACGGGAACGACTTCGCCTATTGGAAAAGTAGGATGCAATACTACCTCATGAATGACATTGAAAATTGGATAAGTGTTGTAGATGGCTTCGAGGTGCCCGTCGATGAAAGAGGAGACCCAACACCGATGAGATCATGGTCAAAGGAGGTGATGAAGAGGGCGCAATCTAATGCCAAGGCCACCACCACATTGCAATGCGGGCTCTCGAAGGAGCAACTGAACAAAGTGGGGCCTTTCAAGAGCGCCAAGGAACTATGGGACAAGTTGGTTGAACTAAACGAGGGGTCAAACGAGTCCAGAAGAACCAAGAAGGACTTACTAGTGGCCAAACTGCAATCCCTTTCCATGAAGAGCAACGAAACCATCAGCCAGCTACATGGAAGGGTAAAAGAAGTGATAAATGAGCTC
The DNA here is from genome assembly GCA_024364735.1 of Boesenbergia rotunda. Taxonomy (NCBI): domain Eukaryota; kingdom Viridiplantae; phylum Streptophyta; class Magnoliopsida; order Zingiberales; family Zingiberaceae; genus Boesenbergia; species Boesenbergia rotunda. Next base: position 385,343 of record JAGFNQ010004225.1, read on the forward strand.
CATGTGATTGGAGAGAAGATTGAGAACCGGGACATCGTCAGGTACGTCCTTCAAGCCTTCCCGAGAACCACCTTGTGGGCATCCATGGTTGATGCATACAAGGTATCGAGGGATTTGTCAATTGTTAAATTAGACGATCTTTTCTGTGAATTTGAGCTACACGAGCAAGCTAATGTCTCGGTAAAAGAAAAAGGTATTGCTTTTATTGCAGAAAAGGAGAAGAAGAAGAGGAAGGAGAGGAAGAAGGTGGTTTATTCATTTTCATCAGACTCAGAAGAATCCAGTGCCTCTTTGGATAGCGATCAAGAGGCGTTCATGGTAAGAAAATTTCGTAGAGCATTTAAAAGTTTTTCTAACAAATCCTATGCTAGGAAAGGGGCCAAAGGTAAGGGTAAGGCCAATGACGTCATATGCTACAACTGCCACCAAGAGGGACACATGATGAATGAGTGCCCTCAATTGAAGAAAAGGGAGGACAAGAAGGAAGAGAAGAAGAAGAGTGACAAGAAGAAATCAAAGGGAAAGGAGAAAGGTACCACCAACCTTAAAGCAACTTGGGATGATCCATCATCCTCAGAGGAAGAAGAAGAGCAAGTCTCTCACTTTGCTCTTATGGCACAAGATCACTCGGACTCTTCAGACGATGAACGAAGCTCAAGTAGTGAAGATGAGAGCTCCACTTCATCATCAGAGTCAGAAGCATCGGTAAGTGAGGTATACCACTTACCCTCCTCCACTTTGGTAAAGATAATTTCTAGCACAAATATGGACTTAGCTAAGGCTAGAAGTAAAGTTAAGGAGCTAAAAGAACAAATTGCCATGCTTAGAGTAGAAGCTATTAAACTTAAAGATTTGCATGCTAGTTCTACCTCTTCACATGCTTCACACCTTGAAAATGAAAATAGGGAATTAAGGAAACAAGTAGATGACCTCACGAATGCCCTTAGGAAATTCCAAGTAGGATCAAGTAACCTAGATATGATTATAAACAGTCAAAGGGCTGTGTATAACAAAGTCGGGTTGGGTTATAGGCCTAAGACAAAGGAGGTAGCCTTTGTCTCACTTACCGATAGGATTGGTGCATCTAGGAGATTAGGGGCTAGGGGAACCACAAAGAAGGCATGGGTACCTAAGAGATTTCTAAATGATGCTTATGGATCAAAGATATGGATACCAAAAGAGTATATTTTCCGTGTTGTTTAGGTAAAGGTGAAGGAGGCCCCAACAATGTAGATAGTAGATAGTGGATGCTCAAGACACATGACCGGGGATGTGAGCAAGTTCACCACTATAAGCTACCTAAGAGAAGAGACGGTCTCCTTTGGGAATAGTGGAAAGTTGAGGATTATTGGTAGGGGCACAATTGAGGTATCTCCCACTATTTCGATTCATAAAGTACTTTTGATCAAAGACATGAAGTTTAACTTATTAAGTGTAAGTCAATTATGTGATGCCGGTTTTAAAGTAGAATTTCATGCTAGAAAATGCATCATTAGATATAATGAATCAAATGCTATCATATTAGAAGGGTTTAGAGAGGCAAATCTATATTATCTTGATCTATCTTATGCTACTAACAATGTTGTTGAGTGTCTTATGTCTAAAGAAGAAGAAGGATGATTGTAGCACCGAAGACTTGGACACGTTAACATGCGGAGCATTGCAAGAGTTGCCAAGGAAGAGTTGGTGAAGGGGCTACCCATGATCAAGTATGAGAAGAACAAGTTGTGTGATGCATGCCAAGAGGGTAAGCAATCAAAAGCATCACACAAAGGTAAAACTCCAACCACTACCTCTTTGCCATTAGAACTTTTGCACATAGATTTATTTGATTGCCATCGTACTCCCTCACTTGTGGGGAGTAAATATTGCTTAGTAATAGTAGATGACTTCTCTAGGTTCACTTGGGTTTACTTCTTGAAACATAAGGATGATACCCTAGAGATTTTTATAGGATTTAGTAAAAGGGTAGAAAACGAAAAACATACCAAAATAAACTAAATTAGGAGTGACCATGGTGGGGAGTTCCAAAACGCAAGTTTCACACAATTTTGTGTTGAAAATGGATACAAGCATGAATTTTCATGCCCAAGGACTCCTCAACAAAATGGGGTAGTTGAGAGAAGAAACCGTGCCCTACAAGAAGCTGCTAGGACTATGCTTAATGCATATTCCCTTCCTAGCTACTTTTGGGCCGAAGCGGTTAACACCGCCTGCTATATTCAAAATCGGGTGTTGGTACATAGGTTTCTAGGGAAAACACCCTTTGAATTGTGGAATGGAAGGGTACCTCAAGTTCACTACTTTAGAGTCTTTGGATGTAAAGTCTACATCTTAAATACCAAAGATGACCTAAGGAAATTTGAGTCAAAAGCCGATGAAGAATTCTAGTAGGGTACTCATTGACTAGTAGGGGTTATAGAGTGTACAACAACAGGACAAAAGTGATTGAGGAGTCCTCAAATGTCAAATTTGATGAAACAACTAGTACCTACCCTAGAAAGGCTTCAATTGATAAGGATATAGAGGAGGTCCAACCCCTTGCCCAAAGAATCCAAGACCTACATTTGGAGGGCAATGATCAAGGGGGAGTGAGAAGTACCCTAGAGGATGAGGAAGAAGGAGTAAATGAACCCACAACCTCTAGGCCCTTGAGACATCACCATGATCACCCTATTGACCAAATAGTGGGTGATGTCACTCAAGGAGTAAGGACTAGGTCCTACTTTAGGGATCAAACTAGTCAAATAGCTCTTATCTCCCAATTAGAACCCAAGTCCATTGATGAAGCATTGGGAGATGTTGATTGGGTCTTAGCCATGCAAGAAGAGCTAAATCAATTTGAGAGGAGTGAAGTTTGAGAGTTAGTTCCTAGGCCCACTGATTGTACCATTGTAACCACAAGATGAGTTTTTAGGAACAAACTAGATGATCAAGATAAAATCACTAGGAACAAGGCTAGATTGGTAGCTAGAGGGTTTAACCAAGTTGAGGGACTAGATTATAATGAGACTTATGCCCCCGTAGCTAGGTTAGAATCAATTAGAATTCTACTAGCCTATGCTGCTCACATGGGTTTCACACTCCACCAAATGGATGTGAAGTCGGCATTCCTTAATGGGATCATTAAGGAAGAGGTTTATGTAGAACAACCCCCCGGGTTTGAGGACCCTAACTTTCCAAGACACGTGTTGAAATTAAGAAAAGCCTTATATGAATTGAAACAAGCTCCTCAGGCTTGGTATGAAAGGCTTTCTTCATTTTTAGTGTCTAAGGGGTTTAGGAGAGGAACAATTGACCCTATATTATTCCTAAAATCTAAGGACAAGGACATATTTGTTACCCAAGTCTATGTAGACGATATCATTTTTGGGTCAACAAATAATGACTTCCTACGAGAATTCATCAAGTGTATGGAAGATGAATTTGAGATGAGTCTTGTAGGAGAGCTAACCTTTTTCTTAGGCCTTCAAGTTAAGCAAACTAATGAAGGTATACATGTCTTTCAAACCAAATATGCTAAGGAGATGTTAAAGAAATTTGGTTTAGAAAATGCTAAGGTAGCATCTACACCCATAGGAACCAATGTGAAAATGGATAGTGACATTGAAGGGAAAATGGTAGACTCTAAACAATATAGGAGTATGATTAGTAGCCTCCTATACCTAACCGCTAGTAGACCCGACATACTTTTTGCGGTAGGTATGTGTGCAAGGTACCAATCTTGTGCCAAAGAGTCCTATTTGGTTGTAGTTAAGAGGATCTTAAGGTATGTAAAAGGAACCCTAAATATCGGACTTTGGTATCCTAGAACTCCTAGTGTTGACCTAATTGGATACACCGACTCGGACTATGCGGGTTGCAAGTTAGATAGGAAGAGTACAAGTGAAGGGTACCAATTCCTTGAGTCTTCCTTAGTTAGTTGGAGTAGTAGGAAACAACCATGCGTTGCCCTATCAACAACGGAAGCGGAATATGTGGCAATGGGTGGGTGCGTTTCCCAACTCCTTTGGATCATGCACACCTTAGAGGATTATGAGTTGCATTACACCAAGGTCAAAGTCTTGTGTGACAATGTAAGCACAATCAATTTAACCAAAAATCTGGTTCACCATTCTAGGACAAAACACATTGAAGTGAAACATCACTTTATTAAAGACCATGTGGCAAGGGGAGACATAGAACTACATTATGTTGAATCAAAGTCGAACCTAGCCGACATCTTTACCAAGTCTCTTCCCGAATCGGAGTTTACATCCTTAAGAAGAGGCCTTGGAATGTGTTTTGTAGAAGTATAGGGTGAACTTGGAAATATTAGCTTTGAAAAAGGGTGCTTGATCCATTAGGGTGATACATTTGAATCACTTATGCTTGTGGCACATTGTTGAACCATTGAGAGTATCAAAATATTAAAACTAGACCAACTATGGGGAAGACAAGTGTTTAATCAATGGACACTTTGCCCAAAGATCATAGTTGGACATTTTAAACATCGGAAAACCATTTTATGCTTTACATACTTTGCCATGCTTTTAAAAGTCATTAGTTTACAAAATTAGATTCAAAGTTTGATACAAAATATAGTGGTTTTCAAAACTTTTGGATTTTTATCAAAAGTCATGCATGTTTGAAATTTTATATGGATTAATATTTTTTCCTGTTAGAGTATAACATTTCAAACATGTATGCAAAATTTTATAATTTTTGGAATTTTTTGGAATTTTCTGGGAGTTTCTGAAATTCGGCAGAAAACCTGAAATATTCAGACTGATAGCATATCAGTCGACTACCCCATGGGCAGTCGACTGGCACGCAAGTTTTCAGCCACTGTGAGATATTTCAGAAATTGAAAATTCTCTCATGAGACACCATGGGTTTTGGTTGCTTGAGGCAATCATTTTGATGGTGTCAAAGGGGGAGAATGAGTGGTTTAAGTTAGAATTTCAACTTAGAATGAATGGTTTAAGGTGTTCTTTCTAACTTAGAAATTGAATGTTTAAAAATGGAGAAGACATGGATTAAGGGGGAGGTACCTCTTAGGTTCTGATATGTCTTATATTTTTAACATACTGCTGTTGTTAAGTGGAAACTTAACTTGGATTGTGACTAGAATTGAAAATGGAGGAAGACATAGATTAAGGGGGAGGTTACCTCTTAGGGTTACTATGTCTCATAATTTTTCAATTGCTATCTGTTGCTATTGTTATTATGGTTGTTATTTATCTCTAACTTAACATATTGCCACGCATCAAAAAGGGGGAGATTGTTGAGGCAATCAACCCTTAAATGATTGGAAGATCATGGTTTTGATGTGTTGGTTGAATATGTTTAAGGTTAGAGTGTTGTGTTGTATTTGATGTGTGTGATTGAGTTTGCAGGACTTGGAGAATCACACATGGTGGACATATCCGAGGGAGGAGAGCTCCAAGGGCAAGCCGGGAAGTGGTCTTCAAGGGCACACGTGAAGGGTGGCATGGAGGCAAGCTAAGGGAAGGCTTACGTGCGCATCCGAGGGACGATAGCCAGAGGAAGAGGACTTCAAGGGGCGAGCCAAGGGAGCAGACCTGAAGGCACACGTGAAGGAGAAGGTTCGGAGTGGCTGAAGCTGAGCTGGGAGGCAGGGCAGTCGACTGGCCCTATGGTAGTCGACTGCCAAAACCCACAGAAAGTTTGCAGCCTCGGACCAGCCGACTGGCATTTGGGCAGTCGACTGGTAGACCCCGAAACTAGCAATTAATGCTAGGCCAGTCAACTGGCATTTGGACAGTCGACTGGTGCGGGCTGGACAGATTACGAATCTGTCTTGTTCACCTATAAAAGTAGCACCGTTTTACGTGCATGGTACGGTTCCGTACAGTAACGAAGTGCTGCTCGTGTGTAGAGTGATTTGTGCTTCCTCTCTCTCATTTTTGCATCTATAAAGAGGAAGATCTTGCTGTAAAGGCTTCTCCATCTCAAGGAGACTTTTCGATAGTGAAAAGTGGTGCTCGCGGCGTGGATCCTTGGACTAGTCACCCATCTAGGTGGATATCAAGTAACCGATAAGTGTTATCATTGTTTCTAATTCTTTTACATATTATTTCTGCTGCGCTAACAATTTTGTAGAGATCAAGATCCGCGAAAAAGTGCATTCACCCCCCCTCTGCATGCCTAAATTGATCCTTCAGGATGTATTTTCATGGTCGCCACAAGAGATGAAGGGGACAACTCCTGAGATTATGGAACACCAGTTGCATATGTTCCCGGATGCCCAACTTGTGAAACAAAAGAAGAGAGACTTTAGTGTGAACAAAATCAAGTTATTCGAACTGAGGTTGATAAGTTGATGAAAGCTGGGCACATATGGGAAATCCAATTCCCTGCTTGACTAGCTAATGTAGTGTTGGTTTACAAGCCCAATAAAGTTTGCCCAAAAGACTACTACCCTTTGCTTCAAATATACTAAATGGTGGACTCCATCTCAGGATTTGAGCTTATTTATATATTTGATGCTTACTAAGGATATCATTAAGTGTCGCTCGCCAAGGAGGATCAAGAGAAAGTTAACTTCATCATAGCAGATGATACGTATTGTTATACTGTAATATCCTTTGATCTTAAAAATATAGGGGAAACATACCAGAGATTGATGTACATGATCTTCTGAGATTAGATCGGAAGAAATATTGAAGTATATGTTGATGACATCCTCATCAAGACTGACCGATCGGTTGATCTCATTGTTGATATAGAAGAAACCTGCCAAACTTTGTGTCAATATGGATTGCAGCTTAATCTAGAGAAGTGCCTGTTCGGAGCCAAGAAAGGTAAATTCCTTGGATATATTTGACAGCAAGGGGATAGAGGCCAATCCTAACAAAGTATAAGCTCTCTTAGAGATGTCCCCGCCATGCAACTTAAAAGAAGCACAAAAACTAACCTGAAGGATAACAGCTCTGTCCAAATTCATCTCCAGATTAGTTGATCACAGTTTACCCTTCTTCAAGACATTGCGCAAGGCGACCAAGTTTCAATGGGACAAGAATTGCAACAAAGCTTTTGAAGAACTGAAAGATTACTTGTCCAATCTACTTATCCTATCTAAGCCCAAAGCAGGCAAGACACTGTACATCTATCTCTTAGCAATAGAGGAAGCTGTAGGCACTGTGTTGGCGAAAGAATGCAATAAAGAACAATATCTTGTGTACTTTTTTTGGCCATCTTTAAAACAAGCCGAGTGCCAATATAGCGCACTCAAGAAGTTAACTTATACCTTGGTGTTATCTACTCGGCGATTGAGACCATACTTCTTGGCTCACCCTATTATAGTTTTTACTAACAATACTTTGAGAAGGGTCCTTCTTAATCCCAAAGCTTCTAGTTGGTTAATTAAGTAGATCGAAGAACTAAGTGAATATGATATATAGTATCAACCTTGAAAGGCCATCAGAGCCCAAGTTTTGACTGACTTTCTCAGCGAGTTACAAAATCTAGATACAAAAGAAACTTAGAAAATCTATGTGGATGGCTCATCCACTCTATGATGCTCTGATATCTGGTCTGCAGGCAGCTAAGCATGTGGGTGCTACTCTAGTCTTACTTTATTTAGATTCCCAGTTCGTCACTCAACAACTAGCTGGGTGTTTTGAGATTAATAATAAGCGTCTGCAGATGTATCTTGAGACATACGAAAATTTAAAAAATGGCTTTCAAGAAGTCACCTTACAACAATTCCTCTGGGAGAAGAACCTAAAAGCAGATGAGTTAGCTAAGCTGGCTGGTTCCCTTACACCTTGGGTCCTCCATCAGCAAGTAGTGCAAACTATGATGATTGCCCAAGTAGAGCAAAAAGTAAGCCTTGATTTGGGGGAAAGATTGGCGTACTCCTTTTATCTCCTTCCTCTAGCAGGGAACTCTCCCAACCAATCCAGAGCAAACCAGATTAATCAAAAAGAGAGTCAGCCGGTTCACTCTCATTGGAGATTAGCTATACAAGTGGGCTTTCTCTCAACCTCTACTTAAGTGCTTGGGACCAAAAGATATTGATTACATTCTTAGGGAGATACATGATGTCTCCTGTGGCAACCATGCAAGGGGACATTCAGTAGTCAATAAAGTCTTATTTGTTGGATACTTCTGGCCCACATTGCAAAGGGATGCCGCTCGACTAGTAGCTACGTGTCTCTCTTGCAAAAAAACATCAGAATCTCTCCCACTAACCAACTGAGTTGCTCAGGGCTTCCATGACCGCTTGTCCATTTGATCAGTGAGGAATGAATATTGTAGGTCCCTTTCCCATAGCTCTAGCCTAGAAGAAGTTTCTCTTGGTAGTGATTGATTACTTCTCCAAATGGATAGAAGTAGAAGCTTTAGCCTGAATCACAGAGAATACCGTCGTAAAATTTTCGTGACAGAATATACTTTGTTGATGTGATGGACAAGCCGATATCACCAACAGAGAGATTGCCAAAGGTCTCAAAGTAAAGCTGGACCATGTAGGTGGGAGTTGGTTTGAAGAATATCTTTTGGGTGTATCGTACCACGCCTAGAGAAGGTATAAGATTAACTCTTTTCCACTTGGTCTACGGCAGGAAGGCAGTGGTCCCCATCAAGGTTGGATGTGAATCCGATCGACGACGACTCTACACCAAGATAATGTCGAAGATAATGCTAACTTAAGACATATGGAGTTGGACTAGTGACTGAAATCAGAGACAAACGGTCGCTCGACTGACATCTGATAAGCAGCGAATGCGTCAGAGGTACAACTAGAAAGTGATGCTCCGCTCCTATCAAGTAGGGGATTCAGTCTGGAAGCATATCAAGTCGGTGGAAGATGTCGACAAATTAGAACCTTAGTGGGAAAGGCCCTATAAAGTGATCCAAAACCTGGCTTTTGGCGCTTATTACTTGCAGGATTCGAAGGGTAAATGATTTGATCGACCTTGAAGTGCAGTCCATTTACAATTGTACCATGCATAAGACTTGCATCTGTATAAATTATGCATGTGGTGCTAGCTCCCCCTCTTTAAAAAAGGATTGCAAAGTAAGCTCAACCTGTTTGCTCACACGCTTCAGCCGCCTGCTTGGCACGCCATCGCAGCAGATCGGACGTGACTCCCCACGATCCAATATGGTCTCCTGATTGGCGCTCTGGACTCTTGCTTCTTAGCAAGTTATAAGTGTGCTTGCTCACACGCTTCAACCGTCCATTCAACCGTCCACCTGGCATATCATCGCGGAAAATCGGACGTGGCTCCGCACAATCCAATACGGTCTCCCGATCGGTGCTTCAGACTCTTGCTTCTTAGTAAGTTATAAGTGTGCTTGCTCATATGCTTCAACCACCTGCTTGGCATGCCATTGCGGCATATCGGATGTGCCTTCCAACGATCCAATACGGTCTCCCGATCGACGCCTCCAGACTCTTGCTTCTTAATAAGTTATAAGTGTGCTTGCTCACACGCCTCCAGACTCTTGCTTCTTAGTAAGTTATAAGTGTGCTTGCTCATACACTTCAACCGCCCGCTTGGCATGCCATCGCGGTAGATTGGACGTGGCTCCTCACGATCCAATACGGTCTACCGATCAGCCTCCAGACTCTTGCTTCTTAGCAGGTTATAAGTATGCTTGCTTATACGCCTCTAGATTCTTACTTCTTAGTAAGTTATAAGTGTGCTGGCTCACACGCCTCTAGACTCTTTCTTCTTAGCAAGTTATAAGTATATTTGCTCACACGATTTAGCCGCTCACTTGTCACACTATCGCGGCAGATTGGACATGGCTCCCCCACAATCCAATATGGTCTCCCGATCAACGTTCCTGAGTCTTACTTCTTAGCAAGTTATAAGTGTACTTGCTCACACGCCTCAGCCACCTACTTGACATGCCATCGAAGCAAGTCGAACAAGACTTATCATGATCCGATAAGGTCTACCAAATGACATATTAGACCCTTGTCTCTTTCGATAAGTTATAAATACGCTTACCCACACGTATCGCCTGCGCAATTTGGTATTACCTCACTTCGGTTTAGTGTTCACTGCATAGCCTCGTACTAGACATAATTAAGGCTTGGATAATGACCCTTCAAGAATGCTAAACCTTGAGTGAATTTCATGAGATAAACCTCTTAAACACAAGGTATTCAATCAAAGTCTAGGGCTTTTGTGTCGATATAATCAAAACCTTTGCTTGTCTCCCTTGCATAAGGGGCCGCGATGTTAATGCTTCTAGTCATCAACCTTCGGTAATTTTTACGATAAATAACATTCTGTTACTTAACACTTGTGACAAGATACTAATAAATTCCCTACTCATTGCAGGTTCTAACTATACTGAGGATGCAGTATGTATATAAAGCATCAAAGCGAGTAAATCAAAGTAGAAAATACAGGGGAAATAATTAAAACATTCGTTACAAAGACAAAAATGTTCTTTTATCCCACATACGGGGCTTTCATAAGGCAAGTCTAAGAGAAGTTAGCAAAAACATCATCTAGAACAATCTCCAGCACGCGCTGTATCTTTATAACACTTATTGGCAGCTCGGGGGGCACATATCCGGCCTCCTTCAACTGACTTTCATAAGTCTAAGCGAAGTTAGCAAAAACATCATCTAGAACAAGCTCCAGCATGCGTTGCATCTTTATAACACTCGCTAGTGTTGCTGCCCCAGTTAGTTTTGATATGATCAACCAAGTTAGGTTAGGTCATGTTGTGGTTTTGATCCCTCTGTCTAAGTGTGCAGGAGCTTAGGAGCGGAGGAAGTCGAGCGTAAGACACAGTGGATGAGAAGGATTGTATGGGGAAATGAGCTGACGAGCTTGGTGCATCCAAGGGACGCAGAAGCTGCGAAAGAGTACACCGGTGGAGGGAGAAGGGTGTGCGCGACGTCTGAGGGACGAGAAGCTGGGAAGAATGACGCTCGAAGGGCAAGAGGCCGGAGTCGGGTTTGAGTGAGCCTAACTTCAGTTGGCCAGAAATCACCCAGGAAGATCCGCTAGAGACTGGTCAGAAGTTGCTGACTAAAAGTCACTTGGACACCGATATACATAGGGGTGCCTCTATGCATATGGGCGCCCGAGCACTCAGGCACCCCTGTGCATACAGGCACCCGAGAGCCAATTCTTATCTACCAACTAGCCGTTTGTGAATGTTACGCTTCGGATAACACTCAAGCCACATGTCAAGCGCCCTCAAGCACTCGGACGCCCCTATGATGCCACGTCAGCATTCGGATAGAATTGATCGGGGCTATAAAAAGGCTCCCAGAGCTCAGTTCCAATCGAATCAATTAATTGTAATTGAATTTCTAGTAATTCTTCTAACTTCTGCCTTGTGCTACAAAGTCTGTAAAGGCTCCTCCGCCAGAAAGAGATTTTGATAGTGAGCTTCAATCGTCTTGGATTAGCAACCACCCAGGTTGCAACCAAGTAACTTTTTGTGTCTTAGTTTTTTACTAGTTCAATTCAATTAATTAGTTTATGTTTATTTTAACTTTTTGTTGCAACTAATCTGGAATCTTTGTGAGCTGCACAAAAGATCTATTTTATTTTACAAGGGCAATTCACCCCCTCTTGCTAGTCCACCTCGATCAAACAAGTGGTATCAGAGCAAAGACGCCGCAAAAGGACTAACCGCCAACTGTAGCAAATTTTAAAAAAATGGTTGGACCAATGATCTACCTGCCAAAGTTTGAGGGGGAGTTCGCAGCATGGAAGTGGAAGATGAAGGTATTTTTTTACTACTGACTATGAACTATTACTGACAATAAAAAATGGCTTTTCAACTCTGGAAGATAACAAAGGAAAGATCAAGGAACTTAACTCTTGGAACAAGAAGGAGCAAGTAGACGCTATAGCGAACGGAAAGGCGGAATTCCATCTACTGACCATCCTCCCCGAACAAGATGTCAATCGAATCGGAAATTACGACTCGGCAAAGGAACTTTGGGAAAAGTTCCTGAAATTGCACGAAAGCACCTCGGAGGCAAAACTTACGCAATGAGATATCTTTCGAAGCCAGCTTACCAACCTCCGAATGGTAGACGGAGAATCAGTTGCCCAACTACACACCAAGGTAAAAGAGCTAATCACGAGCCTTAAGAACCTCGATGAAAAGGTAACAAATCGAGACGCTCATCGATAACCACTAAATGCTTTCCCGAGAATCCCGGATTGGACCTCTTTAATCGACACGTATTTCATATCAAATGACCTTGAGGTAAGTACTCTAGAATAACTCTTTTCGATTTTAGAGCTTCACGAATCTCGATGTGTAATGAAGAGCAGGAAATAGACAACGTCGTTCTGATCGCAAGGAAAAACTAGATCAAGGATGAGTTATCAACGGACAATGAAAAAACGATGAAAATGGTAAAAAGCCTTAAAAATTTCTTTAAAAAGGCAAATAAATTATCAAAATTTCAGGGTAAAAGGTGATGTCCAAAGAAACGTACAGTCTGATGCTATAATTGCAACGAGGATGGTCATCTAAAAGACCAGTATCCTAAACTCAAGAACCAGCCAAAAAAGAAGAAGACGCTAAAAGTCACCTGGGATGAGACCTCCTCCGATGAATCAGAAACTAAAGAATATGTTGGACTTGCGTTGATGGTAAGTCATCAAGAGGAGAGCACTGATGAAGGGGGTGCTACGTCAGGAGAAAGTATCGATGAAGGAGGAGTCCCTCTTTTTGAAAGTGACCTGGTAAGTGAGGTATGACTTCTCCCTCACGATTAATTATATTCTGAAATAAAAACAATGCTTAAAGCTAACTGTAAATTAGAAAAAGAGAATCGAGAATTGAAAAAGAAATTGACTAGTGCATGTTCTTTTATTTTTGATAATTTAAAAAATAAAAATGTTAATTTGAGAAACTTAGTTGAAAAATTAGAATTTGATATTGCATGTTTAAGACAAAGAAAAAATAGTTATCCTGATAATTTGAACTAGTATACTAAAAATCATAGGGGTCAACTTAGAAAAGTGCCCAAGAATTATATTTCTCCCAAATTTTTAGTTAACCCCGTAGATAGGAACCTGTTTTGGATTCCTAAGTCATTTCTAAATTAATGTTTAGTCATTATATGTTTTAGTGCTATCTAGAAACATACTAACATTTTTGTTGTTGTTGTCAATATTTTTTTTTGTCCCTCTTCATTATTAACCTTCTTTGAAAAATGTATGTCAGTTAAATTTTCCATCGATAAAATCATGTTCATATTTTTTCCAATATAAGAATATTTTTTTTCTACTTACTGTGAATTTTTAAGATTTTTTTGAATATTTATCCATATTCATGATTTTTCATTTGAAATTTTAAAAATAGATAAAAAAATTTATTTTCCTAGATCTGATTTTTTTTTGGATCTAGATATGATTAGTAGACTTTAGTAAAATATTATTCAAATTTTTTGAAGTGTTTTGAATTTTAAATATTTATTCTTTAAAAAGTCCACTTTGTTAGTATTTAATTTATTTTTGGACATAGATAACGTTTCTATAATTAAATTTTTTTTTACAAGATCAAAACTCTATTTTCCACTTATACAAAAAATTTTAGATTTTTCTATCATATTTTCGATTTTCTATGAATTTTTTTTATAATTTGATTTTTAATTTTAAATTTTGATAGAAAATTATTTTTATCAAATCTAATTTTTCTAGATCTACTAACTTTAATAAAATTATTTTCATCTGTTGACTTTATTATAATTTTCTCTATTTTTTGTTATAATTTTGAATTTTGAAAATTTAATCTTCAAGAATTTTAATCTATGAATATTTGATTTATTTTCGATCATAGAAAATTTATTTCATTCCGAATTTTTTTTCAAATTTCCACAAAAATTTTCAAAATTTTCCAACGAAAATATTTGTTTAATTTTTGATCAAAATTCATATTTTTTTTAACTTTAATAATGCTTAGAAAAAAGTTTATATTTTTAAATGTGCAATTCATTTTTTTTTCCTTCCCCTTTCCCTACTCTTTTTGCGACCCATTTTTTTTGCTGTGATCAAAGGGGGAGACTAGCTTAAGTTCAGGGGGGATGTTGTAGTTTTAAATTACAAATATTTTTTTATGCTTAATTATCTTAGTTAGTTTTATTATTTTTTTACCCTAACCGAATATAGGTTGATGCACATCAAAAAGGGAGAGATTGTTGATGCCCCGGTTGGTTTTGATGTGATCAACCAAGTTAGGTTAGGTCTTGTTGTGGTTTTGATCCCTCTGTTTAAGTGTGCAGGAGCTTTGGAGTGAAGGAAGTCGAGCGTAAGACGCAGTGGACGAGAAGAATTGCATAGGGAAGTGAGCCGACGGGCTCGGTGCATCTGAGGGACGTGGAAGCTATGAAAGAGTACACTAGTGGAGTGAGAACGATATACACGACGTTCGAGGGATGAAAAGCAGGATGAAGGACGCTCGAAGGGTGAAAGGTCAAAGTCAGGTTCGGGTGAGCTTAACTCTAGTTGGCCAGAAATCACCTAAGAAATCCTGCTGAAGACTGGTCAGAAGTTGCTATCCAAAAGTCACTTGGGCGCCCCTATACATAAGGGCGCCTCTATGCATACGGGCGCCCGAGAGCCAATTCCTATATACCAGCTAGCTGTTTGCGAATGTTGCGCTTTGGCTAACACTCAAGCCACATGTCAGGCGCCCTCAAGCACTCGGACGCCCCTATGATGCCACGTCAGCATTCAGATTGAATTGACCAGGGCCATAAAAAGGCCCCCAGAGCTCAGTTTCAATTGAATCAATTAACTTTAATCGAATTTTTAGTAATTCTTCTAGCTTCTGTCTTGTGCTACAAAGTCTGTAAAGACTTCTCCGCCAGAAGAAGATTTTGATAGTGAGCTTCAATCATCTTAGATTAGCAACCACCCAGGTTGGAACCCAGTAACTTCTTGTGTCTTAGTCATTTACTAGTTCAATTCAGTTAATTAGTTTATATTTATTTTAATTTATTATTGCAATTAATCTGGAATCTTTGTAAGTCGTACAAAAGATTTGTTTTATTTTACATGAGTAATTCACCCCCCCCCTCTCTTGTCGGTCCACCTTGATCAAACTGCTAGTAGCTCGGCGGATAGGTGTTCGACCTCCTTCAACTAGCTAATGGCCCCTCTGCACTCCATACTTCATCATGCTAGAGGTGTGGCTACTGAATAGGTTGGCAAAATCTTCCAGTTGAAGGAATTGCACACGGTGTGCTTCCAGTCGCTCGGACTCCCCTTTCTGATAGGCTTCGTGGGTAACCTGCAGGGTTGTTAGGGATGCTTGGGAGATTGCCAACTCGTTCATCAGAGGCATCAGTTGTGCTTCAAAGTTATGGATGACGTTTAGTGGCTATCTCTGTATCCTTTTCTAACAAAGTTGGGGCATGTAGTCTGGCCTCCTCCTCTAGTTTCATTGATAGGGCTTTGGCCTTCATAGTCTTTTTGTTGAGGTCCTCCAAGGTAACTTTTCGCCGATCTACTGCTGACTTCAACTTGGCCTCAAAGTTTTTGATATGCGTCTCTAGCCGTGCCTTTTCCTGTTCAGCGGGGTTCGCTCAGGCCACTTGCTCGTCCAAGTCTTTGTTGGTCCTCTCTAATTGAGAGCAGAGACTTTTCAGCTCCTCTCGAGCAGTACTAGAACCCTCACCGTCAGTCTGCTGCTGGGCCTTGCATAGTTCGATTTCAAGGGTAGCCACCCTCTACTCTGTCTGTGTACACAGGCAGGTATTGTGCACCAAGGCATGACATTTCCCTTGACTAGCCACCCAAAGTTGTGCACATAATAAATAGAAGCATATACCAAAAGAAACTGCTCAAAGCAAAGTACATCTTATCTTAAAGCTCTTCCTACACAAAATGATAGGTCTTGCCTAGGAGACCTAGCTCTTTGGTCGAGTGAATGCTGCCATCCCACGCCTTTACCATAGGCCCCCACAATCTCACCATCTGCACGAACATGTGCTGATTTGCATCTGAGATGCAGGACGAAGATGCGACAATCCGAGTAGGCAGAGAGAAGTTAAAGATAGCTTGATTGGACGCGTGACCCCAGGGACATATTGGAGTATCGGTTGGCCATGTCGATAGCTGGCTGGTCGGGTGTTCCATAAGATGGTCGGTCGAAGGGGCGTCACTCACTGCCTTGCTCTTTTTCCGCTTGCTCGATCTGGATTCAGCCTATTTTGTGGGTGGAGCTAGCAGATTGTTCTATGATTGTTACTTCTTCGAAAGAGGTTGTTCGAGCTGCAGGAGTTTTAGGTTGGCGAGGAGTAGCTGACTCTGGCCGAGGTGCCTTCAATGGCTTCGATCGGGAAGCCTTTAATGGCTCCGATCGGGAAGCCTTTGATGACTCCGGTCAGGAAGCCTTCAATGACCCCAAGGAAGATGGCTGGAAGGCTTGGCCGGTTGGCTTGCAGCTGGTGCTAGAGGTCCCTCAATGGTAGAGGCTGATAGATCGAACAACGTTGCTAGAGGGGGGGAGGTGAATAGCAACTCTTCGTCGTTTTCTCTACAAGATTGTTAGCGCAGCGGAATATACAATAAAAACAATCAAACAAATACTAACCAATGCTAACACGGGAGATTTACTTGGTATCCACCCCGGACGGGTGACTAATCCAAGAATCTGTCGGTGGATCACGCCCCGGATAACCTCCGTCTAACTCTGTCACTCCTTGTGGGTGGAGAAACCTCGCCACAACACTTCGGACGCTATCTGAGTACAAGAGACTACTAATACACTTTACCCAAGCGAGTTTCGTCAAGGATCTTAGCCACCACGAAGTCCTCTTTAAATAGGACTCGGGCTCAAACCCTCACTAGCAGTCGACTGCCCCACTCAGAATTCGACCGTTGACAGCCCCAACATTCGAATCCTGCCAGCTCACCAACCGCTACCGGTCGACTGCGCCCAGGGCAGTCGACTGGTCCCTTACTAGTCCTAGGTTTACACTCCCCGAGTACAATTCACTCCGCACTCGACCCCTAGAACTTCTCGAGTACAATTACACAGTACTCGTACCCTCACGACTCGACTGACTCCTCCTCCGCAGCCTCGACTGTTGCCTTCGCGCCCTCTTCATCTTTGGCTCCCGTCCCTCGGATGCACACAAGCCTCCAGCTTGCCTCCATGCCATCCTTCACGCATACCTCGAAGTCCGTGCCCATCAACTCATCGTCCCTGCTCTCCAAGGTCCCTCGGATGCGTACGCAAGCCTCCAGCTTGCCTCCATGCCATCCTTCACCGTTCCGAGACCGTCCAGTCAAGTCCATATGTGTATCATGTACAACCTGCACACTCAACATACATATATAAGATCACAAGGGTAAACCTATCTTAAACCCTTTGCCCAAACATCAAAACACTTGGTCACTCCGGACCACAGATTGCCTCAACAATCTTCCCCTTTTTGATGTTTGGCAATACGTTTAAGTTAGGGAAAGCAAGATAGTAGTCAATAGCTAAAACAATGCTAAATAAATGCATATGCAATGCATACATGGATCCTATCCCAAGGCATCCTACACCTAACCCTCCAAGTTAGGAATTTTCATACCTAACTTCCCAAAGTTAGGAATTTTCATCAAAATCGAGTTTTTTAAGGCTTCTCCCAAGCTCCCCCTACATTGGACTTACAAAGGCTTTGTAAGAACCTCTCCCAGGTTCCCCTTACGCCAAAAATGGAGCAACCATGCTCCCCCTTAAACTCAGCTCCCCCTAAACCTAGGGTTTCATGTAAAGGTAGGTTTGTCTTCCCAACTTAAACCCAAACTTTTCCCCCTTTGCCTAACATCAAAAAGAACCCAACAATATCCTAATTATTGGTTCTTTGAATCCCTAATGATCATAAACAATGTGTACTTGCCCCCTATACACTTGTTTCTTATCATTTGGACACAAAACCAGCTGCTGATACACAAATCAGCCCTGGCCAGTCGACTGCCCCTGTTGGCAGTCGACTGATACTTTGATTATCAGTTTTTTAGGCAACATTCAGAAATGCACCAGAAATTTCATAAATCTTCAAAAATTCTCAAATTTCATGGAGAACTTTGTGGTACCCATACCTACTTGGGAAAAATACATTCCACAATGTATCCATCACCATTCCCAAGTTTGACACAAAATCCAAAAATTTTCTTATGAGAATCAAGGCAAACAAGGAGGCAACCTCCCCCTTAACCTATGTCTTCTCCCAATTTTCATTTTTCCTAGGTAAAGTTCTACCCAACTTAACACTATAGACTCAAACTAGGTTCAACCCAACCTAACACCAAGTTCTTCTTCCTTTGGCCACCATTAAAGAATTGCCCCCAATCAACCTTTCTCTTAGTGCCAAAACGAACTCAACAATACCCAACAAAAATTTAAAAGGTTTGCAAGCACATTTGCTAGGATAAACCCTATCCTAGAAATATATGATTTGATTAAAGTTATCACATGTGCTTGACTTTGGTACAATTTAATTTCTTAAAAGGTTTGGCATTTGGTATCAACTCTCAAATCCATCTATACTTCCATGTGTTTGCTAAGGCTTATCATTATAATCTGACACATGGAATTGTCCTCAATTTTCCCTTTTTATGTATCCTTTCATTTATTAAGAACTTATCATTCAATATCCCCCATTGAATCTCAACCACTCATTCATTCTCCTTGAATTCTATGATATCCATATAGCCCCACATAATCATCACTTAAATCATGAGACAAACCTTTATTCAAGGAGTATAATCAAGGATCTTAATTTAGACATCACATACTATCATCCAATGGCCATTTTTCTCTAACCCTAATGGATCAGTCGACTGCCCATATGGCAATCGACTGCCAAAACTCACAGAGAGTTTTTGGGCTTGAGACTAGTCGACTGCCCCTTGGGCAGTCGACTGATACCTGATTTTCAGGGTTTTCAACCCAATTTCAGTAATGCCTAGATAATTCTATAAATCTCCAAAAATTATGAAATTTCGTGGGGAGATTTGTGGGGCCAATGTCTACTTGGGAAAAATTTGTTTCTAAACAAATGTACTCTGGATCCCAAGATTGGCATGAAACTCAACTTTCTCCAAAATGTGTCATTGAAACTGATTCCAAAAGTCTCAATTGTGATTTCTCCTCACTGTTTCTTCTTATCCTTGATTATAATTCATTTCTATCATTGAATTACATGATATTCACACATTAAAATCCAATTTTACCCAATATAATTGTATTTTCATTCTTTTCTCCCTAAATTCCCTTTTAATGTGCCAAAACCTAGGATTAAGACTCACCCAAGTCTTTCAACCCTTTTTTTTTACACATTTCGCCTAATTTCCTAGGAGAGAAACTCTTGAGATCCATTTACCATGGACCTCAAAGGCTCCTAGAGCTCCCCCTTGAGCTCTTAGCCCTAGCCACCTCCCTAGGTGACTCAACCCGCACTAGACTACACCGGTGTGCCACCGGTGATTCTTGGCCTACAAAATGAACCCTCTTAACCATAGACACCTTGTCTTTGGTTAGGTCATCCTTTTTCCCTTTGGATGACACTCCCTTTTCATCCTTGGACTTTCCCTCCTTGCCATAATTGTATACTTTCCCAACATACTTCTGTTTGTTGGCCTTGGAGGTCTTAGATCGGTATCCCAAACCCGATCTATCATAGTTGGGTTTTAAACTACCCAACACCATGTCTAAGCCCTTAGATCCAACCGTGAATCTTTCTAGGGTCTTTTCTAATGTATCAAGCCTTGCCCTCAAGGCTTGATTTCCCCTCTTTAGAGTTCTAAACCTAGAACTCATATGTCCACCTTGGACATTCCTAGACCTATCCTCCTTTCTAGGCACATTCCTTCCCTTCTTGGGATTAGTGTCATGATCCTTAGATACAAAGGTCCTAGGTCTATCATGATACATATTTTTCTTAGATTTTTGGTCCACCTTGTTACTCCTAGTCCTATCATTGTATCTAAATCCAAAGTTTTGCGTCATTAAGTATTTTTCATTAAAACTAGCATGCATGGAGGGATGATTTGTCCTATTTTTAACATTCATGGAGGAACTAGAATTTGAGTTGCATTTAAATCTAGAGTTAGGGATTACCTCCCTTACCCTTGTAGTCCCTCCTTGATGTGATCTTTGCTTCTTCTTTTCCTCCTTCTCCCATCTTCTCAGATGCTCTATTTTCTTTAATTCTCCTTTTCTAGGGCACTTGATGTAGTAGTGCCCTAGCTCTCCACACGTGAAACATCGTATTTTCTTTTTTTTTCTTGGGCTCCTCCATTCCTACAACTCGTGTTAGATTTAAAAGAACTTGAAATGAGTGTAGATTTTACCTCCTTTTTACCTTTTGGGTACTTGTCCTTGTAGTGCCCCTTTTCATTGCAACTAGAGCATGTGATATGTTCTTTTGATTTGACTTTGGTGGAGGTTGGAACTTCTTCTTCAACTTTTGATGATGTGGATGCCTCCTCTTGATCCGGTACGGTTGAGGGTCTCTCCTCCCCCTCAATCCTTGAGGTGGAGACCTCTTCCTCTTCTTCTCTTGAGGAGGTTGAAGATCTCTCACTCTCTTCTTCCACTTCACTTGAGGATGTAGATAACTCAATTCTCTTCTCTTCTTGAATCATGGGGCTTTTCTCCATAGGCTCTTGAGTTTGTGTAGGGGTCTCATGATATCTTTTCAATTTATCCCACAATTCATATGTGTTTTGGTATTCCCCTACATCATTCAAAATTTTGTTAAGCAAAAGATTTACTAAGATACTAGTTACCTTTTCATTTGCTTTCGCTTGATCTTGTTGTTCTTGATTCCAATACCTAGGCCTAAGTCTCTTCCCGTGCTTATCCTTTGGAATCTCATATGGCTCTTCAAGCGCGATTCGAAGGTCCCACTCCATCCCAAACCATGTCTCCATTCTCGCTTTCCAATATCCAAAATTCTCATGGTCGTAGGTCGACGGAGTGTAGATGTCGTCCTCCAACTTATCTTCCATTTTCTTTTCTCTCTAGCGTGTGCTCCCTCGGTGGTTAGACCGATCAAGAGCGGTCCTCGCTCTGATACCAATTGATAGATCGAACAGCGTTGCTAGAGGGGGGGTGAATAGCAACTCTTCATCGTTTTCTCTACAAGATTGTTAGCGCAGCGGAATATACAATAAAAACAATCAAACAAATACTAACCAATGCTAACACGGGAGATTTACTTGGTATCCACCCCGGACGGGTGACTAATCCAAGAATCCTTTGGTGGATCACGCCCCGGATAACCTCCGGCTAACTCTGTCGCTCCTTGTGGGTGGAGAAATCTCGCCACAACACTTCGGATGCTATCTGAGCACAAGAGACTACTAACTCACTTTTCCCAAGCGAGTTTCATCAAGGATCTCAGCCACCACAAAGTCCTCTTTAAATATGACTCGGGCTCAAACCCTCGCTAGTAGTCGACTGCCCCACTCAGAATTCGACCGTTGACAGCCCCGACGTTTGAATCCTGCCAGCTCACCAGCCGCTACCAGTCGACTGCTCCCAGGGCAGTCGACTGGTCCCTTACTAGTCCTAGCTTTATACTCCCCGAGTACAATTCACTCCGCACTCAACCCCTAGAACTTCTTGAGTACAATCACACAACACTCGTACCCTCACGACTCGACTGACTCCTCCTCCGCAACCTCGACTGTTGCCTTCGCGCCCTCTTCATCTTCGGCTCCCGTCCCTCGGATGCACACAAACCTCCAGCTTGCCTCCATGCGATCCTTCACGCATGCCTCGAAGTTCGCACCCATCATCTCATCGTCCTTGCTCTCCAAGGTCCCTCGGATGCGCACGCAAGCCTCCAGCTTGCCTCAATGCCATCCTTCACCGTTCCGAGGCCGTCCAGTCAAGTACATATGTGTAACTTGTACAACCTGCACACTCAACATACATATATAAGATCACAAGGGTAAACCTAACTTAAACTCTTTGCCCAAACATCAAAACACTTGGTCACTCCGGACCACAGATTTCCTCAACAGAGGCATCATACCTTTATCTGTTGCATCGATCGGGAAGCCTTTGATGACTCTGGTCAGGAAGCCTTCAATGACCCCAAGGAAAATGGCTGGAAGGCGTGGCTGGTTGGCTTGCAGCTGGTGCTAGAGGTCCCTCAATAGTAGAGGCATCATACCTATATCTTTTGCATCGTATTTGCAACAATGCATCATCTTCCTCATCTACAGCCTCTTCTGACGGAGTTGGGCGCTTCTTACATGGAGGGGGAGGCGTTGGTACTTCTACGATGGCAATGGCCTTGTAGTCACCCTCTGTGGCCATTGCAGAAGTCCTCGCTGGGATTTCCCTTTTGGCCATCTCGACGGTCGTTCGGGTTTCCGATTCCATGTCATCCAGCCTTAAGCTATCGCAAAGTTTAGCCTTCAATATGCTTTTCACTGCATAAACCAAGGAAAAAAGTTTTAGTTAGTTCAACAACAATAAAATACTGGAAATTATTACCAAAAGTGCAGCTTGGTAGTCTGTATGGTATCCGACTCTAGCCAAAAGCAAACATAAAACTCTCGTGTAGTAGTTGGGTAATATTGAACCACAGGTCGGCCAACTTCTGGTATGCCGAAAGAAAAAGCGAATCCCTCTTGAAATTTCATGGTATGACTGACTGATTAGGTAGCTTCTCAAACTAGTTGACCAACCATGATGGAGGGGGAACTGTTTGGATTAAGAAGTAGTGATTCTTCCAACCCTTGTTATAACTCGACACCTTCTTGAAGATAATTGATTCAAAGCGGGCTTAGAAGTAGAAACATCCTACCTTGGTTCTCTTAAGATAATAGAATAAATGAAAAATCTTAGTGTCGAGGGGGACTTCGTACAAGGTAAAGACAATGACTATACTACAAAGGATACGGATAGAGTTGGGCGCTAGTTGAGATAAGAGAATTTGAAAATACCTACAAACTGCGATAAAAAAATGGATGAAGAAGAAAACGTAAACCCGCGAGTAGCTTATCCTTAAAAATTAAAGCAAACTCATATGGAGGCATATGTGGGTGATTGTTGTTGTTAGGTATAATCATATGATGGTTGTCTAGGATCTCAAACTCTTGTCAAATAGCTTGAAACTCATCCCCGTTGATGTCTGACATCACGGCCGTGTACCATAGGTCAAGGATTCTCACGGGAGCTTCTCCAGTATACTGATTGGATCACTTAAACAACAAGAAGAACAACAAGAGGATCGAAAAACTAGAACTTACACGTGAGGGGAGGAGATCACAAGGAGGAGAGGTTGAGGATGAAGATCACCGGGAATGCTAGACAAACACAACAAGAACGTGGACGAATGTTGTGCCAGACCTCGAGTATAACTCTTATACCCTCAGCCTTTTTCCAACTTGTCAAATCATCTGAAAAAAAGGCGAGATGTAATCTCCACTGTTGAAGCGTAACCAAGCAAACGATGTTTCAAATTCTAACCCTAGTAACTATGCATCGAATCATGGTCCTAATCGCCTCGAAAAATAACTGAGCTAGTCAGGGGGTGACACATAGCAGGGAGAGAATGACTCATTTATTGCAAAGGATATCAAAAATCAAAATAATTCTGTCACCATACGTGCGCATTATTCCGCATTTATGACACATGACGTGCACAAACAGCCTTACTAGCAATTGACACGTCAGCCTTCAACCTACATTAAACTTGGACCAGAATACTAGTCTAGTTAGTCAGACTGGAGGCCTCATTCGACTGGACTCAAAAGAGAGGCTTGTGATACGAGGGAATTCGAGACTCCTGGTCCACGTAAGATAGGTCAATGGTCATATGCCTGATGTGGTCCGACAAAGGCAATACACGAATACTTGGGACTAAGTTGTCCGAACGGACAACTCTGGTAGATCAGATTGTAACATGGGTAACATCCGACTGGTTAACTTGCACCAAAGTGCCGATTGATTGGTCAACTTGTTATATGGCAGACTATCAACCGCTAATAATAAGATGATAGTCGATCGGTCGACTCACTTATTGCGCATGACCGACTAGGCAATAAGATGACTATGGCTGATCGGCCAGCATATTGTAATCCTTTGACCATTCAGCTATCCTGACCAACTTAAAGACAAACCCTGCATGGCCTATTGAGCTACAGGGAGACCCTATCATTGACCCTAAGCAAACTTGACTATAGTTTGCTGGGTTTTCTTATTGGGCCTCCACATGCATATACAAACAACCCCATGAACCCTATTATGCACAAATCTAGTACAATCCCTGATAAGACCCAAATAAATCTTATCTTATTACCATAATCACTGATCTGCTCAGTGGACCATTGGCCTATCTACTTTTATCAGACTTTAATCACTGATCTGCTCATTGGATTCTTGACTTATCTGCTCTTATCAGATTTTTGACAGGAAATTTTCTAATGTGATAGTCATATTACGACTGACGTGACACTCTGAGGTGGAGGATTATCAAAAGGTATCACCTATATTCTCTCCTCCACGGTACAGGAATGCTCTTCCTATTCAACTCTAGTACGTTCAAATAGTCTACCTTCAGAGATCACTGACTTAAGTGTTGGAGTGCATGCGCTAGAGACCTCCTTGGACTTGCTACTAACGCTTTTTCCTTAAGTGCTCCTATTTTTCAGGATTCAATGATGATAGTACCGGTCTCACCAGAGTCAAGAGTCTCGCCATGTCACCCTTCATCAATCGTGGATAGGATCAATATCCATCGATAACTTTATTTGACTTATATCCATCGGGTAATCTTATTTTCTTCAACTCAGGATAAGACATATTCATTTCTTTTTTAGACAATATGTACGGTGCAGCAAGCAACTGATATTTATTTCTCCTTTTTATTGAGGATATAATTCTTATTTAATTTTTAAGTGTACCAAATCTTTACTAGCATTCACACAATCTTTGGATTTTTTTCTCTTCAAGTTTAATAATGTGTATATCATATTCTCGCACCTTAGAATTTGATATCTGCTATCTTGAATTCAATACCAGTACTTCTTTTAGCGAAACAATCCTAGCTAGCTTTTTAATCTTACCATTTAAGTTTTGTCTTTCTTTGATTATTACCATTTCTTTGTTTCCTTGCATTTTGATCTTTGTTCTGGCAGTAGAACTTTGACTCTTTCTATATTTGAAGTTATAGAGCGAATGTTGATATGAATGCAAATACGTAAGATGAAAAAACATGCATCCCCATTGGTTAACATGCTGCTGTATTATTTTTTTAGTTCAGTCATTATCCTATCAACCTATACTAACATGAAATAACCATCTTCCTCTAGAAACCAATAATTTTAAAGCTTTTGGATACTTATATCCTAGGAACTAAATTTTTTCAAATATTATTCTTTCTCAGGTTTCTTGAATTTAAGATAGCACATTTAGCATTTATCAAGTATCAAATTGCCTTAGGTGCCAGCCCTAGGTTGGTCAAAGTGGGGCTGGCGCACTGGGCACCACCTCTGATGGGGTCTTTTTTTTAAAAATATAGTTTTTTAGTAAATGGTAACAAATTCATTAAAAAAATAATAAAAAGGTAGGGTCTTTTGTATGATAATTTTTTATATATTTTTAAAGTAAATGTTAACTAAACGCGTCGAAAAAAAATATAAAAGGAATTTAAATATAAATTTTAGAATATTATGATTTTTAAAAATGATGTCTAAAAGACACGCATGGCACAGGCCAGCGTTTCCTTCCTCCTTTACCGACCTTTTATTATTCTATCTTCTTAAATCTTAAAAATCCTTAAATATAAATTAAATTAAATTTATATGTTATGTTAATGAATTTTTTTTCTAATTAATATCAATTTTATTATTTTTTATATAAACATAAAACATTTTTTTTACACTACATCTTTCCAAATCTAATGCCGACTCTCACATAATGGATAAGCTCAAGTATGATTGGACTAAACCTCCCAATAACAACTTGTGTGTTTTTTTCCCTGAAACTAGAAGATGTAAAAGATTCTCCTTGCTTCTAAGATGATTTGTATTACTATATGATAAACGATGATTCGTTCGTTTCAACATCATTATCAATTCATCTTAGGACTAATACAAGAAAATAAATTACGGAGACTGTTAATCCGGATGTAATGGTTATACATGGGGAAGACATATATACTAACTTAGATTTTAATCTTTGTATCTAAAGATGATAATATTATATCCGTTAGCCATTAATACATCCTGGGGTTGATAATTTGCACTACAAGATGTGAAGTTAGATCGCTCATTTTACAGGATATGATGAATTGAATCGATGCCATTAATCCATCCCGGGGACTTTCTCGTTTTTCCAAGTGCACAAGGTTATCTTAAAATTAATGTACTTAATTTGCTCTATATCAGTATCACTGGCTAATTAAATTGGTCTATGACAAACTACGTACTATTACCTTGTCATAGTTGAACTAAAGTGAATTTTTGGGAAGAACATTAGTTGAACTTCAGACAGACATCGTGATTATTGATTGGGAGGAGTTTTGGGTCTCTTAATTACGTAGGATAAATCCTCGTCAAACGATTGACATGGACTGACATGGGGACATGGGGACATGTGACATGGAAGTCAAAGAGACTGTAAAATATTAATAAAACATGTTAGTTCGACCGATCGGGCAACGAAGCAAACTTATTAAATTCTTTTTCTCCTCCTCAGATGTTGAATATGATTCAACTTCTAGTTGCTCCACCTTTACTTCTTGGACAATTAAATTTATCTCCTTGAGTTCTTCTTCTTGTGCTTATGTAGGGCTTTCATGAAAAACTATTACCTTACTCCATAGCTCATGAGTATTCTTGTATTTATCTACACCGATCACCACATCATTAGGCAAAACATTAATTAAAATTGAGATTATCTTCTCATTTACTTTTAATTGTGATTGTTGCTCCTTGGTCCAATTTCGTGATCGGAGTCTCTTCTCATGCTTGTCTCTTGGGATTTCAAATGGTTCTTCTATGGCTATCATCATTTTCCAATCCATATCGAACCAAATCTTCACCCGCAACCTCCAATAATTGAAGTTGTCGCGATCGTATGGAGGTGGAATGGTGATGTCATCTCCCAATTTTTCTTCAAATGTCATTTTCCTCTAGCACTTTACTCTCCCGGCGATTAGTCCGTAGACGAGCGAACCTTCGCTCTGATACTAATTGTATGTGATTGTAGGCCGACTAGAGGGGGTGAATAACTCGTCACCCTCAATTTATCGGTTCTCTCCTACACTTGTTAGTGCGCACGCGGAAGAACAATTAAACTAAACTAACAAAAAGAGAAATAAACTAATTTACGTGGTTTGGAGATAAAGCTCCTACTCCACGGTTGTTTGTAAGGTGGACGATCCCGATCCGTCGGTGGATGACTCCCCAAAAAACCTTCAGCTAGCTCGTGTCACTCTTTGTGGGTGGAGAAAATCTCACCATAATCTCAATAAGACTCCTGAGCACTTAGACTACTAATTGGCCTTTAACCAAAACCAATTTCGTCAACCTTGCTCAAGCAAATCGAGCTCTCTTAAATAGAGCTCGTTGCTGATCCAGCCGTTACCAGTCGACTGGTGTCAATACCAGTCGACTGCTAGCTGTCGAATTCTAATGTTACAGCTCAGCGTTAGAATTTAACCGACACCAATTGATTGCACAGAAGATCAGGCGACTGATCTCTCTATGATCTCAACTAGTCGACTGATTCCATACCAGTCAATTAGTCAAACCCTAAACCTAAAGTTTTCCTTTTTGAGTACAGTTCACTCACACTCGGACACTCACGACTCACTTGACTCTTCTTTGCAACCCTGACCCTTGCCTTCAAGCCTTCTTCACTTTGGCTCTCGTCCCTCGGATGCATACAAGCCCACGACTTGTCCTTATGTCATTCTTCATGTATGACTCGAAGTACGCTTTTCTTGGCTCATCGTTACTGTTTTGCCCACGATATCTCGAATGCTTCATCCTTCATCGGACCCGAAGCCATTAAATTAAGTCTCTATATATCCTACAAACATGCACACTCAAATACACATATCAAATACAAAGTGAACCTAACTTAAACCTTTGCTTAAACATCAAAACACATGGTCCCACGGACCATAGATTACCTCAACAAACCCAACTATCTTATTGGGCCAGACTGGGCCTCACTCTTAGGGATTTCCTATTGGGCCTCCATGTAAGCACCATTAAGGTTATTAATACGCAAACTTTGTCTAAACATCGATAAGACAAGAATGACATTATCCTACCATTTCGTAAAAGTTAACATACTTTCTGACAAAGTCAGTTGCTCAGTAAGTCTATAAATCCAATATTCAGTTGCTCAGTGACCCAATGGTCTAAATATTGACCTGCTCAGATTATCAACTAATCTAATCGCTTACAAGAAAACCATTGATATAATATCTCTGTTACAACTGATGTGACACCTCGATGGTGGAGAGTCATCGAAGGTGCATATTTATATAGGGGCCCCTCCTCTAGGTACAGGTACATTGAGTTTTCATTTTATACTCTAGTATTCCACTTTACTTGGATTGACTTGAGCGTCGGAGTGTCTGTGTCGGTATCCCCTGACCTTGCTTCTGACCTCCTTAGTACTCCTTGATTTCCATTTTAAAGTCAATCTAGTGCAGGTTCGAGTCTTCTGTGAGTGCGCATTGGTGCTATACGGTTCAACATTAGTGACACGTTGTTCTTCTCCACTTGAGAATAGGATCAAGTTGGCGCCGTATGTGGGAACCATTTCTTCGCCTACTCCTCGACATTAAGAATGACAGATTCCAACAACAACAAGATAGCAACAATCATGCTCTCCCCCAAAAATTTGGAGCTCTTGATAGCTACAAGAGCGCAACTTTAGCACAGCAATATCAACAGCTTGGTGGTTGCGCCCCAGGCTCCTACTACTTTTGCGACAACCCCTCAAGAAGGAGATCCAGCTGTGAAGCAAATGTAGTTTCCCTGATCCCTCCTCTGGTCAGAGGATCAAGGAGATACCCCAACCGACCGTATAAACACGACTTCCTCAGGTCATACCTTACAAAGGGACATGCATAGGGGAAAAGCATCGCTGATCAGTGATTTCCTGATCGGCTGGGCGTGTCTTTCTCAAAAGAAATATTAGAAGATCCTCTACCCCATCATTTTAAAGATCTCACCATTACAGAATACAAGGCACCACGGATCTGGAGGAGCATATCATGAAGTTTGAATATGCGGCCTTACTCCATCAATACTCGGATGGGGTTAAGTGTCGAGTCTTCGTCACCACTCTTTCTGGCCCAGCACAGCAATGGTTGATAGGACGTCGAGTGGTTCGATCCATAATTCCAAAGAATTCAAGAATATCTTTCTACAGCACTTTGCCAGCAGCAAAAGGATGGAGACTTTTTCCGTTCAATGGTGAGGAAGTCACTCAAAAGTTTCGACACCCTATTGGGAAGGGTGTCTAGCTACATTAATGTAAAAGAGACACGAGTCGCTCGACGGAGGGAACCACGACGACTCCTCCACAACAGAATCCAAAGTCAAACCCACTGATCGGTCCTTTGTGGGGCCCCTGACCGGTTCCCAATAATAGGAAGGGGGTCAAAAGCATATCCAGCAAGTAGAGAATGCTCGGAATAATCGAGCAAGAGACAATCGATAGAGGCCCTATTGGACTTCCATCATACCAGCACCCATGATACTCGTGATTGCCGACTATTGGCACGAGAATAGGCCCGATAAGTTCAAACTCAAGAAAAGTAGCAGCCTACCCCTCCTCAAGGGCAACGGAACAACGACAACCAACCGGGAACGTAATCTTCATAGGCTCCGGTGGCCGAGCAAGCTCCTCCTCTAAAGCAGATGTATCCTGACTCACCTCCCATTGATGAGGGGCAAGAAAATAGATGAAATGTCACCCAAGGGGGCATAAACATTATTTCTGATGGTCCTATTTATGAGGACACCAACTGGACTAGGAAAGCTCAAGTTCGAAGATTGGAAGTTCATGAAATCGGGGCAACTTCTTCTCAAGTTGCTGACCCACAGATCACTTTTGAACCTCAAGTTTTGCAGAAGGTGGAGGTGTCATATGAAGACACCCTAGTCATCATGGCAATCATTGCCAACTATGAAGTATATCATACTTTTGTAGACACAAGCATCTCGATTAATGTTGTCTTCAAAAAGGCTTTTTATCAGTTGCAGATTGATACCGCCGAGCTACAACTCGTGGCCATGCCTCTTTATGAGTTCATGGGTAATGAAGTCCTGCCAATCGGCTAGTTCAAGCTAGCCATATCTCTAAGGGAAGAACCTTTGAAGAGGACTCGGAGATCTACCTTTTTGGTGGTGGATGCACCATCCGCCTATAATTCCATTTTAGGCTAGCCCGTGTTAAATGCATTTAGGGCTATAGTAGCGCCTTTTTACTTAAAACATAAATTTTCTGTCGGTAGTTAGGTAGGAGATGTGCGAGGAGACTAACTTATGGCTTGTCGCTGTTATGTAAATGATGTACAAGTTGAGTCTCGCAAGACTTTGCGAACCTTATCCATGCAATATAATGTTAGTTCTCACTCATCTTTGTCTGAGCTCTTGGAGGAGAAAGAAGAGGTACAACTTGATCTGGGCCAATTTGGAAGCAAAGGTCAAGATAGCTGCCAACTTGCCACCTACATTACGTCAAGAGCTCATCACTTGCCTTATACAAAATAAAGACGTTTTTGCTTGGTCCCTGCAAGAATTGGAGGGTATCTCCCTGATATCATAGAGCATAAGTTACATATGTATCCTGATGCACGACCGATCAAACAAAAGAAAAGAGACTTCAGCATAGAGAAAAATCAAGTCATTCAGGTAGAAGTTGATCAGCTACTAAGGGTCAAGCATATCCAGAAGTACAGTTCCCCACCTGGCTTGCTAATGTGGTGTTTTTATCCAAACCCAATAACAAATGGTGAGTTTGTATTGATTTCAGGGATCTCTACCAGGCTTGCCCAAAAAATTGCTATCCCCTACCTCGAATTGATCAAATGGTAGATTTTACAGCTGACAGTGAGTTTATATGAATGATGGATGCTTATCAAGGGTATCAGCAAGTGCCCTTAGATGAAGAAAATCAAGAAAAAGTCAGCTTTATCACCTCACAAGGTATATATTGCTATACAGTTATGCCCTTTGATCTTAAGATTACAAGGGCAACAGGTCGATGAACTAGGTCTTTCGAGATAAGATCGGCAGAAATATTGAAGTATATGTGGATGACATCCTCATCAAGACCCGCTGATCGGTAGAACTAGTTACAGACATCACTGAAAGATGCCAAACTCTCAGGTGATATGGACTGAAGCTTAACCTAGAAAAGTATTTATTCGGAGCCAGAAGTGGCAAATTCTTGGGGTATATTGTGACAAAAAGAGGCATTGAAGCCAATCCCCACAAAGTACAAGCCTTGTTGGAGATGCTACCATCGTGCAACCTAAAGGAAGCTCAAAGGTTGACCGGTTGGATAACAATCTTATCCCGGTTCATTTCCCAATCGGTTGATTGAAGTCTTTCATTCTTTAAAATATTGTGCAAGGTGACTAAATTTCCGTGGGATGATGCTTGCAACAAGACCTTCGAAGAGCTCAAAGCGTATCTCTCCAATCTGCCAATTTTATCCAAACAAAAAAATGAGGGAGCCTTTGTATGTTTACCTCATTGCCATTGAGGGAGCGCTAGGAACTGTCCTTATCAAAGAATGTCAAGATGAACAACATCCTATCTACTTCTTTGCTCATTTTCTTAAGCAAGCCTGTGTTGATACACCTTGCTTGAAAAGCTAGCTTATGCCTTACTATTAACCACTTGGAGTTTGCGGCCCTATTTCCTATTATACCCTATTATGGTAGAATTCTTATCAAACCGAAAGCTTCTGGCTGGTTTATCAAATGGACTACAGAGCTAAGTGAAGATAATATACAGTATCAGTCGTGTAAAGCTATCAAAGCACATGCCCTCGTTGATTTCCTTAGTGAATTACAAAATCAAGACGCAGAGGAAACATAGAGAGTCTATATAGATAGGTCTTCTACTCGGCAAGGCAATGACATTGGCATACTCCTCATCTCACCTAAGGAAGACATGCTCCAACTCTTAGTAAGATTAGATTATAGAGCCACCAATAACGAAGCAGAGTATGAAGCATTGATCTTCGGCCTGCAAGCAACCAAACATGTGGGTGTCGCTCAAGTAATTCTTCACTCAGACTCCCAATTGACTACTCAGCAACTAGCCAGGCGATTTGAGATCAATAATGAAAGACTTCATATGTATGCTGAAGCCTATGAGTGATTGAAGGCAGAGTTCCAGGAAGTAACCCTACAACAAATTTCTAAAGAAGGCAATATGAAAGTAGATGAGTTAACTAAACTCGTTGTCTCTCTCTCTCACTATAGATTCTTCACCAACGGTGACTCAGACTATGATGTTATCTCAAATCAAGCGATAAACAAATCTAGAGTTAGAGAAAAACTGGTCCACACCTTTTATAGTTTTCCTCCAACAAGGTATTCTTTCGGCCGATTCGCAGCAAGCCAGATTATTTAAGAAGAGGGATACTCGCTTTACTCTCATAGGAGATCAATTGTATATGAAAGTTTTTTGGCGTCCCTTGCTTAAATGCTTAGGACCAGAAGATGTTGATTATCTCCTCAAAGAAATACATGAAGGTTCTTGTGGTAGTTATGCTGGAGGAAGAACAGTGGCACAGAAGGTTTTGTTGGCTGGGTACTTCTGGCCCACACTCCAAAAAGATACCGCTCGACTGGTTGCCACATGCCTTTCCTATCAGAAATATCAAAATCTCTCCAACCAACCAGCCAAAATACTCAAGACCACTATCATAGCTTATCCATTTGATCAATGGGGAATAAACATTGTGGGGCCCTTTCCCATAGCTCCCATGCAAAAGAAGTTCCTATTGGCAATGATGGATTATTTCTCTAAATGGATGAAAGCAGAACCCTTAGCGCATATCACTGAAAAGACAGTCATTAAGTTTCTGTGGCAGAACATATTATGTAGATATGTTATTCCACACAAGTTAGTTTCTGATAATGACAGACAATTTTAAGAAAAAAAATTCAAGAATGGTGCTCAACATACGACATCAAACAAGCCTTTACATCTGTATCCTATCCACAAAGTAATGGACAAGCTGAAGTCACTAATAGAGAAATTATCAGAGGTCATAAAGTCAAGTTAGACCATGTTGGGGGATGTAGGGTCGAAGAACTCCCCAGTATCTTATAGGTTATTGAACCACACCACGCTCCATTTTATTTAGTGTATGGCGGAGAAGCTATGGCCCTGGTTGAAGTTGGGTGTGAATCTGATCGGGGACAACTATATAACTCCAATAATATGGAAGACAATGCCAGCTTGAGGAAGATGGAGATTGACTTCATCACTGAAATCAGAGATAAGGCAGCTGCTCGACTGACATTCTACCGACAGCTAATGCAATCAAAATATAACAAAAGGGTGCTCCCTCGCTCTTTTCAAGTTGGAGATTTAGTCTGGAAGCACATCAAGCTAG
The DNA here is from genome assembly GCA_024364735.1 of Boesenbergia rotunda. NCBI lineage: Eukaryota > Viridiplantae > Streptophyta > Magnoliopsida > Zingiberales > Zingiberaceae > Boesenbergia > Boesenbergia rotunda. The sequence continues at coordinate 418,919 of JAGFNQ010004225.1, forward strand.
TAAGGGATGTAGGCAAATTAGAGCCACAATGGAATGACTCTTACAAGATAATACAAAAGCTAACATCTAGTGCTTATTATTTGCAAGACTCAGAGGGAAAGCAATTAAATCGACCATGGAGTAGAGGGAAGTACTTGTAATATAATATACACATGAACTTTGTCAAAAAAGATAACTTTCCTTTTGACAAAATTCTCGCCATCCTCTCGGCAAACGATCACATCCCATACTCTCATTTTCTCAAATGAATTATAAGTGGGTTTTCCCATGAAACAACGAGTACAGTCGATAGGACGCAGTCCGCCCATTCTCCATATGATCGCCTACTCGGTTGTCCTAGACTCTCATTTTATCAAACGAGTTATAAGCAGGTTTCCCCGTGAAATAATAAGTGTGGCCGATCGGACATAGTCTGCCCACCCTCCATATGATCGTTCGCTCAGCTGTCCTAAACTCTCGTTTTCTCAAATGAGTTATAAGCAGGTTTCCCTATGAAACAATTAGTGCAGCCGATTGGACGTAGTCCGCCAATGCTCCATATGATCGCTCGGGTCTGTCCCAAACTCTCATTTTCTCAAACGAGTTATAAGTGGGGTTCCCCATGAAATAACGAGCGTGGATGATCAAATGTGGTCCGCCCACACTCCATATGATCACCCACTTGGTTGTCCTTGACTCTCATTTTCTCAAACGAATTATAAGCGGATTTCCCAGTAAAACAACGAGCACGGCCGATCGGACATGGTCCGCCCATGCTCCTTATGATCGCCCGCTTGGCTATCCCAAACTCTTATTTTCTCAAATGAGTTACAAGCGGGTTTCACTGTGAAACAACGACCATGGCCGATCAGACTTGATCCGCGCATGCTCCATATAATCGCCCATTCGACTATTTCATATTCTCGTTTTATCAAACAAGTTATGAACGGGTTACCCCGTGCTCTAACTAATGTGATAAATTGTAAGTACCCCAGGTTGGTTTTGATGTGGTCAACCGATTTAAGTTAGGTCCTGATATTTTTAATCCCTGTGTCTAAGTGTACAGGTGTTGGGTATGGCTTGGCGGGTTTCCTAAGCGGATATCTGGTCGATCCGAGAGACCTCTCTATGGCTACGGATTAAAAAATTTAATCTGAATAGAGAGTCGTTTCCCATCGACCGTCTCGTGTCGTATTGAACAATTCAAATTGCAACTTAGCTAATTACCAAAATTGGCCTTGCAATTTGCTCGATCGTTCGACTGCGGAAAAGGCGACGAGTTGATCGTCGGCTTTTGTGTTTATGGTCGGGGTCCAGTTAAATAATTATTGACTATGATTCGCAATCAAAATAATTAAATAACAAATATGAAATGAAAAGGCACATGAATAAGGCACATAATAACATAACGAAAGGAGCCAAGGAAGAATGTACCTTCCATTACCTTACGATCTTCTACCATATGACCCTCCCCTCTTGGACGTCGTGTGGGCGACGATCTACCAAGACCTGTGGCCACCAAGTTGATCCCTTCTCCTTGCGCCAATCAATCCCTAACCTAAGGGATGCCGCCGGCCGCTCCTAGGAAGAAGATAATCCAAACACAAACCCTATTATTCCTTTTCTCCATCACCGACGTCCGAGCTGTGAGTTGCATTCCTGCCTTGGAGAAATCTGCAAGTTGCGTGAGCAACTTTTCTGCAGTAACATTTCCAAGTTGCATGAGCAACTTCTTCACAGCTGGAAAACGGCACCAGATCTGTGGTCTTTCTCCACCGCCGAAGGCAGCGCCAGGTGGTCTTTCTCCACCGCCGAAGTCGGCGCCCGCCGGCTCAAGTTGCGTGAGCAACCTGAGTGGCTCAAGTTGCATGAGCAACCTGAGCACTGCTTCCTTGCCAAACCGAAATCAGCCAAGAGAATTGCGCCCACCATTTTTTTTAACTTTTTCTCCCTTGAAAACTCCACAGCTTCTCAAAACGTGGAGGAAAAATTGCTCTCAACGAGCAATTAATCACCCGGAGATTAATCGCTCCTTCCGTTGAGCATTTAATTGTTTTCCTCCAATCCAATTAATTGCCACATGCAATTAATCGGTGGAAAAAAAAACTGCTCCATTGCAATTAATTGGAGAAAATGCATCGAATTAATTATAGAGGAGAAGCTTTTAATTGCATTGCATGCAATAAAAAGATTAATTGCCGCATGCAATTAATCGTGGAGAAGAAGTCGTTTGTAATTGCTTTGCATGCAATTAGAAGATTAATTGCCGCATGCAATTAATCGGTGGAGAACGAATTGCTCTCGCCGTTCGGCGCCGCTCGGAGAGAAAGAGAGAGAGAGGAGGAGAGAAGAGACCTAGGGTTTCTTGTGATCTATTGGATTAATTTGATCGACCATCAACTTGGTTCTATACCACCATAGGGTATATATAGAGCTACGGTAGGGACCATGAGGAGGAGTTGGATCTTGGCCTGCTAATGGACCCGGTCCATTAATGAGGATCCATTCCACTAAAGGGCCCTCATTGAATTACCTCACCAACCCCCATATTTACATATGGGCTCCACTTATAACAAGTCGTCCATCCCCCCGTGTTTAAGATTTCGAATGCCCGTTAATTAATTAAATTACTGACAATTTAAATTAATCAACTTCTGGATCCTTGACTAGTACCACTCGACCTTATCATCATGCCGGATCAAATCCACCTGCAGGGTTTAGCATGATGATCCTTTCGAGCTCATCAAGGGGGCATCATCAACCCGACTCACCAGGACACGGATTCCGTCAATAATCAACGGCACATCATATTATTAATATTATCTCCCAACTTACCGGGCCTATCGATCTAACAGAATTGTCTCGCCTATTGGTAAATTAAAGAAATAATAGTTAATAATATATGCCTGTTATTATATCGGAATTAAGGGATCGTACTCCATAATAAAATCTGAGGTCCTATCCAATTATCGAGTCAGTACAAATTGGATAACCTCGTGTTTTGGTCCTGCTCAATGTACTCAAAGCACACTAGTGTAATCCTATGGTCAAGACCAACCACACCTAATTACACTACAACTATTACGATGGGTTGTCCAATTCCATCTCGGTTGTGGGCCTCTATTTATACTAAGCAAGGAACTGATAACATGATCTTCCGTGTGACACCACACACCATGTTATCTACAATGCAAAGTAATTGGACTTCATGCATGTACTAATATAAACAGGCACCTAGTGTGGTTGTGATTCTCTTTTCAAAATAAAGATGTTCATATATATAAAAGAAGCATGTCTTTCAGTATACACATCTAACAACAGGAACTTAGGAGCTCAAGAAGTCGAGCGTAAGACGCAACGGTCGAGAAGGATTGCATGGAAAGGGAGCTGACGGGCTAGGTGCATCCGAGGGATACAGAGCTCTGCGGAAGAGTACGTTGGTGGAGCGAGAAGGACGTGCGCGACGTCCGAGAGACAAGAAGCCGAGAGGAAGGACGTTCGAGGGGCGAAAGGTCGGAGTCGGGTTCGGGTGAGCCTAACTCCGGTTAGCTAGAAATCACCCAAGAAGACAAAGGAAGTCACGCTAGAGAGTGGTCAGCAACTACTGATCAAATGCTCTCTCAAGCGCCCTAAGCATACGGGTGCCTAGGCTCTCAGGCGCCCAAGCACTAGGTGACTGAGCACACGGGCACCCCTGTACCAACAGGCGCCCGAGAGGCCATTCTTTGTTGTTTGCGATTGTTGCTCTTTCGATAACCATCAGGCCACGTGTCAGGCGCCCAAGAGCACTCAGGCGCCTATATGTGCCATGTCAGCAAACAGATAACTCTGACCGAGACTATAAATAGACACCTAGAGCTTAGTTTCAATTCATTCATTCAATCCAAGCATTAGCAAACAAGTTGTGTGTAATCTTTCTTTCTTTTTCTGAGCTTTCCACGTGTAAGAGACTTCTTCACCCGAAGGAGTTTTATTCAGGAGAATCGAGCCACATTCCGCCTTAGATTAGCAACCTCCTCGATTGCAAACTAAGTAAAATCCGATTGCCTCTTTTTTACAGTTTGCTCAATTTATTTTATGTTATTTATTTCTATTTGATCTAACTGCCATCTTTGTTTAAAGATAAACAAAAGATTTGAGTTATTATTTTCAGGGGCAATTCACCCCGCTCTTGCCGACCAACGATCACCGTCATAAACAAGGTGTGATGCTTCACGTTCTAACACCTCGCTTGCGTGGTTGCCTAAGATTCTCATAATTATCCTTGCCGTATACGGTTCACTTAGTCATTCTTAGACTTACCTCAAAAAGTTTAAGGCATTTAATCCTTCACATGCTGTGTAAATTCTAAATTATTCAGGCCTAAGAGACTATAGCCAAGCGACGCATCTTCGAACTTGGCTAAGCATGACGTTAAAAAACATCAAATTGAGGCAACTTGGAAGCATTAAAACCAACGGTCAAAAGTTATCTATTACTTCCAAAGTTTCACAAGCCCAAATACGGGCTGAGTACAAGAAAGGAAAAACACTAAAATAGAATAGGATCCCAAGCTTAAGGGAAATGGTCAAACATTTCATCAGGGACCACCTCTAAAATTCTCCTAAGCTTGACGACAGTAGCCAGTAGATCGACGGGTAAGTGTTGCGCTTCCATCAATTAAGTAATCGCTCCTTGCGCGCCATACTTGATCATATTTCTGCTCCGGCTAGAGAACTCCATTGTAAATGCATCCGAGCGGAGATGTTGAAGATGGTGCTCTTCTAGGCGCTCAGACTCCTTTGCCTTATATTCTACAAAGGTTTGCTGATCAATCTCGTGGGCTACTAGCAAGTTGTTAGTGAAGCCTTAGTAATTTCTAGCTCTTCCATCTAAGCTGCCAATTGGGCCTTCAGATCTTCAATATAACCGAGTACTTTGTGACCAACTCGGTCTCTTTCTCCACCATAGCCATTGCGTGGAGCTCGTCTACCTCTTTCAGTTTCAATTTTAGGGACGTTTCCTCGGTGGTCTCCTTATCCAAGTCATCCATGGTGACTTGGCGCCAAGATATAGCCGAAGTCAATTTTGCCTCGGATGTCTTCAATTTCTTTGCAAAGCTCTCCTTCTCTTGCTCAGCCATATTGGCCCGAACCAAAGCCTCATCAGCCTCTGGTGGGACATTTCCAACTGAGAACCCAATTTCCTTAGCTCCTAAGTAGAGCTGTCACTGTCAATCTGCTACTGAGCTTTGCCTAGCTTAGTCTCAGGGCAGCTACCCTCTACTCCGCTTAAACCCATGTATGAGTGTTGTTCACTAGGGGATGGCACATGCCCTGGCTGAATATCTAAGTTACTAGAGATTGCCCAGATAAACCAATGTGAAAACATGGTATTTCACCTTCATTATTTCATTAGCAAAATAGTCCGCCTTAGCCATCGGACCAGTTCACATGTGGCCTGGACACTAGTGTTCCAAGACTCCACTAGGGGTTTGTACAATTGTACTAGTTGCACAGGACCTCTTTGGTCTTCCGCAAAAACAGAAGTGGAGGAGGTGACTATCCTGGTCGGCAACGACATGCTAAAAATGGTTCACTATATGGATGGACCCTGGGGGGAAATAGGGGACATTTCCGACCCTTTAGTAGGTGCACCGACTAGATGCTCCTCCGACTCTTCGATCGGTGATGTTCCAAGCACTGCCTTACCCTTTTCTAATTGGTTAGGTTGTGCCCTGATCGGTGTAGATGCAGGAGATGGCGGTTCTAATATTACGACCTCTTCCATAGGAACCATCGGCACTGGTGGAGTCGGCGGATGAGGAGCCATGATGAATCAAGCCGGGAAGCCTTTGAAGACTTTGCTGGCAGCCGAGGAGTATCTAGTTGTCTAGCCATGGGGGGCTTTGGCCGATCGGCAGTTGGCGTATCCATTTTCTTCTTCTTACGCCTCTCTTGGAGAGGCGCATCACGCTTGTCCACTTCAGTGGACTTCGTCCGCTCGGCTGGTCTTTTCTTTTGAGGGGGAGGCATAGGTTTTGTCTCTGAGGTGGAGGCCTCGCGATCTACCTCCACCTGAGTAGCCGAGTCCTCGAGTGTGAAGTCCCTCTTGGCTTGCTCGGCAGCTTCTCTGGTCTCAATCTCAACGTCATCCAAGCCCAAATCCTCGTAAAGTTTCGCTTTCTCCTATTAACAGTTGCATAGACAAGTACATTGTCTCAATTAGTTCAAAAAATAAGATAAAATACTAAGGAACATACTGAAAGTGTCGCACGGTAGCCCATGAGGAATTGAACTTAAACCAAAGGCAAATAGGAAGTCGTGGCGAATCAACATGTTGATGTCAATGTAAGATGTGTATACTGAAAGACATGCTTCTTTTATATGAACATCTTCATTTTGAAAAGAGGATCACAACTACACTAGGTGCCTGTTTATATTAGTACATGCATAAAGTCCATTACTTCACATTGTAGATAACATGATGTGTGGTGTCACACGGAAGATCATGTTATCAGCTCCTTGCCTAGTATAAGTAGAGGCTCACGACCGAGATGGAATTGGACAAACCATCGGGATGGTTGTAGTGTAATTAGGTGTGGTTGGTCTTGACCATAGAATTATACTAGTGTGCTTTGAGTACATTGAGCAGGACCGAAACCAGAGGTTATCCAACTTGTACTAACTCGATAATTGGATAGGACCTCAGATTTTATTATGGAGTACGATCTCTTAATCCTGATATAATAACGGACATATATTATTAATTATTGTCTCTTTGATTTACCAATGGGTGAGATCTATTCTGTTAGATCGATAGGTCCGGTAAGTTGGGAGATAATATTAATAATATGATGTGTTGTTGATTATTGACAGAATCCGTGTCCTGGTGAGTCGGGATGATGATGCCCCCTTGATGAGCTCAAAAGGTTCATCATGCTAAACCCTGCAGGTGGATTTGATCCGGCATGATGATAAAGTTGAATGGTACTAATCAAGGATCCAGGAGTTAATTAATTTGAATTGTCAGTAATTTAAATTAATTAACGGGCATTCGATATCTTAAACACGGGGGGCATTCGATATCTTAAACACGGGAGGATGGACGACTCGTAATATGTGGAGCCCATATGAAAATATGAGGATTGGTGAGGAAGTTCAATTAAGATCCTTTAGTGGAATGGATCTTAATTAATGGATCGGGTTTAGATCCATTGGTGGGCCAAGATCCAACTCCTCCTCTTGGTCCCTACCTGAGCCCTATAAATACCCTATGGGATCAAGAAACCAAGGCTTAATGTTTTGATCAACAACTCAAGGCTTTTCTCTCCTCACCCTCACCTTCTCTCACCTAGGGTAGCCGGCGAGCACAAGAGGAAGAGAGACTCCCTCTCTTCCTTGTTTTCTCTCCTTTCTCTCGGTTGTTGGCTCAAGGAAGAAGGTAGATTATCTCTTCTCTTGGCCGGTTCGATCAAGAGGTAGATTACCTCACCCTCACCTTCTCTCACCTAGGGTAGCCGGCGAGCACAAGAGGAAGAGAGACTCCCTCTCTTCCTTGTTTTCTCTCCTTGCTCTCGGTTGTTGGCTCAAGGAAGAAGGTAGATTATCTCTTCTCTTGGCCGGTTCGATCAAGAGGAGGATAGGAGGGGCGGCAGCTGGTCGGCGGTGCTCTAGGAGGTGGCGGCGCAAGGTGATACCGGCGGCGTCGTAAGCTTGAGGTGAGGAGGGTTTCCGGCCGGTTGAGTTGGAAAGGAGGTGCTTTCTCTCCTTCTTCTTCTTCTTCATCTTCCTCTCAAGGGCTGCTGGGTGGCCGGTGAGGCTTGGGTGGCTTTTGGTGGCCGGCGGCGCAAAGGGAGAGGGAAGGGTGCTCGGCGGTGAAAACCCTAGTTTAGGGTTTTGTTGGCTTGTGAAGAAAGTGATCAATTGGTGGCCTCGGTGATCTCGGTTCTCAGTAGACCGTCGCCCACACGAGGTCCGGGAAGGGAGGGACATAAGGTAGAAGGCCGCGAGGTGATCGGGAAGGTATAATTCTTTCCCAAGCTCCTTTGTTAATAGTGTGTCATGTTTTAATTGCCTTGTCATTTTATGTTAATTATTTAATTGTTTTGATTTTGTATCATAGCCAATAATTAAATAATTGGACCCTGACCATAAACACAAAAGCCGGCGATCCACTCGTCGCCTTTTTCGTGGTCGAACAATCAAGCAAATTACAAGGCCCGATCATTGTGATTGGCCGAGTTGTAATTTGGATCGTTCGATACGGCGTGAGATGGTCGTTGGGAGACGGATCTCCATTCGGATTAATTTTTTAGTCTGTAGACATGGTGAGGTCTCTCAAGGATGACCAAGTTTTCGCTAAGGGAACCCGCCAAGTCATACCCAACAGTCAAAGCGTCGCTCAGCTAACAAAGTGTCACTTATAAAATTCTTCTCAATGATAGGGTGACTAGGTAGCTCCTCGATCTAGTCGAGTGGCCATTGGGGGCTGAGAAAGGTTGGAAGAAAAAGTAGTAATACTTCCACCTTTCAGGAAAGTCGAAGCCTCTACGAATAGTGCCAACTTGAAACGGGTTTGGAAATAAAAACTCCCAACCTCATGCCTCTTAGGGTAATAGAAAAAATAGAAAATCCTAGAGTTCAAAAGAATTTGATACAAGGTAAAGTTTATAACTACCCCGCATAAATACCTAATGGTATTGGGTGCTAGTTGTGATATGGGAATGTGGAAATATCTACAGGCGCCTATAATAGAAGGATGTACAAGGAACCTTAATCCGGCAAGGATTTGATCCTTGAAGATTTTGTCACAAACCCTAAAGGAGGTAGATGAGGATGCTCTATGGCACTCGGAATGAGCATCACGTGGTCATCAGAAATTTCGTATTCCATCTTGATGGCCTGGAACTCATCCCCGTTTATGTTAGATTCCACGGCTGTGTACCAGAGGCAGGGAATTCTCATAAGAGCTTGTTCCATCATTTGTTATCTTAGCGGAAGAAATGCTGGGATGAACACAAATGAGGCTCAAAGGGATGAGACTTACGCTCTAACGGAACATGGAACAAGCACCGGAGAGGGAAAAAGAGAATCGTCGGAGGAAGAAAAGCAGGCAAGCGAGACAAAGGACGTTTACAAATTAGGGTAAACCTCGCGAAAAGGATGTTATATCATCACTCCTTTTTCTGAGCCATTGGATCATATGCAAAACAACAGGCGGGAACGATCTGGACAAATGCAATTTGAACCATAGAAATGTAACAGACCGCTGTCACTTCGAATTTTGATCTGCCAAAAAGCCTGTGCCAAATCATGCAGTAATGCATCAGAATACTTTGATTAGTGTGAGGTTGACAGGTGGCAAAGATAGTGGCATGGTTTTAATGGCGTGAGATATTAAAAAATCAGGCATTAATTACCCCGTACCCGCACATCATTCTACATTAAATAGCTCATGGAGTGAGCTGATGAGAGTGTACGGAGCTTAACACGTCAGCATTTGACCAGTAAGAGATTCGGGCCTGAATATGAGCCTAGTTAGTTTGGTCAACTCTTCCTTCGACTGGACTTGATGGGGAGGCTTGTGATACGGGAGAGTTTTGGGTCCCTCAACCATGTAGGATAAGTCTTGGTCAAACGACTAACGTGGGTTGACTTGGGGACATGTGGCAATGGAACTCAAAGGGATAGTGAACCATTAATAAGATCGGTTAGTTTGGCTCGGGCAATGAAACAAATTTGTTAAATTCTCGCCAATCAGTAGACATCTGAATGGTTGATTGTCACACCACTTCAAATGGCCGATCGACAACCTATTTATCCAAGTGGTCTAACTTGGCAACAACACCAACCGACTCCATAAGGCTCAACAGCCATCAGATCGGCTAGATTTCTCTACCAAGACACAGCCGATCGGTAGGGCTTGCCCGCTTGCACACGGCCGATCGATGGATAGACTTCTTTTTGAGTTGTTTTAGCTACTCGAGCTTGAGCTTAGTCAATCGTCTCTAATGGACCATAACCCGACTATCTTATTGGGCCAGACTGGCCTCACTCTGAGGAGTTTCCCTATTAGACCTCCATGTAAGCACCATTAAAGCTATTAACACGCAATCTTTGACTAAACACCAATAAGACAAGAATGACATCATCCTGCTACTTCCCTATAAACTGACATGTTTTCCTGACAAGGTCAATTGCTCAATAAGTCTACAGGCCCAATACTCAGCTGCTCAGTGGGCCAATGGTCTAAACACTGACCTGCTCAGATTATCAGTTAATCTGATCTCTTATAAGAAAATCATTGATATAACATCTCTGTTACAACTGATGTGACACTTCAAAGGTGGAGGATCATCGAAGGTGCACATATATATAGGGGTCCATCCATGGTACAGGTAGGTTGAGTTATCATTTTCTACTCTAGCATTCTACTTTACATGGACTGACTTGAGCGTCGAAGTGTCTGCATTGGAGACCCCATGGCATTGCTTTTGACATCCTTGGTACTCCTTGATTTCCATTTTCAGGATCAATCTAGTGCAACTTCGAGTCTTCTATGAGTATGCATTGGTACTGTGATGTTCAACATTGATGATACGTTGTTCTTCTCCGCTAGAGGACAAGAACAATTATTTGAGAATAGGTATTAATTTTCTGCATACAAACTCCACAAACAGAGGAAATAAAGAAGCAATCAAAAACAAGAAATAAAGAAGGAATCAAAGAGAAGGAGACTAATGCAAGAATAAATGCAACTAACACAAAACCATAAAGTAAAATATCATTAATGAAGGCACATAGCTATAGTGGTAAAAGGTGATTCGCTTGTCTCAGTGCCTCTGCCAACCCGTCTCAAGGCTAACACAGAGGAGGTAAATTACGGGGTTACTAGCCCAGACACTGTGGCTAGCGCGTGGGGAGGGTGGACACACTGACTTTGTTAGATTTTGACTCTCAGACCTCATGGTGGCAACACCCACATACTAACAATCAGTCCATCTTGTGAGGACGAAGGCACATAGCTATAGAAGTGCTTTAGATAGATATAGATTATTGTAATGTCCTAAAATTTCAATAAGTAGATTTTATGATTTAAGAATAGATGGAAAGCCACTTACCATTTCAAAATAGAGCATCTGATGATTAAAAGTGGATTGAAAGAAATACTAGCAGCGACGTTGGTGAGGAGGAGGTGGCGAAGATGGTGTAAAGTCGAGGCGGCGAGGAGGAGGCGACGAAGAGGGTGGAAAGTCGAGGCACGTGAGGGTTTTGGGAAAGAATAAAAGAAAGTGAAATAAAAGAAAAAGGTTGAAAAAATAAAAATACTGCTTCTTGTAGTTCTATTTGCATGTCGTTGATAATAAATGGATGTATTGTATGTCATCGTTGTTATTGATTATTCATAGTGGTTAACAACATACTTTTAATATGCACAGTCAATGTTTCTTTTTTCTTTAAGTTTATGATATTAATAGCGCACATCAATATGCAACCCGTTATTAATATTATTAATGACATGCTTTTAATGTGAACGGTTAATAGCGCGATATGAAAAAATAATTTTCTCATAGTGAACATATATTGAAATGATGATTCGGCAATTTACCAAAGGGGCGCATAACTTTTCGAATTGACTAAAAAGCGCATCTACTTTGGTATTTACCAAAAAGTCACCTTTTTAGTTTTTTTCCCATTTTACCCTCCTGACAAATCTGACTTTTATGCATGCAACCTCTCTTTCTTCTCTCCTCTCTCTTATGCATACAACCTCTGCTTCTCTTTCCTCTCTTTCTGTTATCATTCCTCCCTCTTTTGCATGCATTTTCTCTTCTCTTTTCCTCTCTCCCTCTTCTCTTTCTTGTCTCTCTTTTGGATGCATGCATGCTTAGCATGAGAAAAATATCAGGTCCACGTTGGGTTTGATATGAAATTATATCAGGCCCAACATGGGCTTGATATGAATGGGTTTGGCTTAATCAACAATGCAAGATTTTTTCTAATTTTGAATGATAGCAGTGAAGAAGATTATCATGAAGACATGAAAATGAGAGTTTAATCTCTGCCTGTTTTGAGGCTGAAGGCAATCATCTGCAAGTGATAGTCAGGAATCCTACTTAGAGTTGGACGAAACACGATCTATTTAGAGAGTCCTTGGAGCTAGAGGCATCACCTTGCTCAATTGAATCACCTAAGGCCAAAGAAGAATCAGAGGAGAATGCGAAAGCTATGAATCATATGGAGGCATTGTTTAGCAAAGATCCAAAGATTTGGAGAGGTTTTGGTGGCATTATAAATCCAATGGAGACATCTACTAATTCATACTTCTTAATTGAGTCTCTCGAGTGCCAAGCCAATAAGAAAGAAAAATTCCAAGAAAAATGAAAAAACTCCAGTATCATGCACTAAAGGCCTATTCAGACTTCTTAAATAAAAGCACTCAGCATGTTTAGCACCGGATTTTACCTTAAGAAGTTCATCGATTAGACAGGTCCTTTCATATCAAGCTAAACCTATTCATATCAAGCCCACGTAAAATACCAAGCCCAATATTCAAACTCATTCCTTGTATTATATACAGTACACATCCTCTTAAGTTTCTCAAGGAGTGTAACCAGATCAAAACAAAACTATACACACCAACCATATTAATCAGGGCATCCTAATGAATATGGTACAATGGAACATGTGGATGTTGAGTAAAGGATATGCAAACACGAGAGACACATCATTAGTAATTCATGACCCTGAAAGCTATGGCTATAAGTTGGTTGCCCTCTTTCATTTGTATGTCCAAACACCATCAAATATAAGACATGAAATTTGTTAAATTGTACTATTCTTGATCCTGCACAAATATCAGATTTTCTTTCCAGATGACAATACAAATGATATAAGAAACAACTATGTTGCTTTGGGTGCTAAATAATTTAAGAAAAATATTTATCAAAATACACAGCTAAATTCATTGCCTAAGTACGTTGGTAAATACGTGTTCTATTGTGCCTATGACTATGATGCTGGAACACAATCATTGCACTGCCTCCGAGACTATGGTACAATGGTAGGGCGACTAGTCATTATCTCATGCATCCGCGATTCGATCCCCAGCTACGGCGTATTTGCAGGAATTTTTTCTCCGAATGGGGCACGAACCCTAGTACGCTGGGCTTTTAGACTGCCCACTGCGAGCACTTCCCGATTTACCCTGGCGGCTGGTAGAAAACTTCCATGAGACCGGGTCGGTCGCCCGAGATTGGAAAAACTTCATTAATCATTTTTTTTGGAACACAATCACTGCATTGCTAAGTAGCTTGATTCATTGTTCTTGATCATGTATATCTTTGAAGATATATGATTCACATGACACAAGTTAGATCAACAAGTGTGCATTCTCTGCCAACTAACTTAAAGCACAAAAGGGAAGATCCATATGAATATTGTAAGCAATACAAGGAATGGGTTTGATATTGAGTCTGATATGAAAATATCAGTCCCAACGTGAGTCTGATATTAATCATATTAAACTCAATATGAGTCTGATATGAATCATATCAGGTCCAACGTAGGATTAATATGAATGTGTTTGGCTTGATATGAAAGGACCGGTCTATTTGATGAGCTTCTTGATTTAAAATTCGGTTCTAAACACTCTGAGTCCTTTTGTTTAAGAAGATTGAATAGACCTTTAGTGCACGATCTAGAGTTTCTTCATTCTTTTTGGAATTTTTCTTTCTTATTGGCTTAGCTGATGGCTCAGGAGACTCAATTAAGAAGTATGAATTAGTAGATCTCTCCATTGGATTTATAATGCCACCAAAACCTCTCCAAATATTTGGATTATTGCTAAACAATGCCTCCATATGATTCATACCTTTCACATCTTCCACTAATTCTTCTTTGGTCTTAGGTGATTCAATTGAGCAAGGTGATGCCTCTAGCTCTAAGGACTCTCTGAATAGATCATTTTTCGTCCAACTGGGCGGAAGCACGAGGGGGGCTAAGGGGGGCTTCAACCCCCCCCCCCCCCCCCCCCCTCTACCTCCCCCCCCCTGGCTGATCGGTCAGCTGGACCGATCAACCCCCCCTAGCTGATCGGTCCAGCTGACTGATCAGCCCCCTGGCTGACCGATCGATTTTATCCCGGTCGGTTCGGTTTTTTTTGGAAAATTCGGTATTCGGTGGTTCGGTTCGGTTCGATTTTAACTTTTAACCAAATACTCACCAGCTCACCCCTCAAATGACCTAATTTGCTTCGATCTTTCCTTTTCTCCCCAAATCGGCGCTGGCAATTCGGCGATTACGTGCAGCGGCAGCAGCGCAGGCGCTCGATCTTTCCTTTTCTCCGCAGACTTTCATTGCCTACACTAAGAAGGTATCCTCTATTTTGCTTCAATTTATCTTCCTCTGTTCTGTTGACTGTTGATCTTTATCTTCCAATCTTCATATGCTCAAGCTCAAGATTTCTAATTCTTCAGAGTCCTTGGCTGCTTAGTGCTTACCATTGGCTTATCTTACAGTAGAGTTTGCTTGTTAGCATATTTGTCGAGTCATCTATCCGATTTCACTTCTTTGATAAGCACCAACTATCTCTGGACTGGAGCTTTCTCTTAATATTTGGTCACAAATTCCATCTGGAAGTTCTTGCTCGACATCAGAAAATGGCACACTATGATTTCAGATTTTCTGATCATCGAGGCAGAGCAGCTTCAACTGAAGAGGTACCCTGAAACTGAAACATTCTTTTAACTCTTAGATCCGAGGAGATCAGTTATTTTTTCAATGTATTTTGTAATGTTGGATGTTTTTTTTAAAGGAATTCGATTCAGTTTGACAGTTTCTCTTGGGGAGGAGTCCTTTCCATAACCCTAGGTAAGTTTTTCTTAATCTTCAGCGGAGTAGGTATTGGATTTTTTTTCTCTGACACTTCTTTATAGTTCTTTTCTTCCATCAGTTCCATCTGTTTCCGAGAGGTTGAAGTCGCCGAGAAATCGAGAATGATTTGCTGATTTCTTCTTTGGCAGTTGACACAAAGATCGCAAATTACAGGTTAGAAACTTTTTATTGTTTGATTTTTTTTTGTAAATTTACATTTTAGTTTGTAATTATTATTTATCTTTATCAGTTATCACTTATCAGACATAATTTTTTCAAACAATATACATGAATTTATTTTTAGTTATTTATTTGTGTAGGATATGGAGAGATTTTTTAAACGAATTTGTAGTTCTGTCTCCTCTAATCAGCCTAATGTTATTGAGCAAGTGGAAAATCAATCCCATATAGAATTAAATTTAGATGATATTGTTTGTGATCCGGGATTACGAAAACCAATTGAAGAATTTGATATTGCTATTCGAGATCAAGCTCGAAGAGAGTATGTGCTCCGAGGGCCTTGTCAACCAAATGGTCATGTGTATCCGAAAATAACTTTTGGTAATCAAGAAAGGAGTTTTCAAGAAACTTGGTATAAAAAATATACATGGCTAGAATATAGCATATCAAAAGATGCGGCATTTTGTTTTTGGTGTTATCTTTTCAAACCATTACATAAAGAAAATGTGGATAATGCCTTTATCAAAGATGGATACAATAATTGGAAAAGGGCATTAGAAAGATTCAATCGTCATATGGGGACCGTGAATAGTTGTCACAATGAAGCTAGAATACAATTTGAGTCTTTTTAAGATCAAAGGCATAGTGTGGGAAATATTTTACGAGTACATGGTCACAATATAGAAATTGATTATCGTACCCGTTTAACAGCAATGTTGGATGTGACACGCTTTCTATTAAAGTAAGGGTTACCTTTTCGAGGGCATGATGAGTCAACTAGTTCTTCAAATAGAGGTAATTTTCTTGAGTTGCTTGAATGGTACAACCAACGAAATGAAGAGGTTTCCAAAGTTATAAAACAAAATGCTCCAGCAAACAATCAATTGGCTTCCCCAAAAATTCAAAAGGAATTAACACGTGCTTGTGCCTCAGAGATAGAGCTGTCAAACGGGCCAACCCGTGGCGGGGCGGGTCGACCCATGGCGGGCCGGCCATTTGGCGGGGCGGGGCGGGTCGACCCGTCATCTAGGCGGGTTGGAAAATCCCCAGCCCAACTCAATCCAAGGCGGGCCGTGAGTTAGGCGGGCCAACCCGCGGGCCCATCAAAATATTTTTAAAAATTAAAAAAAATTCATATATTTAGATTTCATCAATCAAATATGTTAAGAAATATATTTTTTAAATATAAATGGATACAAACGAGTACTAATATGATGAAAAATATTATTTTTTATTTCAAAATAATAACAAAGAAAGATAATAAATTGTCATAAAACTTAACTAACATGTGATTCTCAACCCGCGGGCCAACCCAAG
This sequence comes from Boesenbergia rotunda, assembly GCA_024364735.1. NCBI lineage: Eukaryota > Viridiplantae > Streptophyta > Magnoliopsida > Zingiberales > Zingiberaceae > Boesenbergia > Boesenbergia rotunda. Next base: position 435,250 of record JAGFNQ010004225.1, read on the forward strand.
CCCGTCACGGGCCGACCCGTGCGGGTCGCGGGCCTAGGCGGGTTGACCCACGGCGGGCTTGGGTTGCTTAAATTCTAACCCAACCCGCTTAAATTGATTGGCGGGGCGGGCCAACCTGACGGGCCCAACCCAAATTGACAGCTCTACTCAGAGATCACACGTGTTATAATCAATGATATTGGAGATAAATTCTTTTCTTTGATGGTTGATGAGGCTCGGGACATTCAGTGAAGGAGCATATGGGAGTTGTTTTGAGGTATGTGAATAAAGAAGGATGCGTGATTGAACGATTTCTTGCAATTGTGCATGTGTCTGACACTAGTTCTCATTCTTTGAAAAGTGTTATTGATGCATTATTTGTGCAGCATGGTTTATCATTATCTAGATTGAGAGGCCAAGGATATGATAGGGCTTCAAATATGCGCGGTGAGTTTAATGGGTTGAAAGCTCTGATATTGCAAGAGAATCCATTTGCAATGTATATTCATTGTTTCTCTCACCAGCTTCAATTAGTTCTTGTTGTGGTTGCCAATGACAACTATACTGTGAGTGAATTTTTTGGGTATGTCACCATGATTGTGAATATATCTGGTGCATCTTGTAAGAGGAGAGATCAACTTAGACAGATTCAACATGATAAGATAATTGCTGAATTAGAAAGTGGAGAAAGCAGTAGTGGAAAAGGAAAAAATCAAGAAACTAATTTAGCAAGACCTGGCGATACTCGTTGGGGATCACACTACTTAACATTACTTCGTCTATGCTCTATGTGGTCTTCAGTGATAGAAGTGTTGGGAAATGTACATGATGACGCCTCTTATTCTGCGAATAAAGGTGCTACCGTGGGTTTAATTGAGAAGATGGAGAGTTATCAATTTGTTTTTGTATTGCATTTGATGAAGTATATATTGGGAATTACAAATGAGTTATCACTTTCCCTACAACAAGGAGATCAAAATATTGTTCAAGCCATGCCCTTGATTAGTAGTGTGAAAAGTCGACTACAAGACTTCAGGGAAGATGGATGGCAAATAATTTTGGAACAAGTTAACAGATTTTGTGAATTGAATATGATCCCAATACTTGATATGGAGGACAATATGCTAACCGTGGTCATGGCAGGCGCAGAGGACAACTTATCACTAATTTTCATCATTATCGTGTGGAGATTTTTTGTCAGGTATTATTTCTACAAATCTATTTTTTTTGTTTGTTAAAGAAATTTCATTGATTATTAATTTATCATGGTTGCAAATTTGAATGCTAGGTTGTTGATTTAATTATACAAGAGATGAATAATCGTTTTTCAGAAGTCAGTACGGAATTGCTTGGTTGCATAGCATATCTTCATCCAAGAAACTCTTTCTCTCAATTTGACGTTCATAAACTAATCCGTCTTGCTGATTTTTATCCCGAGGACTTCTGTGGTACTGATTATTTATTTTTGGAACAACAACTTATGAGTTACTTTTATAATTTGCGGTATGATCCTTAATTTTCTTCAATTGACAACTTGGGAATTCTCGCTCAGAAATTGGTTGAAACTGAAAAACATTTGATTTTTCCATTGGTTTATCGTATGATAGAGTTGGCATTAGTTTTATCAGTTGCAACTGCTTCAGTTGAAAGAGTTTTTTTTGCAATGAAGACTGTGAAGACTGATTTACGTAATGGAATGGGAGATGAATGGATGAATGACAGTCTAGTTGTATACATTGAGAAGGATATTTTTTCTACAATTGAAAATGAGCAAATATTGCAATATTTTCAACAAATGCAGTCTCGTAGAATTCAATTGCCTCATCTTGTGTCGACTTCTCACAGCATATCCACATCCAGGACTAATACATTGTCCAGTGTTAATCAGCAGTAGCTTTATAATTGTGTATTTGTGTTTTTATCATTTTGACTGTTGTTGATGTAAAACTTTAATTATTAAATATTATGGAGACTCTCTATTTGGTTTATATCTTGTTTGTAGCTCTAAATGTTCTTGTTCATTCTTATTGTTTTCCATGTTCAATTAACGTTTCTTATGATATAAGACTTTCATGATTAGTATATTCACAATTTTGAATTACAATTTGATTTCTGAAGTTAAAATTTTCATTTCTTATGATTTAGGGCTTGCTTGTTGTTAAATATATTTATTCAGCCGCACAAAAAAAAATTATCTAAATAATTTAGCCCCCCCCCCCCCAAAAAATTTTTTGTCTGGTTTCGCCCCTGCTCAGGAGGATTCCTAACTGGCACTTGTAGATGATTGCCTTCAGCTTTCAAACAAGAAAAGATTAAACTCTCTTTTTCATGTCTTCGTAATAATCTTCTTCACTACTATCATCCAAAATTAAAGAAAATCTTGCTTTGTTACTTAAGCTAAACTCATTCATATCAAGCTCATGTTGGCCTTGATATGATTTCATATCAAGCTCAATGTGGGCCTGATATGAAAAAATATCAGGCCAACGCGGGTCTGATATGATTCATATCAAACCCACGTGGGGGCTTGATGTCTTTCATATCAGGCTCAACGTGGACTTGATATTTTTTCCGTATTATGCATGCATGTATTAAAAAAGAGAAGAAAAAGAAAAAGAGAGAGGAAAGAGAAGAGAAAAATAAAATACATGCAAAAGAGAGTGGAATAAGAAGAGAGGAGGGGAAAGAAAAGAAAAGTTGCATGTATAAGAGAGAGAGGGAAAAAGAAAAAGAAGTTACATGCATAAAATTCAGATTTGTCAAAAGAGTAAAATAGGAAGAAAATTGAAAAAGGTATTATCTTTGGTAAATAAGAAAGTAGTATGTATTTTTTAGTTAATTTAAAAAGTTATGTATCCTTTGGTAAATTATTGATGATTGAGATATATATCATGTCGTGGACCATGCAAATCAATATGCTTTGACTCGAGAGATTCCGATGGCACTAAGCATTGACTGACTTTGACTTCGTCATAAAAGCAAAGCAAGCTTCTAAATAGTGGCTAAAACTATTGAATTGTGCAAGTAAAACTTCAGCGTGGAGAAAAGGTTTCCATTTATCCCAAATGGACCACAAATGCATGGGGTTAGCAAAAGTAGATTCAAACATTAAAAGAAGAAGCAAAATAATTTTTTTAAAAAAATAGAGAATAAAATTCATTACATTTTTTTTTCTACTCAAAATGTTCCTTAATTTATTTGTTAGTGGAACATTGATGCAAATGCATATTCTATGCAACTTTTTCTTTTGTTTATGCTGTTTCCATCAACTCTTGTTCGACCACGTCTTGTGTTCTTTGTTTTTTTTTTTTGGCCCTTGCAATATAAATTAATATTCCGAGTTCAAATATATATAAATAAATAGCTTTATACTCCATTGTCGATGTTTCGCATATAATCCTGAAAACGACTCGATCGAGTGCTACAACAGCGACTTGCATACGGAATCAACTTGTATACTTAATGGGCAAAAGTTAAGAGTTTGTCCTCCTTTTAAAAATTAATGACAAAATCGTAGCCAATCCATGATGTCCCCTTTAATTTGGCATCCGAATTTGTCAACGCACTCGTTGACCGCGAATCGTGCTAGTGGAGTCGAGCGAGGAGAACAGCGGCACGGAGTCGTATGATATGCTCTCCGCCCCCCGGAGTGCAATTTGCGAACAAGTGCCGGTCAATCTCGATATCCAGTTAGTTCCTTCCTGATAAGATTCCTGCTCGAAACATCCCTCGCACTGCTACCAATCTGCAACTGAATCTCCTCCTCCACCTCCTCCGCTGTCTCTCTCTCTCTCTCTCTCGCGATCGATCGGCATTGCAACTGAAATGATGGAAAAAAGAAAGGATGGAATCGATCCCAAAGGGTGTCTGTAAATAGAGATTTTTAGGAGGGAGGGAATAGCGCATTGGAAGGAGGATTAAGCATCCGATAGTGGAATCATGATAATGACATATTAAATTGAGACAGTTTTGTTCTACGACTCGATCATATATAAATGTTTGGCTGCACGCCTTAAACAGAGGACTCGGATCTCGTCCTCTTCCTGCTAATTGATATATGTCGATTTTATTGGGCAGCGGCGGAAGCAGAGCGCTCCTTTATCAGAGCACCATGGCCGCCGGGAAGCGGCTGCCGGTGTTGTCCGCTGTGACGCTGCAACAAAGCCGCAGGTTTTGTGGGTACGGAGGCATGGGAGACGACGGAGGCAATGTGAAGTGGGGGGAGGAACAGAGGGTGGTGGTGATCACGGGCGCCACCGGCACCGGCAAGTCCAAGCTCTCTGTTCAGCTGTCGTCCATGTTTTCCGGCGAGGTCATAAACTCTGATAAGATCCAGGTGTACCGCGGTCTCGACATCACCACTAATAAGATGCCGGTGGCCGACCGGCGTGGAGTGCCACATCATTTGCTCGGCGAGCTGGATCCTGCCGCCGGGGAACTCCCTCGTACCGGATTCCGGGCCTTAGCGAGCTGCGCCATTGAGGACATCTCCGCCCGCGGCCGGATTCCGGTAGTCGCCGGCGGGTCAAATTCCTTCATCCACGCTCTGCTCTCGGACCGGTTTGATTCCCGGTCTGACCCGTTCAGGGAGCAGTGGTCGGCGAGGAAGGAAGCGCTGCGGTCTCGGTGTTGTTTCATTTGGGTGCACGTCGAGGCGGCGATGCTGGCGGAGCAGCTAGACCGGAGAGTAGACGAGATGGTTGCGGAAGGTATGGTCGAGGAGCTGGAGCGCTACTTCGCGGTGGAGGGGGAAGCGGAGCGGCACCCGGGGCTGGGGAAAGCCATCGGGGTGCCGGAATTCCGGAGCTACTTCACCAGGCGCGGCTTCCGGACCACGGCCACGTTCGAGGCTGCGCTAGCAGCGATCAAGGCGAACACGAGGCAGCTAGCGGTGGAGCAGGTGCGGAAGATCGAGCGACTGGCGGCAATGGGTTGGCCTCTGCTGCGGGTGGACGCCACGCCGGCCGTGGAGGCGAGGCTCTCCGGGAACCTCCCGTCTGCGCCTTGGAGGAGCTACGTGGCGGAGCCCAGCATGAGTGCGGTGGCTCGATTCCTAGAGGAGGAGGAGGAGTGCGGTCATCGCCGCCGTCGCGGCTGCCGCACGCGCGCCGTACTAAATTCCTTCGATTAATGCGGCTCCACCCCTCACTTTTCTAATTATTTAATTTTCCCCCCACGCACGAGAAAAATATAGAAACTAATTAATTTCGAGAATTAAGAACTCAATTTTGGCACAAAATAGTACCTTAAATATAATTAAAAAATGAATATATATATATATATATATATATATATATATATATATATATATATATATATATATATATATATATATAGTTTAGCTTTTGCACTCTTTATCAAATGCGACATGGGAATTGTAAGGGGTCAAAAACAGATAGGATTTTATATTTTTCGTATCTATATCTATCTAATACTCATTAAGATCAGATATCTTTTAAATTAATAAATTTTTTATTTCTATTCAACTATTATTATTCAAAAAAAATATATTAAAATTAATATCATATTAAATATATATATAATTTAAAAAATAAATTAAACACCTATATAATTTACTTTTAACATCAATAAAAAATAATTAATGAATTTAGGAAAAAAAATTCTTTAATATATATATATATTTATTTATTTATATTATTTAATCGGATATTTACGTCGAATATTGAATATTAATATTTCTTTCCCATCTTTCTCCATTCAAATGGAATGCCGAATTTTTCATTCGAGTGAGAAGAAATTATCATCATTACAGTGACTTGGGGCGCTCGAGAAATGCAACGAGCACATGGCAAAGCGGATTCAGTGAGTAGGAGAATAACATTTTTGTTCTATCATTAAAACCTTTAAAAAAAATCAAATACTACAAAATGTTCTTCTTCCTCCTCATAAAGATCGAAGGGTTTTCCAAAGGATAAATTGAATAAAATTATTTTATCAACACTAATCGGTTTCTTTTTAAAAATTAGTTACCTTGCAGTGTTCTAGGCATCTTTGGTCACTTAACCTAACAATCCTTACTTAATTGTTTGATAACTTGTTCTTTGGGAGCACGTATGGGCATTGTGATTTATTAATAGTTATCGATAAGAGTTCCACCAATCTTTTGTTTATAACTCAACTACCTTTGTGATCCTTTTACCAATTGTTTATCGTCATCTATGTGAGGTAGGTTCAGGAGTTGTTGTCGAGAGATACAAATTGATATGATATCGTCGAGGCTAATATTCGACACTATCTCTATAAAATGATATTACTCGTTACAGATGCTCACTGATAGCAATTCGTTTCCCAAGATACAACGACGATGTCTCGAAATAGGAACACTTCAAATTTCGAGAACTACGAACATTCTCGTAAACTTTTTGGACTCTAGATACACAAGATGAGATGTATGCTAGTGAACTTTGGATGATTGAATGAATTATTCTAGCATCTAGGGATTTATACAAGGGAAGATGTGGGATACTCTTTGATGAGTGGGTGTGACTTTTAGTTTAGGATTGATCTGAGTGGACCATTCGATCTGGAGGGTTGTAACCCTTCAGATAGCCCTTTAATCTCATCCATTAGATCTAAATGGTTGTAACCCTTCAGATCTCCCTTTCATCTCAGCTGTCAGATTTGATCTGATGCTTCAGATCAAGTCTCATCACCAACGGTCAAATCGTAACTCTTCCCGATTAACGCTCTATATTGCATCACTTGTGATCCAGCACCCCCTTCAATCTAACGGCTGCCATTCGCAAGTCATCTCTCTCCTCTTACCTGAGTACCAGGTAGGCACTGCCATATCACATGACACGTCGCCCATTGCGCGCATGCCCGCGTGACGAGTGGCAGGCTCGCAGATGCGAGCACCTACTCGCCTGTGAGAAGAAAACACTTGTGTTTTCTTTTTTTAACTCCATTAACACAGAAACGCATATAAGAAACCAAACACCTTTAAAATTTTCAAATGTGGGACTATTCCTTATCTACTTCCTTCTATGTCAATTTTGGATTGATTTTAAATAATTAATTTCTCATTCACCCGTAATCGATTTTGAGCAAATTAATAGTCTAGATTTATCTACGTAAAACTTAGATTTCATTTTTGAAGTCAATTCTGACTTTCATCGATTGATGACACCTTTTCAAGATTTTTCTTTACAATACTGTATTTGGTCTTTTCAAGACCCAAATATCCAACAATCTATTAGAATTGTGTGAATGCTAAGGTTTACTGAAAGCCATACCATGCGTTCGATTAGATAAAGTATTGTGTAATAATTAACATTACATTTCTCCAATGAGATTTGCCATTAAAAAATGATTAATCAGGTTGGGTAACAATTATGCGCCCTATTTAGAAAAATAAATTTTATAAAATTTATTATAATTCAGAATTAAATCGTAAATACATAAGAGATAATTAATCGCCTTTTTATTGCACCATAGTCTGGATAATAAACTATCGTTAAAATCTTCAAAATTGGTGTACACAAATGAGAGTGATCACTGCACAAATAATTTTATCTCAACACTAAACACCCGTAATGATCTAAGAATTCGAGATCGAAGACGCGTGAGTTTAAAATGGGCAATGGAGGGTCCCGACTCACCCCACGTCTCATCCATTTTTGACCAACCGACGGGGGCTTGCCCCCCCCCCCCACACACCTATTAATGTAAACATTTTTTTCATCTTGATATCTAAAAGCTTGTTGGTTCAAACTTTTTTGATCTTGATATCTAAAAGCTTGTTGAACCAATTAATTTTAGAAGTCATCCACTCAACTTCGTAAAATTTTTCCATAAACTATCTAGATAAATTCCAAAAGTATATATGGATCTCGACAGATAGCTAAATATCACAAGTGATTTAAATACTACGAGTATATGATATATTCTATGAGAGATTTGAACCCTCACTACATGGAAATTTATCCTACCTCTTACCATTATAGGGGCTAATTTAAACTTTTTTCTAATAATTCAAATATTCATCTTTCAATTGATTAATATTGAAAGTGACCTATACAATTCCATATAAATTTTTCATCTGATTACCCAGCATCCTGACAGGTGGCGAATAGTTCAAATATCATGGACATAGACATATACTTTATAAAAGATTCAAATTCGTTCCACTGTATGAACTGATAGTTAGTACGTGAATGTTATCATCTTGAAGTCTGAGATCAAAATTTAGTAAAGTTAGTGTGTTCCATACTTTTCATGTATTAACTATAGTATCCGAATTAATAATTTTCATGATTTATCTCTTTCGTATTGACCTGAAATAAATGGATAGAAATGTGGATGAGGAACAAATAATCTTTTGTCACGTCTATGAAAGATTCAAAATCTCATTATATCAGCGCCCGTCCTACTGTTTTACGAGTCGCCTCTTGTACGTTTTACAAAATGGTTATAAATGGATTTAGCAAATCTGAGGGAGTTATAAGAAAAATATAAGGATTAATATGATTTTATATGAATGTATAATATTATTTATAAAGAGGACGTTGAAAGTCATCCTTCTCCCTTGGGAAGGAAACGCTCGATCAGCAGCGTCTCCCTCGATCGCAGAGTCGCTGCTGCGGTCGAATTTGCTGGCGATCCCCTTTCTTCCGTTGATCCGTTTCCCTCCGATGCGTCTCGCCGACGGGGCTTTCCTTTTATCCGTTCTACTCCTCGTGCTAGGTGCCCTCGGCCTCGGAGCCGTCGGATCCGTCGGCGAGGGCACCGATCTCCCTGATGCTGCAGTGGACCTCAACGTCTCCGATTTCGAGACAGTCCTCAGGGGTTCGCCGGCGAGGTTTGCGGTCGTCGAGTTCTTCGCTCATTGGTAACACTGTTCCTTTTCTCGTGCCGCCTTGTTATTGGTTTCTCTCCTCTTGATCCGGAAGTGGAGATTTTTAGATCATTTTAATCATTGAGGGTTTTGAGGAAAGAAAAGGAGTCTATTGGTTCATTCATTTTGGCACACAGTTACTATTGGGTAAATTTTGCTCGTCTACCTTGCCGTGACATGTCCTTGAGCATCCTTGATAGGAACGCAACCACAACCTGTAGTACAGTAGTAAATGCTCAGTCGTTAAACATTACAAGGGATTTAATGATGGGTCATTGCATTTGAAATTTGATAATTGGTTTGTCTTTATGCAAAAACGGGTCAAAATTAAGCCTGTATTTTTTTTTTTTTTGTGATAGAACAGATTGGGCGTAAAAAGTAAAGGGGATAGAATTGTGAAGGGAGAGAAGCTATCAGCCTTCACATTGTTCCTTGAGGGGGAAAAAAATAATAACTTTCCTGCCAATTGTTTCTTTAGAGGGATCATAGGTGAGGACGAATTAGTGTTAAATCATTTTACCTTCACTGTTCCCTTGAATTAAAAAACAACTGGTGCCCCATCCATCGAAACTTGAAACAAGGAACTGCTGTCCATATGTTCTAGATATGCCCCCATAACCATCAAGATGTGCTCTTTGTCAATTCTCGTAAAGAGGCTAGCACTGCCATGAGCTATCCTATTTGGCAACTACAGGTGTTGCATGGTGGCACAATCAAAGTCCGAAGATTGTGCTTTCTATGTCATATTGTGCTTCCTTAAAAGCTGGCCTATATACAAGAGTTGCAAGGCAGCAGATGATTGTGCTTTCTATGTCATATTTGTCCCTAGATTTAACACTTGACAAATCTTTCTTTTACTCCACCCTTAATCATATGAACTTTTCATCTAGTTATCTATACGGATGGACTACATCCAGACTCCTTAAATATTGTTAGAATATTGTAAATATAGCTAGGGATAATTTGATTTATTCTAATTTGTATTTTACCTAAAATACAACTTAATTCTTAGAATAGAATCCTGGTTTATTTCCTAGAATAAAGTTCTAATTATTTCTTAGAATAGGTCCTAACTTTGTATATAAATAGGGCTTATATCATGTAATATTTGATGAAAGAAATTCTTTAACATGGTATCAGAGTGCAAGGTTTAAGTTTTTTTCTTTACCCTAAAATTTTTTTTCCCTAAATCTTGGCTGATCCGCTTCTTTTTTCCCTTTCGCGACTTGTCCTGCTCGCGACTTCTCTTTTCCCCTCTCTCCATGCGACGCTGTTGTTCTTCCTCACGACGTTGCTGTTATTCTCCTGCATGCGACGCTGTTGTTCTCCAGAGAAGCCAAAGCTGCTGTTCTCCAAGAAGCCAAAGCTGTTGTTCTCCAGAGAAGCCAAAGCTGTTGTTCTCCTCCTGCATGCGTCGCGAGCTCCGGCAACGCGTCGCTCTCCACACGTGATTGCGTTCTCTCTGCACCCGATCACATCGCTCCCCACGACCTGCTTGCGCAAGATAACCCTTCCTTTTCTTCCTCGGCTCGCGACTTCCATCTTCAGGTGCGTTGAAGGCTTCTTCCTGCACGTCATCGCACGCCGTGTGTTGTTCTCCGCAGTGTGCTTTCCTCCGTCGAACACTGAAGGCTCCTCCATTACGTGCATATTCCGGCACCTATTCCTGACGCCGACAACCTCTCAATAACCCAAAATTGATCAATGACTACCTCTGGCACTCCAAAGTCGGATATCTCAATCTTTACCAACCACATCATTGCACCGCTCTCTTTCGAGTAGTTGAATGGTACGAACTACTCCTCTTGGGCCTCTCACATTAAGCTTTGGCTTGTTGGACAGGGTTATGAGATACATCTCACCCAAACCGAAGAGGATGGTCAAGTCGTCGATCATCCTCTGTGGAAAAAGGTTGATGCTCAGTTGTGTTGTATTATCCGAACCACAATCCATCCATCTCTTAGGGATGTCTTCCACACTCACAAAACCTACAAAGCTGTTTGGACACAGGCTCAACAACTCTTTACAAACACCTCTCGGTGACTATCAAGTTTGTGAAGATTTCATGAACATCCTCAGTGCCCATTAGATTAAGGATTCTATGTCAACTTATCTAGGTTCGGTCTCTAGCCTTCTTTATGACTTCAATGAACTGCTTTCACCTGCGACCACTCCTGTTGCAGAGTTTGAAAATTGAAAGAAATTTTTTGTCTCTAGCTTTATATGGTTTGCTCATAGATTATTCTCATGTTCGTGATCAGATTCTAGGCAACCCCACAGAAGCTACCATGGATAATATTTGGGCGACTCTCCTTCGTGTCCCTGCCAAAGTCTTAACGTTACCTCCTTCCGTTCTTGTTGACTCATCAGTTTTGGTCTCTCGAAGCAACACCAGACTTCCACCCCATAAGGGTGACAAAGGACGTCCTTGGTGTGATCATTGCCACCGACCAAGACATACGATTGATAATGTTGGAGTCTACATGGTCGACCCCCTCGTGCTGCTTAGATCGTCTAGAGTTTTGTCGCTTCTTCAGCTTCCACTTCACAGTTGTCATCGGATCCGACCCCACCGCCTTCCTATGACGACTTTCTGAAATGGTATGAGGATCGACAGACTTCTGATTCCACTGCTGCCGTTGCACACGCTGGTAATTTCTTTGCTGGCATATCTCGATCTTCGGATTCCTGAGTTCTTGATTCTGGGGCCACCGATCATATCACTGGTAATAAATCTTTTTTTCTTCTCTCACTACTTCCGGTTATTTACCCTTTGTCATCATGACAAATGGTTCTCAAACTCAGTCTCAGGGTGTTGGTATTGTTCATCCTTCTCCGTCTCTCCCTATTCATAATGTTCTTTATTTTCCCGAAGCTCCCTTTAATTTGTTATCAATAAGTCAACTTACTCGGTTTCTTGATTGTGTCATCTCTTTTACTAAAACTTCTGTTTCCTTACAGGACCGGAGTACGGGGAGGATGATTGACTTCAGATGTGAGTCTCATAGCCTATATCGGCTTCACCGACCCTCTCTTGTTGGTTCAGCGGTGGCATCCCCTCTTCTTGTTCATGCTCAGTTAGGACATCCAAGTCTTGATAAGTTGAAACAATTACATCCTAGCCTTTCTCACTTAGAGTCTTTGGCTTGTGAGTCATGTCAATTAGGAAAGTATGTTCGTAGTTCTTTTTCTCCTCGCACTGTGAGTCGGGCTACGTCCCCTTTCGCTTTGGTTCATTCTGATGTCTGCGGTCTGAGTCAGATTTTTTCTACATTGGGGTCTCATATTTTGTTACTTTTATAGACGATTCTTCCCGTTGTACTTGGTTATATCTGATAAAGGATCGTTCAGAATTGTTTTCTATTTTTCAATCTTTTTTCCATGAAATCAAAACTCAATTTGATATTTCTCTTCGATCTTGTAAAGTGATAATAGGCGTGAGTATCTATCTAATCCGTTTTGGGCCTTCTTGGCGTCTCATGGTGTGTTGCATAGGACGTCTTGTCCTCATACCCTCCAATAGAATGGAGTTACAGAACGCAAGAATCGTCATCTTCTCGAGATCACCCGGACTCTTCTTTTCCACTCTCACGTTCCTCATCGGTTTTGGGGTGACGCCGTACTTACTGCGTGTTATCTCATCACTCGCATGTCTTCCTCCACTCTACAAAGTAAAATGTCTCATCATGTATTTTATCCTTATCAGTCTCTTCATCCTTTACCACTTAGGGTCATTGGTTCTATATGTTTTGCTTATGCTCTTAATCCTGGCATTGACAAACTCTCTTCTCGGTCTCATAAATGTGTCTTCCTTGGGTACTCACGGTCTCAGAAAGGGTACAAGTGTTATTCCCCTACTCTTCGTCGGTATTTTATATCTGCTGATGTCACGTTCTTTGATTCGGTTCTATTTTTTGGGCATAACGCATCTCCATCCGAGTTTTCTCCTTCTACGCCTACGCCAGTGACTATCTTTAACCCTCCGGAGAACTCTCTATCACCTCCAGCCCCATCTCCTCCTCATTGTGGGTTTATCAGCGTCATCCTCATCCTACTTTGCTGTTGCCCAGCGCTGACACTGCCGTGGACACATCTTTGGAGCCAAGTCATTCGCCTCTTCCTCCGGTCTCATCTCCTGAGTCTGATATTCCTATTGCACTTCGAAAAGGTATGTGTTCCACTCGTAATCCTTCTCTCATTATGTTTCTTTGAGTTATCATCGTCTTTCTTCTTCCTATTATTCTTGTCTTTCCTCTTTGTCGTCTGTTTCTCTTCCAAAGACTGCAGGTGATGCCTTTGCCCATTCAGAATGAAAACAGGCTATGCTCGACGAAATGTGTCTTACAAAGCAGTGGGACTTGGGACCTCGTTTCTCTACCACCAGGGAAATCAATTGTTGATTGTCGATGGGTATATACGGTGAAAATTGGTCCAGACGAAAAAGTTGACCGGCTTAAAGCCTGCCTCATCGCTAAGGGCTATACTCAGATCTTCGGATTGGATTATGGGGACACTTTTCTCCTGTTGTTAAGATGTCCTTTGTGCGTCTATTCCTGTCCATTGTTGCGATTCGACATTGACCTCTTTATCAGTTGGACATCAAAAAATGATTTCTTACATGGTGACCTGCTTCAAGGAAGTCTACATGGAGCAACCTCCGTGTTTTGTTGCTCAGGGGGAGTCTTCTGGTCTTGTATGTTGCCTGCGAAAATCTTTATATGACCTCAAGCAGTCACCCAGAGCATGGTTCAATAGATTTACTACTGTAATTCAACAGTTTGACATGATTCAGAGTGAGGCCGACCATTCTATCTTTTATCGCCACTCATCTACTGGTTGCATCTACTTAGTGGTTTATGTTGATGATATTGTCATCACAGGTAGTGATCATCTTGGGATTTCACAAGTGAAACAACATCTTTCAAACATTTCCAGACAAAGATCTCGGCAAACTCAAATATTTCTTGAGATGGGATCATCATATCCCAAAGGAAGTATGCAATCGATATTTTGGAAGAAACAAGAATGTTAAACTCAAAGACAGTTGACAACCCCTTGGATTCTAATGTCAAGCTCCTGCCAAATCAAGGGGACCCGCTTCCAGATCCTGAACGATATAGACGATTATTTGGGAAACTAAGCTATCTTACTGTTACTCGTCCAGACATCTCGTTTGCAATAAGTGTAGTAAGTCAATTTCTTAACTCTCCATGCAAGGAACATTGGGATGCTATGATCTGCATTATTCGATATATCAGAGGCGCTCCAGGAAAGGGTCTTTTGTACGGAGACAAAGGACATACTCGAGTCGTAGGATATTCTGATGCAGATTGGGCAGGTTCTCCCACTGATAGGAGATCTACTTTGGGTTTTGTATATTTGTCGGAGATAATCTTGTTTCTTGGAAAAACAAAAAGCAGAATGTTGTAGCAACATCCAGTACAGATGCAGAGTATTGAGCTATGGCCATAGCCAGTCAAGAGCTTATATGACTCAAACAGTTGCTTTAGGAACTAAGATTTGGAGAGATATGCATATCGTCTCAAATCAATTTTTCATGAGAAGACAAAGCATATTGAAGTCGACTGTCACTTTTTCAGAGAGAAAGTTGTATCTGGAGAAATATCTACTAGTTATGTCAACTCACATGATCAACTAGCAGATATGTTCACTAAGTCACTTAGAGGGCCCCGAATTGACTACATATGTAACAAGCTGGGTGCATATGATTTATATTCTTCAACTTGAGGAGGAGTGGTAGAACATTGTAAATATAGCTAGAGATAATTTGATGTATCCTAATTTATATTTTACCTAAAATACAAATTAGTCCTTAGAATAGAATACTGATTTATTTCCTAGAATAAAGTTCTAATTATTTCTTAGAATAGGTCCTAACTTTGTATATAAATAGGCTTATATCTTATAATATTTGATGAAAGAAATTTGTTACGAGATTACGATGAAAAACAACAACAAGAATAATAGAGAACACACAAGATTTACGTGGAAACCCTTGACGGGAAAAAAATCACAGGCAGAGGAGAAAAATCACTATGAACGGTGGAATACAAAGTTGGCGGCTCAAAGCTTAATCATAATACAAAACCCTAATAATAATAAGCCCTTTAAATAGGGAACGACCCGAGACCTCCGCTACCACCACAGAGCCCTAATTTTTTTCTTCATAATTTAGTTTTCACCATATATGTCGCACCGCGATCTTTTTGGCCGGATCAAACTGAATTCGGGTCACCAAACTCTAACAAAATTCTTTAACAAATATATTGTACACTAGAATTTGGAATCTTGATACAAGTTATCCAACAATATAATTGAGTAATTCAAAGAGTAGTTTAGTTGATCAATTACGTTAGGTTATATGGCTGTGAGGTACTATCTATATCACTATTTGTAAAAAACATTTGGAATATATGGAAGTTCAGTGCATAAAACATGGTCTTAAATTGTTTAGTTTGAAATTTCAAGCCGTTCTTTGATCTAAGTACCTTAAAGATGTATTTGAAGGTTGAGCCTTCTTGAATATTCTTCATTATAGATTAATTTTACAATGTTTGTTTCGTTTTTTTCTTCTAGAGTCAAGTAATTTAAAAGTAAAGTAAATTAATCAAAGGGCTGACCTTTTTTTTTTTTTTTTTTTTGACTCTTCATGATCCTTGCCTATTTATTCCGTTGGCATCCAAAGAAAATATAATGCTCTAGATGAACCATTGATCATTTCATATGTATTCTGATAGCAATGTCTGCTGTTTCTATTGATGTGAACTCAAGATGAACAATTAGATTAGTGCTTCTTTGTTGTTTATATTTCCTTAATTGAATGGTTTAATGACCCATTTTGAGCTTAAATGAACTGTTTTTCTTAAATCGGTCTTAGTTGCATGATACACTAGATATTCGTCTTAGGGCATCCACAGTCGTTTAACACCTTTAACGTTATAACACCTACCACCTCATCAAAAAATATGGACTCACATGTCACATACAAATTAACATTAACATTTTCATTCTCTCACATTCGTTTAACATTTAACTCCTATTATTTGTGGGGTTCACATGCCACATATACATTATCTCACATATTCATTCTCTCACATACATATTCTTTATTTTCAATTTCATTTGCCAATTTAAATGATTATTATTTAAAATAAATAATAATAATATTTTTAAATATATTTATTATTATTTGAAATTAAAATATTATTATAAATTTGAAATGAAAGAGTACCACATAAAAAAATACACTTGCATATAATTAAAAATAACATATAAATTAAACATAAAGTGAAACAATAAAATACTAATTCAGGGTTGTTGTTGTATTGAGACCAAATATGTTCAACTAAGTCGGCACGAAGTTGGTGATGCACATGATTGTCACGTAGTTGGGAATTTATCCGGAAATATCATGAAATCCTCGGTTTGAGCCTTGGACAGGTTGTGTGGATTCGTCACCTTCATTGTTGTACCAATTTATCACGTGATCCCCCTCATTTTCCATAATCATATTGTGCAAAATAATACATGCTAACGTAATATGTTTTAATTTTTTTTATACCAATAATGAGCTGGACCTCTGATAATTGCCCATCGAGCTTGGAGCACTCCAAATGCTCATTCAACATCTTTTCTTGCAACCTCTTGTCTTTCCTTAAATAATCTCCTCTTGGGATCTTCCGGGCAAGGAAAAATCTTCACGAAAGTAGCCATTCCGGATATATTCCATATGTTAGATAATACCTCTTCTTATATTGAGTGTCGTTGACCGTGAAATTAATCTCCGAGGCATTTCCTTACAAGACGTTATTGAATATGGGAGATTCATACAATATATTAAGATCATTACGTGAACCTGCGACACCAAAGAATGCATATCATATCTACAAATCTTGAGACGTGACTGCTCAAGCACGATTGTTGGTGATCCATGTCCTCTTGTAAATTTACCTTTCCAAGCAACTGGACAATTTTTTTATTCCTAATGCATGCAATCAAGGTTGTCTAACATTCTAGGGAAGTCATGCCTCTCATCATGCAATTAAAGAAGACGTTGAACATCATCAGCATTTGACCTTCTCAAGTATTGATCACCAAAGAGTTCAACCACATAAACACAAAACTTGAAAAGGCATTGGATGACGGTTGATTCACCCATGCGTAGGTACTCGTCAAGGTGGTCGGCTGGGACTCCATAAGCTAATTAGCGAATCGTAGCTGTGCATTTTTGTAGCGGTGCCAAGCTTTGTCTACTCGCAGTATCATCCCTCTGTTGAAAAAACGATGAACGACTCTCAAGTGCATTCACTATACGACAAAATAAATCTCTTCGTATACGAAATCGTCTTTGAAATATTTGATCTGGATACACTGGATTTGTGGAGAAATAATCATCGAAGAGTCTCGCATGCCCAACTTCACGATTTCTTTGGATGAACCTTCTTCTTCGTCGTATCTCGTTATTACTTTGATATGCTTCAACTATTTGTCGGCTTTGTTGAAGTATCAATGACATTAGCTCATTCGTTGGATCATAACCTTCGTCAACATCTTTAACATGGACTTCATCTTCACTTGTCGAGTCGGATATGGTGCTACTTGAAGATTGATTTGGAGGAAACGAATTCAGAGCTAATGAAAAATGACGAATTGTAGAGCACAATGATCGAAGAATGAAAAATGAAGAGGAAACGAATTCGTCAACTACTTGGAGAATGAAGAATTCTATAGCACAAGGTGTCTATTTATTTGTTCTTGTCAACGACTATATTCTAATAAATATATTACAACGGTTATATTTCAACTCTCATATTACAACAGCTATATTCTAACGGCTAGTTTGTAATGATTATATTAATTGACCAGAAATTATAAATGAATTTAAAAAAGTAAAATAATAGAAAATTACGTTAATGTAAAAGGATAATGTACGAAAATTACATTAATTGAAAAAGTATAATAATTGAAAATTATAATAAATGAAAACATATTCTATCTCTTCTTAATCTCTTGACATAGATGTTGATGGATGATAAATTGCTCCTGTGTCATTTGCGAAATGTCCTTCGAAAGGATTGTATATTCTTTATTGAATTTTGGATAAGGCAACATTTGCTTTCATTTAAGCAACTTTTTCTTTCATCTCATCAACTTCGAGTTGTTTTTGTTTCATTCCAACTTCAGTCATTTTTATGCTTGTATACTCAGTAAACTTTACAAACATATTATCCAAATTTGTTGTCATACCTTCAATGTCTGATTTCATTTTGCCTTTTCCTTTTCTTTTTGCTGTCTTCTGATCCATTGAACGAGTTTCTTCTTCGTTTAGGTCTACATATAAACTAGCATCTTGGTTAAATGAGGTGTTGCTTGCTCCCGACTCCGAGGTTCTTGCCTTCTTCGTGTTAACAAGGTGATCCACGGACTGTAGAGTAAATATTGGACGGTCTTTTACGATCCTCCACATATGCTCGAGATTAAATACAATGTCATTATTTTCCTCACGATATTTTTCATACGTAAACCGCAATATATCCTCATCATTGTGGCCATTACGATACACACTATAAACGCTATTGTAATTTGCGTTGAAGTGATATACCTTTATTGTATGGTATTATGCCAGTGTGATCGTATGATACTTGCATTTCTGTTCGGTGTACCTTGAGGACGATTCTTATTGTAGTAGATAGCAACACGACCCCAAAAAGCATACATCTTTTGATCATTGTCGATGATTGGATTATCACTGATAGTGACAAACGATCTGGCCAAAATTTCATCTTCAGACTTACTCCATGTTGATCGTTTTCTTCTACCCGCAGCGTCATAATTCGCCTTATCTAAATTAACAACTTCAATTGGAGATTTACGGTCAGACACTTGAGTCTCTGGAACAAAAGTCGGAGTAAATGGATCACTTTCCATTGGAGATGTAAAAGGCATGCCGGTTGCAGGTGGATTGGATGGATAATTTTGTGGATATGGATTATATGGATAATTTGGTGGATATAGACCATATGGGTTATTTGGTGGGTATGGATTATGTGGATAATTTGGTGGATATGGAAAATATGGATAATTTGGTGGAGTTTGGGAATTTTGGGAAGAAGTATTTTCTAAAAAATTTCTAAATAAACCACGATGAAAATAGTAGAGAGGAGATTTTTAAAGGGAGGGAGGGAGGTGTTTAAAGATTGGAATGAGAGTGATTGAGAGGGAGGTGTTTGAAGATTGAAATGAGAGTTGTAAGATGATGAGTATTTATAGATGAAAATTTATTTATTTTTATTAAAATAGCCGTTTGTGACTGTTTCATACTGTTGTAGGCGTTTACTAGCCATTTAGGTGACCATTGTCGATTTTCAATCGATTACGGCTGCCCCAATCGATTAAAGACAT
Organism: Boesenbergia rotunda; assembly: GCA_024364735.1. Taxonomy (NCBI): domain Eukaryota; kingdom Viridiplantae; phylum Streptophyta; class Magnoliopsida; order Zingiberales; family Zingiberaceae; genus Boesenbergia; species Boesenbergia rotunda. Next base: position 454,508 of record JAGFNQ010004225.1, read on the forward strand.
CCCCAATCGCAGCTCCGAATCGATTAGGGACATAGTAGGAGTGCCCCGAATCAATTGGCAGCAGTTCCAATCGATTGGGGATGTCATGTCAGCTCTATTTTTTGATCGATGAACGCGTTCAAACATCTGAACGTGTTCATCGCGTCAACGCTTTAACGTACTCGTCGCAATGGTTTTAACGCGCGCGGTGCGTTAATCGAGCGTTATAACACTCGATTAACGCACCGTTGCAGGTGCTCTTATGTTTGATTTTAGCTCATAGCTGATATAGGCTAGTATTTTTTACTTTGAAGTTTGTTTATTTCACATGCTTTAATTTACTTTTTTGATTAAACAGGTGTCCTGCATGCAGAAACTATAAGGTATATGAAGTTCTAGCTCTCTGCTTTTCTTAAATCATCAACTTCAAAAATACGTTAACCATAATCATGCAGCCTCATTATGAAAAAGTTGCAAGGATGTTCAATGGGCCAAATGCTGTGCATCCTGGAATTGTTTTGATGGCACGGGTTGATTGTGCGATGAAGGTAATTTTTCTCTAGCTTCCAGTTAACTTTTTTGGTTCTATTTTTCTAGGCATATAATATTCTAGTTCCTATAAGCTAGATTACATGTATCTGTGGTTGCCTGAATTTCAGCACGAAATTATAGGATTTCTGTATCATTCTGCATCGACACTCGATACACTTCGAAGTGTGCTGAGACTCAAGATCAAATCAAATGAATCTTAATCCTATAAACTCTTTCTGCCTTGCTTGGTTACTGCCAAACATAAGCCTATAGCAATCATAAAATCGATTGAATAAATTTTTTGAAGCAACTCTTTTCACCTTGCTTGGTTACTGCCAAACATAAGGCAATAGCAATAAGAAAAATCAGTTTGAATAAAAATTTTGAAGCAACAATTTACATAGATACAAGGTTAATGATTGGGTGTTGTGCATTGAATGAGAGAACATTGGAGGCTCAATCTCATAATGTATTAAGACTCTGATTAAATAGTGCTCATAGGACATCTAGTATTGTCACTAGTTTCTTCACATATTCATAAATGTATCTTGGTTAATCATTAGAACTTGGAGTTAAGATTGACAAAATTGCAACTGGAACAAGCATGATACATGTTGGTTACTCCAACTCTAGTGTCACTCAACACTTTAATGTTGTTGGCGTTCACATTGGTGTTTTCCCTCTCATCTTTGTCTATGGCATTTCAATTTTTTCTAAATTAGTTGCGGGTAGAGAATCTTCCTTTCACCAATATTGGCAAAGACAAGCCCTGCATTTGTGGGCACCTTCAAAAGTGTGTGAGCATGGTGATTATTGGTTGGAACATTATTTGTGACATTCATACTGATCAATATTTGACATGCTTATAAATTTCATCTAATGTTCATTACTTAGTTCCAACCACTTGTTTTACTATTTCTCTTCTTTAAATTCTTTGACAGAGTGGCAAGGCAAAAAATTATATATTAGTGGGTGCAAATGATTTTTTATTTATTTTAATCTATTTTAATATGATTAAAAACGATTTTCTAAGTAGCGTAAATTAAGATCCAAACTTAAAAAAGTCAAGAACTAGTCAAACCTAACTGATCAGGCTGATCTAGTTTTTTTTTAAATTTCCTATTATTTCTCTATTGAGTGAATTACATGGATTGATTGAAACATGGGAGCTGTGCCCAATCTGTACAGTTATTAATCTGAATATAACAATTTTGAATTTTATAACATATTGTAGAAGTAAAAGAAACTACCAGAAGAATAAGTAATACAAAAATTAAACTTAATGATTGAGAGAAATTATTCCAGACTATACTTATAAAACTCAAAAAGTGAAGGAAATTTGTGCATTTCAAATATTGTCAACATGATGTAGTGAGTTTGAAATTTTATTTTAGTTTCCATTCTTTTGTAAAGCTACCACCCTGGCCATATACGCAACTTAGGCATTTGCAATAGGGGACGACATTGCATGTAGCATACGTGGCCCCTTGTAAATGTGAGTTGGCTTCAATATGCAGAACCAAGAGGTCTATCCTCTGCATATGCAGTATTTATGGCTGTATACGCTGTCTATGTGGCCAGATATACAACATATAATGGTTGCATGTGTACGTCCAAAATATTGAAATTGATTCCATCCCATTCGGATTGAATCTAATCAAATAAAGATGATGTTTTTCCAAAGGATTAATTCTGGTAATGGTGACTCGCTCTGACAAACTAAGATTTTGGTGTGGCAACTTGTTAGTATATCGTGTTTTTGCATTGTACGACGGCACATATTTGTTTATATGAAATTGCTGATAGGATATAGCATGATAAGTGTACTTTGTTATATATATGTCAAGTGTATCATTTGAGTAACATAGTGATGCGTAAAACTTCCTTATCTTTGCTCTAGCTACTTGACCTCATGCTTTATGGATGATGTCATGGTAATTCATTCTAGAACTGCTATCTAAAATGAGCAAACTGGTGCAGAAGGCGGTGAACCATTAAATATGTAAAACTCAAAATATACAGCAAGAAAATTGAAGAAATAGTTAGCATGAGAATATTTTTAATAGCAAAATTTGATGGATCCTACGGCTACCAGGCCAGCAAGGATTATCTGAACTAAGTTTTGAGTTAATTACCTAGATTGCTTGTCAATAAAAATGCTATTGTCCAACGTTAGAACCATGAAAAGGGGTTTTTATATTAATTGTTCACTTGATATAATGATTTTTGCTGCTTCTTTTCTGTTTAACAAACTATATTTTGAGGAACTTAGTCGGTCGTGCCTTTTTTCATACTCTCTTTGACAGCACAGATAAATACAAATCTTTGTGGTAGATTTTCAGTTGGTTTCTATCCCATGCTATTGTGGGGTCCTCCGGCTAAATTTGTGTCGGGTAGATGGGCTCCTAAACAAGAAAATAGTGAATTCCAATTGATTGATGATGGAAGGACAGCAGATCAGTTACTCAATTGGATAAACAAAAAACTTGGCAGGCAAGTAGTTGGTTCTCTTCATTATTTGTTTAGTTTTTGAATTGCTAATTATTATCATCGTATTCAATCAATGTGCTTGTACTTGAAATTAATTTTATGACTCCTCATTAACTTCTGAGAAGTGTATCCTTAACTTTTACATGCACTTTCAGTTTTTTGATATAGGTACAACTTGTTGAAATTTTACTAATTTACCATGATAGCTACTCCTTTATGGAGAATTATTCTGCTGATCTTGATGGTGTATTAATAATTTTCTGTTCCTCTTTAAACTCAATTAGCAGGGCCATGTATCCCATTAATAGTTGGAGATATCTTGGGAACCGGTTTGTAGTGCTAAAGCTGTGTCATGTTTCTCTTTAGCCATGTGAGGGACTATACCTATTTCAATATTCTGGTTTTTGATGATGGAAGTTCAAAGTGTCTTGGAGCTCATTTAATCAACTCAGTTCCCCACGGGATGGACTGATGGTTAGTGCATGGGTGTTGCTACCATGAGGTCGGGGGGGGGGGGGGGACCTGGCAAAGCCAGTGTGCCCGCCCTCCCCACGCACTAACCACAGCATCCGGGCTAGTAGCTCCCGTGATTTACCTCCTCCGTGTTGGCCCTAGGACGGATTGGCGGGGGCGCTGGGGGTGAGCGAATCGCCTTTTTCCACCTTGTTTCCATGAAAGAATCTGGATATATTTCCCTTAATGTTTGATGCTTGTCTTGTCCAATTAAGGACTTTAAATGCGGACTTTGTCACGGAGGTGTTCAGTAGTAATCATTAGGAAGTTGCCTATAGGGTTTCATTGTTTTCCCTGTCAACTTGATGGAAGATAATTAATGAAGGTGCGATAAATCATGATCGGTTAAGGCAATTTACTTCCTAATTCATACTAATTAAGCAGTTACAGTTATACTCAGATCTGTTAGGGTAATTAGTTGATAATGTCATAAATTAGAATGCTGCATATAGAGATCCGCTAGTTGGCTTGGAGGTTAGCTTTTTTAAAGGGGAAGTAAGGTGAAGTGCCTAGCACTTACGGTTTACCTTTAGTCTTAATGTTGACTGTTCATGTTTGTGAAGGTGGGATTTCTTTGATCTTAGATAAATCAAGCAACCTATTGATTCATGGGATTCCTGGTATTTGTTCAGATTCAATTGCCTGCACGAGGAAATGGTGAAATGGTGTTGAGGAAGACAAGCTACCTCTTTTAGTAATCAAGGCTCCCACTATTTCTTTGTCTAATTTCAAGTTGTTTGGCAAGGAAATGTTTTTGGGATATATTTATCAAACGAAAATTCCTTTAATTATTCTCTCTCTCTCTAGTATAGGTTTGATATTGCCTATCAATTTACTATGTGATGATAATGTTTTCTCACCAACCAAATCAACATTTGGAACTATATTCTTCTCTTATGAAGGTAGGTGTGTTTGTTCATGGAAAATTTTCTGCTTTCAGTTTTCTATTTCCAAAAAAAAAATGTAAAAAAAAAGACAGTTTTCATCATCTTTTAACATCATTCTATAATAAAATTTATTTCTTGCTTGAACTTTTCCTAAATAATACAAAAAATTATGAAAACAACTGGAAAATGAAAGTTCAATCAATGAAGACATGAAACAATTGGAAAATGAAAACACAAGATACTCTTTTTGTCTTACTCTAAGGGTAGGTTTAGTTCATTTGATCGTATCATTATAACTTGTCCTGGGATTACTAGAAATACTGGAGTGATCTCATTGACTGGTGACACTTCTGTTCTGTGCAGCTCATTCAACTTCGTTGATGGCAGATATGAAAATGAAAACACATTTTCCAAGAATGCCTCGGATCCTGAACAGGTGTTCACATCTCATTTGCTCTAGATTATTATGTTAACTTGGCTTGTTTGTCCTTGATACTTTCCTTTTTTCTGATTATTGCCTTTAGACCTTGCTCTATATTTTGGCAGATTGCTCGTGCTATTTATGATGTTGAGGAAGCTACAGCATTAGCTATTGAGATAGTCATAGAAAATAAGGTTGAGCCTGTTTTCCTGCTTACATTTGGAATCATTGCCGGTAAAAACTTTCAAAAGTGATACATTCATGTGTGCATCATGCAGATGATCAAGTCAAGTACTCAAGCACCAATCATAAAATTTCTCCAGCTTTTGGTGGCACATCATCCTTCAAAAAGGTTAACAACTCAATTTTTTCATAAATTGAAGATATTTGCTAGTTTCCTAATATTATAATTGACTTTGCTTTAGGTGTCGAAGAGGAATTGCTGACCTACTTATAAGCTTTGATGATATGTGGCCTTCAGGTCCACTTTCAGAAGAAACACATATGCTGCATGAACATGACATACTGAAATCCTATCCAATTTGTGGCAAGGAAGTTCCTCGTCGATATTGGGTGGGGAAATTGTTATTTTTGGATACGTATATTTTTTAAGGATAACAAAGAAAACAACATACTTTTTATTGGATACCAGTAATTTTAGAATGTCTTTAGTATAAAAAATCAAACCACATTTTCACTCAGAACCCAAGCTTGTCAAAGCTAGTACTTTCTGACTAAGTTTATCATGTCATGTATCCTGAGTTCAATGGCAGTTGGCATAGCTGACAGTTAAACTAACATCAGTGGCTGTTGTTAGTATGTGATTTAGTACTTTATGAAGTTAGTGTTCTGCACTAAATGTGTCATTTGATTTTAGACCATGTAGCTATTGGATATGTTTGATTTACTCTAGTTCTATTCATGCCTTTGCATCGAACTACTTATATTATTTGGAGGAAAAAAAATTTACTGTGAATTATACATACACCTTCTCTAGTTCATTTATATTCCATGTACCCTGCACCTTTTTCCAAACTCTCCACCTTCCACCAAATGATTACATTATATGCAAACCCCCTTGTTGATAATGATTATTCCATGTAGCCCCATTTTTCCACACTAAATAAGTCACGTGATGGGCTTAAATGGAGATTTTTATAAAGATGAGGTATACTTGGAATATCAATAAACTAGAGGGCGTGTACAATCAATTTACCCCAAAATTTTATGTAGACATTCGGAGGTCCAAATTTTGTGTCATTGCACTCAAGCATGATTGTTATGTAGGCATTCCCTTTGGACCAATCTAGAAGAAATTCAAAAAATACTGATTAACCGTTCCTATAATGAATGATCAATCATGCAACATAAAACTTAATGCAATAGATATAAAACCAGACCTACTTTAACCAAAACTGATGAGTTCAAGCTTGCCAATGGCAGACAGACCTGTCTTATTGTGAATTTACATATCAATGAGATGGATCATTTTAGGAGAAGATGGCAAATTTGATGTTGCTATCGGTACTTGAAAAGAAATGTGTGCACAAACAGGTCATATTATATAGTCCCAAATAGGTACATCATAGTTAGAAGATTCTCTCTCTAATCTCTGTACATTTGGCAGATATTTTGTCGAGGGAGTAAAGATCATTCAAGAGGCTTCAGGTACTTGAAACTTCCAACTTTATCCCTTTTTTTAATTGTCATACCATTTCTTTTTCTATACACATTCTCATTTTTATGAAGGGGAGCCTTGACACAACGGTGAAGTTGTTGTCGTGTGATCTTGAGGTCACGGGTTTGAGTCGTAGAAACAACCTCTTGCAAAAAATGCAAGGTAAGGTTACGTACAATTGACCCAATGTGATCCGACTCTTCTTCCAGATCCCGCACTTGCAGGAGCTTCATACACCAGGTTGCCCTTACACATTCCCGTTTTTATATAGGGATGTAATCGAGTTTAGCTAAATCGAGCTGAGCTTGACCGTGTTCAAGTTTGTTCATTTACTTATGAGGAGCTTGTTAATTAAAATTCTTATTGAGTTCAAGTCCCGATTCCACCTAGTGGGATAAGACTTGGTTATTGTTCTTGTTGTTGTATTGAGCTCAAGTTGAATTCTAGCGTTTTGTCAAGCTCAACTAGAGATGCTATTGTCCATATAATCTAATTAAAATATTTCATTATCAGCAGTGATTGTATCTGCTCATAACTAATAACATGATCTTATCTTTATTAGTTCATTATCAGCAGTGAGAATTTCCATAGTTGCCCAAAAGAATTTTAGGTTACAATCGTCTTTCAGATAGATCAAACAAAACAAGGCAGTGATTTTTTTTTACTAACATTTTTAATCATGTCGTAACAGTTGTGGCCTATGGGTTTTATTCCACTCCCTGTCTGTTCGAGTTGCAGATGGAGAAAGCCAATTGGTTTTTACTGCAATACGTGACTTCATCCAAAACTTCTTTGTTTGTGATGATTGCCGTAGGCATTTTTCTGAGATGGCTTCACGGTACTTGAACATTCACATGTTTTTTCTTCACATCTATCTTAACAATATCTGACATGGGACAGTTTGCAGTGTCTCAGCCCCTTCAACACCACTCGCGACCTGAGCATTTGGCTATGGAAAGCACATAACCAAGTCAACGAGCGACTCATGAAAGACCCAAGATCTCCCAAAATAATATGGCCGCCAAATCAGCTCTGTCCATCATGTTACACTTCTTCAACCGTGAAAAATAGCAGCAACAAGCAAATAAATTGGAACGAGGATGAGGTGTATAAATTTCTGGTGAAATATTACGGGAGGATGCTCGTATCATCTTACAAAGACACAACTCTGAGTCAAAACAAAGATGATGATGAGTCGAATGACAATGCAGCCTCAAGCAATGCAGTCGCAGTACCCATCGGAGCTGCACTGGCCATTGCTCTCGCCAGTTGCACATTTGGAGCCTTGGCTTGCTTCTGGAGATCCAAGCAGAAGAGGAAGTTTTTAAACCAACTTCGTTCTTTTAAAGAAGTATGATCCTTAGGATGCAAATCACATCATTCCATCTAATGTTTATTTTGGCTGGAAAAGATGTTTTTTTTTTTTTTTTTCCTTCTCACATTTGTAATGCTTTTAGGAATAGGAATTGTTTGGAAGAGATGCATGAAATTATCAATGTACAGAGGAAAGGGATAGAAAGTGATTAGGAATACTTTGTTACTCATTATCTGGTGCGATACATTTATTTAAATTACTGTAGCTGCAAAGAGTTTTGCATTTCCAAATAAGATACTTGCATATGTAGTTTGATAGCGGTGAGAGTGGATAAACATACTCGCAAATGCGAGACAGCGTCAAGAGCTCAACAAAAGACAAAGAAGAGTAACCCTTAAGAGCGAGAAGAAAATCATATCTCCATCTATATTCGCGGGGGATTATTCGGGTTGCTTAGGCGACCACAGGAGCGAAATGCTGCTTTCCGACCAATCGTACAAGCGAGCCTTTGCACCAGGCGACCTCAGACAGGATTTTGTTTTGTTTTTTGTTTTGTCATGTTTTGGGAGTTCAATGACAAATGGGAATGGAAATGCGCATGGAATTGAATGCATGGCAGCTCGAGAAGTAATGAAATACATAGTAAGTGACAAAATCTAAGGAGTCGAAATTTTATTGAACAAAGCAAAGCAACATGCTCATTCTTTATTCAATAAAGATGCCCTCCTTCTAAATTATATTGGTTTTTTTATTCATTTGTATTTTTTAAAAAAAAAACCTTATGTTCAAATTGATATGGATGAAGGAATTAAAGATCAATCCAATAAGATCACTTTCTGAGTTATTAAAAAAACATTATTAATTGGGTAGCAGATAAATTTAAGATATCTTATGAAAATTTTTCATCGGTCATCCGGATAAATCGGAAAACACTTACGATGAACGATCTAGAAGTCTAGCGTCTCAAGATTCGCGTCTCATTTGAAAAAAAAAATTCTGTAAAATACACTGTAATTAAAGATCTAACTATAAATATTTAAGATAGTAATTAATCACCCTATAATTACTGTACCTTTCATACTGTCTTAGCTAACTATATTCAATATGCTTAATGATCGATAGTCTTTATCTGAATTAATTTTTTAAAAAAATCTGAACCTTTATTATTAATAATATTATTATTCGACTTGAGAGGGGAGTCAAGAAAACGTGTTGGTCCTCGAAAGGCCAGCCCATGGAAGCCTCGTGTTCCGGAGAGTCGAGTTAATTAACTACCCGTCAATGAAAACATCATAATAAATAAAATTTTAATTTTAATAAACAACTTATGAAAGAGTATATATATAGCTGTGCTAGAGATTTTATCATGTAAACTCCGTATAAATCTTAATCGTTTTTTCGATTTAAATTTTTTTTATACTTAACACTATAACTTAATCATTAAACTTTAAGAGTGTATTTGGTTGAAGGTTATTTTTGATAATCTTGGTTATTCATCCAAGATTATCAACGAAAATCTTATTTGATTTAGATAATTAGTGATTCCAAGTAATAAAGTTTTTCTTGATTTCGGAGTTATGAAACTTATCATTTCAAAATTATGCTCCAATATTTACATTTAAGACAAAATAATCATTACAATTTATTAACTTCCGAAAGCAATATTCACGGCCGACGACTGGCCGAATTTGATACCATATATATATTTTGGATACCATATATATATATATATATATATAATAAAAATATATTTTGGATACCAAATTTAAAATTAAATGACCCATTTTGATACTAAATTTTTGAAAAACTTTTTTTAGTCTCAAAGTTAACATTTTATTTTTATTTTAATCTAGGGCACCTTTCCAATTGGATTATAGTGTTCATATTAAAAAAAATTAAAATCGAAGATCCCTATGGTTAACTTTTCGAATTGAGTTATAGTGTTTAAGCTAAAAAAAATTAAAAATCAAAAATCCTTAGGGTTTACATTCCCAATTGAGTTATAGTATTCAAGAAAATTTTAAAAAAATTAAAAATCCCTTAGATTTACCTTCCCAATTGAGTTATAGTGTTTAAGCTAAAAAAATAAAAAATCAAAAACTTTTAGTGTTTAACATTCACCTTTTCAATTGGATTATAGTGTTCAATTATAATTTTTTTTAAAAAAAACGTGAGATAATGATATTAAAATGATTGCTTTCAACATTTAGGATGACAAAGACGCTCAACTTTAAAACTATAAAAAATCTTTTTAAAATTTAATATTAAAATCATAAATTTAATATCAAATAATACGTACGATATATATATATATATAAATTCTAGTAAAGTGCACGTCCTTTATGTGCTCATTTGTTGTTTTTTGAAGTCTCTCTCTTTTTCCGCAAAATTAGAAATATTATGTCCTTTTTTAGCGTTCCTTTCACTTCCATCCTTCCTTCCCTTTACTTTCCCCTCTAGTAAACAGTTCCTAGCAAAGAGGACAGAGCCTCTGCCTAAAAACAGGGCAGGACTGGGCCATCTCTTTTTATTTCCTTTCACTCTCATAGCCACATTTGTTCTTAACCTCTTTCTATTTTTATTCAAAGGTCAAGGTCTTCTGCCTTGGATTATAATAATTATTCGAAAAACAATTCTACCAATTCCAGAATTTACTAAATTCTTCAAAAGAAAAAAATCAAATTACTTTTCATAGTATTGTTTGAAATTGATATATTTTAAACAGATAGATAAATTTATATTACTGAACCTTCTACAGAAATTTCTATAGATCTGACTTATTCATAGCTTAGAATTTTGATAAATAGAGAAAAGAAAGGCTAACAAAAATACATTTATCATGAATTATTTATAATGATAGACGTTAAATCACATCATGACTTCTTCTCTTTCCTGCTGGTAACTTTTGTTTTGGCCGTTGGATGGCTTTTCACTGCCAGAATGTTGTGGCAGCCGAGCTTCCTCCTCACTCTCACTATATAACCGAGAGGAAGAAGGATGCAGCAGAGCAGAAGACAAAATTTAATATTGCAGGAGAAGAAAGAAGAAAGCAGGGAGAAGAGCCATGAGCAAAGCTGAAGACTTTAAGCTCTTCAAAATCCAGGCATCCCCATTTCCTTTCCCTCTTTTCTTTTTTGTTTTTCTTGAAAAATATTATTGTGCAAGCTAAGTTTTGAAGGCAACTGAGAGTTTCCTTTTGGCTGGGCTCGCCTTGTTGCAGACTGTGGTCCTCAAAGTGCACATACATTGTGATGGATGCAAGCAAGAGGTCAAGAAGCTACTTCAGAAAATTGAAGGTTGATTTTCCCCTCTTTTTCTTCAACGAACAAGAGCTTCTTCTTCTTTAAACAAGTTGTCTTGCTTGTTTTTTTTTTCATTTTCCCCCCAATTTCCCAATGCTGCTCATCTCCACTTATTTTGTTGGAAAATCCACAGTTCTGGACTTTATCATGCTTCAAGTTTTTTCTTTTCAAAGAGAGGTATCTTGGATAAGAATTTAACATCAAGAATATACTGCTCAGCTTTTGATCAATAGGCTTGTGTTTTGATTTATCCTTCACTGTCTGCTCGGGATTTCATGTCCTGAAACGCGTAGATCTGCTAAAATCAAATTAAGCTTTCTCACCTCATTTTTTCCGCCTAGATCAGGAATATACACTGTCACCATAGACGCAGAGCAGCAAAAGGTCACGGTCTTAGGGGATGTGGACTCCAGCACCCTGATCAAGAAGCTGGCCAGGTCAGGGAAGCATGCAGAGCTCTGGCCTCACAAGTCCACCAGCCAAAGCAACAGACCCAGCCACCCGCAGCACCAGCAGCACCTGCAGCAACATCAAGCCAAGGACGGGAAGAAGAAGAACAACAACTGGAACAAAGGCCAAAGCGACCAAGCCCTCATACAAGGCCTCAAGGCCTTCAAGCACCAGCACAGCACAGCTGACTCCTTTAGCTCAGACGATGACGACTTGGAAAGGGACGACTTTGACGACGAGGATGAAGATGATGAGCAGCTGGGCCTTGATCTATTGAAGAAGAAGCTGAAGCTGCCCAATAATGCAGCGGTTGCCAAGAAAACTCTGCCCACTGGTGGGAATGGTAACAAAAGGCCTGGGGAAACTTATCCCAATCGACCTATTGGATCGCAGTACTCAAATGTGCCACAGGGCAAGGGATTAAATGCTGCACAACCAAACAACAGAATGGCTAATAATGGCCTCATGGGCCTAGCAGCTCTGCAAGGACATGGTCTCCAGGCTCAGCACCAGCTGGGTGCAAACTTTTCCACAGGTTTCCCAGCTAATGGAAATCACCAAGCACCTCTGATGGTGAACTTGCAGGGCCAGGGGTATCAAAACCAGCCATCGTCCATGATGGCGAACTCGAGGGGGATGAACATCCCCATGGCCAACACCAACAACAGCAGCATGCTGATGAACGAGAGCAGGTTCATGCAACCCCAAGTGATGTACAATAGGTCTCCACATATACCCCCCTACACTGGCTACTACTACCCCTGTCCTTACTACCAAAGTCTGTACTATAACCATCATCCAGAGACCGGGGGAGGAGTAGGTCATGGCGATGATCATCATCTCAGCGATGAGTGCAGCAGCGGTTGTGTGGTAATGTAATGTCATTATTGCTGTAGGGGAATGTGATGAAGTGTGCACTGTTTCTTGTCACTTTTGTTTTCTGTAGGGGGAAAAAAAGTTGGTCCGAATGACTTCAGTGTGGGACTGTGTTTGACACTCGATGCCAGTGCAGAATATTTAACTTCATGCAGCTATTGATGCATTGTCATCCTGTCTTACTCATCCGTCTGTATTAATGCTTGCCACTATGCGTAATTGATGTGGGGTTTTAGCTTTGAAGTCTGTGTTGGTGCATACCTGTTAGGGATGGAGTTTTGAATTGATTGTTCATGACAGGGTTGGAGTCAAACTTGGGTTTACTGGCAAACTTTCTCGCATGCTTTTGGTACAAGGTTATGATGGCAGGTGAAGGAAGGCAGCCTGCACCACGCTAATCTGTCTCACTTGAACAAAGGATAATTCACCTTAGTGGATAAGGTAATGAATCCTGAGAACAACAGAAAAAAGGATTAGTTAGTAGAAAAGAAAAACAGTGAACTGCAAGTAATTAGTCTTAAAGGATAATGCATTTTGATGGCAATAGCATAAAGCAACAGAGAAACATGATTGAAAGGAGTGAACTTTTGAAAATGTGTTTACAGAAAGAAATGTAAGCCCTTTCCCTGGTCAACAAATTACACAAGAAAAGAAGAGTTGGCAAAGTTTTAACCATCCTGAGAAGGGCCACGTGGGACTGGGCACCCCAAGGAGCCATGGAAGAGATGCAGAGGTTGGGCTCCAGCAACCATGTGAGAGAGAAAAAAAGGTAAGGGCAGTGCAGAGTGTTGCCATATGATGTTGAGAGAGAGAAAGAGAGAGAGACATGAGAAGCCAAAACAAGGAGTAGAGCATGCAGGCGAAAGGTGCAAAGAGTGCAGAGCACTAGGTAACACAAAACCTCTTTGCTAGCTTCTCAGCTTTAAGTACAACTGATTTGTTGGGAAGTGGGATGCTTGAAAGAACTAAACCAATTTAGGATCCATTTTCATGATGCTTTTTTCTCTCCTTTCTATCTCTTTTTTGCATGTTTCTGTGTCATGTCTTGAATGGGGGGCAGAGACCCATCTGCTACTTGAGTTGTTTCTTTGAGAAGATGTGGATGACAAGCTTTCTGACTAGTGTCACGCTTGTTATTCACTTGACCGACATCCACATTGCATCCTTTGTAAAGAAAAATAAAAATAAAGTTCATACAGCAAAACCTAAGCAAATCATTATTAAATTTTAATTAATATAATATCAAAAGAAGACACTACAACTTAACCTCTCTTACTATTCTACGTAGGTGGACTACAAAATGCATGGTAATGGTAGAGGTGAATCTTCGATTGCAATAGAAAATCTTAAAAGGAAAAACACACAGCGGAGGAGAGGAACATCAATAGTTGAACGATACACACATTCAACACTGCCTATGTAATACTTAGATTGGACAGATCTAAACTAGCCATTGTAAGATTCTACTAAGCTAATCTGATAATTTATCAAGTTCCTTGAATTTATTTGGATATGTTGAACATAAATTTAACTAGATTCAATGAATGATGAATCAACTTCAATGCAACACATGCTTCAAATAAAGTCTAACCAACCTTTAAATACTTTTTAAATCACGTTGGAGTTTCTAACAATTCTCCAGAATTTCAACTAAATCAAATCTAAAAAGAAAATAAGAATTATTGCTCAGATGACATGCTTTCAGTGAAGATGCGGTCGAGATTGAACATTTACCTACGTATATATATCTCATCCTTTTTTAACAGGTTAAAGATGAGCTATTTTTTGAATTTAATATATGAACGAGTGAAAGTCAACGTGATTATTAAGTTCTAATGGGTCAGTACATATCCATCTTAGTTTCAAAAGTGCTTACGAGAGTTGCCCAAACCTCTCATTTTTGCATTGTTTACAATTACAACTACTAGTGTCAATGCAGCCTCACAGTTGCACTCACCAAGGTAAGTTGACCATGGACACATTGTTTACATCTTCTAGTGTCCATGAATATGTGCATTCCTAACTCAGATTCAATCCAACACACGATTGGACTTGATCTCTATGTTTCCTACTCTTTACCAATCAGGACCAAGATAAAGCCCACACTCAGTACCGAACTTAGTCTGTTCAACTAGTGGATTTGGATCCGAATTCTTATTAGATCCAAATCAAAACCAACACCACAAATCCTTCCTCCCCAACCAAATGGGATGCCAAAACAACAATCTCCCCACTTCTCCATGCCTTCCCGAAGCATCAGAGGCGTCCGAAGGAGAGAAGTTGAAGAACATTGTCATGTCCAAGCAAAACCCTGTGGATGAGGTCTCAAGACTGGGGAGATAAAAAAGCTCATGTTTTTCTCGTTTCAAATAAAAAGAGAGCCAAAAAGTTCACAAGGCACAAACGTAAAAAGTTAGTTCAAAGTCCACGCCAACTAGTCAATCAGAAGGCCACAGCAACAAAATCACAATCCACATGACTGCAATAGAACCACCCACCAAGCGAAAGCACAATAATCAAATGTATACAGCAAATTAGATACCACAAAACGACATCATCCAAAATCATGATACCTTCACAAAGTACACAAATCACACAAAAGAGGAGGCACACAATTTACCTCGCAAAAAGATGAAAAACAATTATTGATAATATGATTAAAAGAATACCAATCAAGAAAACCTCACCTCAGCCATGTAGCCAATCACCACTGCCCGTTGCACTCATTCACTGAAGTAGCTCAGTGGAATCCATGACACCTTCACTACTAGGAACCCACCTGTTCATCATGACGCCAACGGTAGGCACGCAGTTGAAGTCCTTGCCCTTCTAATGGTCATGAACTGTAGAATTGGTCAGATCCTCATCCCTCATTTACGATATTTTATGATGCTTTTGAATGCAGTTGAGCAAAAACAAACCAATTTCAAAATAAACAAATCAATTTCTTGACTTCTCAAATTCAGATTTAACTATTTTCTCAACAGTTAGCAAGCTTCTAAAATGTGTTTAAGCGGATTAAGGTTTTGAAGAGACAAAAAAAGCAGAAATGCAAATACCAAACCGAACAATCATGGATCAATAAGTGTAATAAAATTGGAAGAATCCCTTCCGTTCGTGGTGGAATTCACCAGCAAAAGATGCCAAGCCACGCAAGCTTTATTTTGTCATATTAAAAATCCAAATAAATTTTGATTCACGCAACCTCAAGCCAAAGCAGACCGCAACACAATTATAATATCGATTAACCATTAACTTCTTCAATTAACAAATCGCATTTAGCTCTTTAATTAACTCTAATCCACCATGCCGCTGCTAGCCAAGTCGCCAGTGGTGGCAAGAGTGACGCCACAGCCCAGGAAGTCTTGAAAGAAGCACTACAAACTCCAACACACGCGCTGGTCACGTGGTACAATTAATATAGCTGTTTTGACCTTTTGCACCGCCTCTTTAAATAATCTCCAAATCCTTTTCAAACCCTCGTAAAGTAAACACCATGACAATCTCTCGACATATATTTAGGATTAATATTTTAATTAGACTATAATTTTTTCCCCCTCTAGCAAAAATGGATGGGGATTACAGACCGAGCAAAAAATCTCCACCGTCCAATTGTGACTCGCAAAGAGGAAGATCATCGAAGCCGACGAAGTCGTCCCCGAGCTCGCCGATGAGGAACGGCGCGTCGACGGCGTCGAGCCCGAAGAGGTCCGCCCCCGCGAAGAGCTCCTCGATGTACCTCTGTTCCTCCGCTTCTGGTGTGGTGCACTTCTCCGCCGGAGCTAGAACCGACGATGGCGATCGGTCGGAGATGTGGAATGACACAGCGGAGTCCTCAGTGGCCAGGCGGGGCTTGGACTGCCGGAGGCGGCGCTTCTCCTCGTCAAGCCTGGCCGCTGCGGCCCGGTAAGCGGCCGCAGCCTCCTCGGAGGTGGCGAAGGTGCCGAGCCAGAGTCGGGCGCGGCGGATCGGGTCGCGGATCTCCGCCGCCCACTTACCCCACCGCCGCTGGCGGACGCCCTTGTGCTTGCAGGAGGAAGCAGCAGGAACAGCCGCCGCCTGCTTCCTCTTCTTCGCCGGATCCGCTAGGGGTTTTAGGGTTCTAGTCCTCTGGTCCACCACAATTTCGCGGACCACTCGCTTGTTCTTCCTCGTCGAACCCTCGTCGTCGCTGTCAGTAGCGTCAGGGTCCGCGAAAAAAACTCGGATCTTCTTCACCGGGCTCGATCTGACCACCGCCAATCCATCCAACTTCCTTTCCTTCTTCTCCTTCTTCACCACCACCATCGGCGGCTTCAGATCTCCACTCGAACCCAAACTATCTAACCTCTTCATCTTCCTCTTCCGGCGCATCCTGTAACGGCTCCAGATCCGTTGAATCCGCGGCCCAACCATCTCAATCTCCCGTCCAACTCCACAAATCCCGGAAACAAAGCCGTCAAAAAGAAACAACAGATCAAAAACAAGGAAAGCAAAGCGATCCGCGCACGTCAAGGAAGGGTTCCCCCTCGAAACAAGAGCAAGAAGATGAGGCGGCACGTTTCGACATGAGGAAATCCAAAACTCTCCGCTTCAAAACCAGTTCTGGAGCAAAGATCTCAAAATCAACAGATTGACAGACGGGGCAAATCAAAAAGGCAGAAAAGACCTACTTCACTTACCGCATCGAGTCTGTGCCTGATACCATGAATTTGAGAACAGGAACCGAGGAGGAGGAGAGGGTGCCGGTGCGGAGATGCTGAGAACGACGGCTTGATGAATCGACGGCAGCAGTCGCAGACATAAATCTGAAGCGTCGTCGTTCTGTTCTCGAGGGCTTATTTTGAGGTATTGGGAGTGAGCAAAAGCCAGTGGGGAAGTTGCGGCGTGGGTTTTGCTTATAGGGGATTGGCCGAGTGGGAAGAAAGCAAGAGGGTGATGTAATGGATGACAAATATCTGGTAATGCTTGTGATTCTTCCTCATCTCTTCTGGCTGTTTTTGTTTCTTTCTCCAGGACAAATAATATCTGGTGTTGTTTATTTAACAAATCTGATCTCGAGGCACGGCCAGGTCAATGAACTCAATTTCAGCCAAATTCAATTTCAACTCAAACCTCAACTTGAGGTTTTTTTTAAAGTTCTAAAGAATTACAATCTCAAATCAACCTATAACACGATTGACAAAGAGTTAAAACTTGAGAGAGGCCAATTGACAGGTGAAATCAAAGGGAAAAGGAAATTTTTACAGGTTGTAGGTTCCTTCCCAAATTCAACTTAAAGCTGGACCTAGTGAAATCCAAGGCATTGATATATATAAAGAATGACACTACAAATAACGTCTTAAATTAGAACCAGCTCAAGGACTTCGACAATCAAAGGCCAATCTGGGCGATAAGCGAGCTAATTTACAGCCACCCCCATAAAATAGTACCATATGAAAGCAACTCAAATCTTGCCGCCTCCACAACCTCTGAGAAACGCCTGTCAAATAACCAATCACTATAGTTACCACACAAGAACAAGCAGGAATAAAAGCTATCTCGACCGATTTCCAGAAAGTATTTCTAAAATGTGATTGGTACCAGCTTGGTAGTGGTGACCCACTGATGCTGCCTTTCTTTCTTCTCAAGCTGGCACTGGCCGCACCAGCTAGAGAAATCCTTCTGAAATTTCCTCCTCTCTCTAAAGATTGAACTGCAGGACAATCAGAGATTACTATTACACAACGTTAAAAAGAACAATGGAACAAAAAAGAGCGTTAAATGACTAACATTTGAATCACTGATTTTTTTTGTTCCACAATTACATTACAACTTTGACCCCCTCTTATGTCTTTCCTCCCATTCTTGTCCAAATAAACAGACACTAAAGGTAGTGGGTGGGTATGCTCCTACAACCACAATGTGAATCAACTGTGGATGATGACCAGAAATGCTCTAATTCATCTCTAGTCTAATGATATCTTCCTTATACATGGAGTTTTCATGATAAGTACTTTATTCATTCTCAACCATTATCAAAGTGTTGACAGATAAAGAATGTAGTAATTGCGAGTAAAATAGTGAACATAATGATAAAGGCACCATGTGTGCAGAATTATATATCCATGACCATGAAATCACAAATATCAGACGGATCACCACAAAAGTTTCAACACTTGTTCCATGGTAAAAATTATCCTGAATAGTCGCAGTGCCTCAGATTTACAAACAGCTGTTGATAATGCTATTGGAGAGGCTTTTACCAAATGGCATGCACTTCAGAAGCAAAAAAAAACCAGGGTAAAGATACCTTCGGCACCATAAAAGCATGTTGATTCTATGCCCAGAATTTGTCGGACGAGCTCCATGTCGATGACGGCCACAATGGAGTACAGCTTGACCAGGGACATGTGAATAATCAAAGAACTCCTACAGTAAAAATTGATGAGGGTTTCAGCAACATTGCCTAGACAGTTTTAATAATGAAAACAACAAACTACTTATAGCAGCTATTCTATTTGTAAAACGAACCATAATAAGGCACCAATGACTTCAACCTACTCTTGCAACAGTTTAATGAAAGAGTCTCTATGGTGTTAAAATACTTTACTTCCAAAAGGTTCAAAATATTGGTCCAATCTCAATAATGGTCAATGAATAAGTTATGCCAACCAAAGACTTCCTATATGCTTCAAATTCCAGGCCAGCATAGAATTGTCAAATGCTCTAGATTACAGAAGCTTCAAGAACAGGAATATGCAAGATACCATGAGAATACAAACCTCTGGTTGTGTCTCTGTGTTCACATGCTTGTCGCATCTAACTCCCTGGAAAAACAAATTACCTCCAGAAAAATTTTTTCCCAGGCATACATTTAAAGTGACTTCCGCGTCATCCACATGGAAACCTGCATTAGAAAAACACAAATGATTTAATGAGTATAAATGAATTGCATCAGTTTGGTCACTTTAAATAAAAATCAAACTACAATACAAAACTATCCAAAAACTTTAAGATTAGTTCACAAATTATTTGACTCCAATTGAGGACTAATTAGATCTCTAGTGGGTAAAATTTGAATCACTTGATGTATAGCCTTGGCTTGGGTCAAACTAAAGTCAAAATCATGTTGAATTTAGTTATTCCCTGAATGTGAAGTAATGCCAACAGTTGGAATAGGTTAGAGCATGTCAACTTAGTTTCAGTTATAATTGTGGGTTTAAGATCAATTCAGAAATTTAATTAGCTCTAATTGAGGCTAAATTAATTCTCCAGGTGAAATTAAATTCATCGTAGAAGCTCAATTTGGGTTAAGCCAAAGTTAAAATTGAGTTAAATTAAATTGTTATATAAGCAAAAACAAGAAGAGCCATGTTGTTACACATAATATAGGTATATAATGCCCATTAATTAATACATGTTTGATCACGGATTCTCAAGCTTCCCATGCTTATTCTCCTTTACATAAACACTGATTACTGAGCTTCACCACTAACTGCCTCCACAGCTGACCTCCAAAGTTCTATTGAACTTCATCCCTTGCTAAATAAAAGGACGTATAAAAAGTCTGTGTGTGCATCCTGTCTTTGACGCTTTTTTGTGAATTTCCATATTGAGCACCCTCTCTTGCCTTTACCTTTGTTCTATTTTACCTTCTCGCCTATTGTAGAATTAATTTAGCCAAACATAGATTAACGCAAAAGCCTTATTACAAGCTTAGAAACAAGTGAAACATGTCATTATCTTTGTGCTGATATGGTCCACAACCATAATGATATGTATTTATCAAATAACAGTTTTTGCTTAATAATTAAAACTTTTGCACAGGTGGTCGTCAAGTAAAACTTAATATAGGGCAAAGGCAAATGGCTCAATGTTCACATCATGTCATTTCATTATGATAAAAGAAAATGCTATCGTGTAGTTACCTAGTTCAATATCCTTGTCCTTGCCATACTCAACCACAAAACCATGATGTGAATCCAGAGTTGACCCACCAACCTCAGGATAAAATACTGCAACCATGTAAATAGGTTCTAAGAGATATTGATGAAACAAAAGTGATGGAAAATAATCGAAGTCATATATATATATATATATATATATATATATATATATATATATATATATATATATATGCACACACACTGTCAGACAACGAAGACATGTTTATCACCTCTAGCTACCGGAGAGATGAATTCATCCATAAGCTTGTTAAGCATTGTTTCCATGCCAAAGTCATCAAGTACAGCACCATGCTTGCTCATTGCATTGGGTCGCATTATTTTGAACTTGACTGAATTAACCCAATTTTCAAAATTTTCCACCTAAGAAGTTATCCAATTAATAAAAGTCATGTGTAAAAAACAGTAATTGTGTAATTTTACAGATGAGTTGGTAGTACCTCATCTAATAACATTTCACAGAAACTTGGCTGTAGCATAGAAAATATATAAATTCCAGGTGATGGTTCAGACAGTATATTTCTGAAGCTCTCCTCTGTGTTATCATTGATTGCCTTAAGAAATGATGGCATAAAAAACGTTGATGGTTGCAGATTGTATAGTTCTTTATGTAAAGGCTGCTCAAACAGGAAAGAAGTAAAAAAGTTAACATGATATAAAAACAATTGAAGACAGGAAACCAACTGCACAAACACCAATTCATCCATCATAAAATGGAATAGTTATTATTAACAAGTGATGAAAGCAAAATAAGTAGTGTAATATTCATCTTAACAGCATCAATCATATAGCTCAACTAAACAAAATCACAACAGTTCAGAACATAAGACAAAATTGTCATATAACATGTAGAGAAACTACTAGTAAGTAGTAACCAAACCTGCCTGAATATTTTGCAGAATATTAACAGTGTCCCTAAATACACACAAGTTCACAGACCTCATTTGAGGGGAGGAAGCGACCATAACCATGAAAACAATTTCTCTATCTAAGAATCAAGAAGGAAAAACTCATGAAGATCAAGCAAGTGGAGAATCACAATAGATGAGAATGAAGCTCATCATCATCTGCAGATAATGGTTGGTAGTCTAAACGTTCAATAACTTTTTTGATGCAGAAAACAAGTGTGAAATAGAATTATGAATGAAGAGACCAATCATCAAAATATTCAAGATTCTAATATTTCAAAATATTCAAGATTCTAATGTTTCCTAGATGTTGCTTATTAAAGCAAAGATATGCATGTCTGCACGCACGCACATGCGCGTGCGCGCACACACACACACACAGCAATGACTTTGCTCATCCACCAAAGGATCCAAATTAAGTGAGTATGATGCACCACATTACAGTGCAATTGGAAAAAACACGTATTACTAGGGACATAATTTCTCTATAAAAAAATTGGTAAATATCTTCAGAAAAATAGATAATGTTGAGCATAACCACCACTCATGGAGTTCCTCCAGAAAGTAATCTGAAACAAAGTTCAATAAATTATAACAATAATATAAGAAACATGTTTTCAGAATCATACAAGTAAATCACAGAAATACTGTCTTAACTTTTAAAGAGATTGCCATTTGTAAATCATTAGTATTCAATTGCTGAATCAGACAGATTATTGCAGACAAACAAGCAAAAGGGTTATAATTTAGCAACCAGTAAGTACTAAAGAAATTAGCATGAGCCAATGGCAAACCTGATAAGCTGAAATCAATTTCTGCCTGTATGCTTTATGCTTCTGAACCTGGAATAGTAAGCACTCAAGATTAAAACAAGTAAATGACCACTAAGATAATGGGGAGCAGACTAAAATTAATAAGAAAGTGAAGATCTAAGAAGACATGATCAACTTGAAATGGTGGTAATTAATCTAAGGAGCTGCAAAAACACAAGTTAGCAAGGAGTTTATGATATTGATAATTTGATACAGAAAGCAAACACTCACAATTAAATTTTTTAGAAATAATTATGGCAGACTCTTTGATCCACACCTATTTCAAACTGAGTCCAATTAACAAAGGTAAAACCACCCAATCTTATTTTCTACGAAAGTATAGCTCTTTCATACAAATGGCAGCAAAGCACCGGGTGACTAAATGCTTCCTACACAGCATGATCTCGCCATGGGAAGGATAACCACCCAGTTAGGAAGAGTACCCACCTAGAAAACCATGATATTTCATTCAAATGGCAACAGGCCACAAAGCCCCGGGTTACTAAATGCTTCCTACAGCAAAGTATGCGGTGGTATTTATAATACATCAGGAAATAGTTGAACATTTTTACGAAAACACAGTAGCGAAGAACTCACCCTGTTGCATTCCCCCTCGGGCAAGTAACGCGCGAGGATATCCTTCATTAACTGCAACTTGGCATCCCGCGGCACCTCGAGCATGATCGGAGGGAGGTGCCGCTCCAGGGAGCTGAAAATTGCCGGGACCAGTTCCGACCCAACATCATCGTACCGTTCCGGCCTGTGCTCCGTGTTGGGATTCAGCCTCAAGCGACGATCGCCGTACGTCTGCCTGGTCATCCCGTTCCCATTGCCCACCGGAGAGCCCTCCCTTCGATCGACGGCCCCTTCCAGCGACATGTCTCTGCTGCCGGAGACTCCGGAGCCCAGGGAGGAGATGGGATCAGTTCCCGACGGACCTCTGACGGAGAATAAGAGGATATGTTTAACGTTAGGGTTTCGGGGAATTGGTGCGAGGTTGGAGAGAGAGTACGAAGTAGACGGGGTTAAACAATGTCACGGGCGAGGGCTATTTATTACGGGATTGCAATAAGCCCAGGAGAAAAATTAGGGTTTCTGTTTGGAGGGGACGAGGATAGTCGGATCCGCTGTCGAAGGCCGGTTAGCATGAGGGCACTTGATGCTTTGTGAACTCGACACGTCGGACGGTGATGGATTTATATATATATAGGATAATGATTGGGAAAGTGAAAATGGAAAAGTGAAAATCATAATAAATGACGTAGCATTTTGTATGCGCGATCTTCGATAGATTTATTGTATCCCCAGAGTATAATTTGATTCGGAACGGTGGCCAAAGGTCGCCGATGATATCCAAGCGATAATCAAACGTGTGCATATAAAATGTTACGTCATATCACGTCATATCATATCATTCATTATAGATTTTACTATTCCATTTTTATTCTTTTATCAAAATATTTTTGAGTTCGGCATTAACTCTTTTTAGATTTTTTTTAATTTTATATACTTTACATTTTTATTCTTTTATTAAAATATTTTTGAAAATTGAAATTCCAAGCGTTTGATTAATTTATTAAACACTGCGCACCATGCCCAAAGCGTTGACTTCTCTTTTCGTATTAGGGCGACATGCTTAATTTGACTTTATTAAAATAAATAAATTTGTTATCTGATAGAAAATACAATTTGTTAATTTTTTAATATAAAAATATCATTTATTCATCGTTTATATTTTGAAATATTAATTTGATTTTATTATACTATCAATTTCTATCCAAAGATGATATATTCATTTTAAATATTTCATACGATTAATCATATAATTATTTATAAAAAAAGTAAATTAAAAAATTATGGTGACCATCACATCACATGGAAAAATGACATTATTATACAATCTATCACTTAAAAATCGGAATGACACTTATGATTTATTCTTGTTCATGTGCAAATTGTAAATGCATGTGCATCGATGGATCTCCTTGAATACATAGATTTGTGTTTGTACTTAAAATATAGTTTTTTCCATTGAAAAAAATTACATGTCTGATGTCTTCTCAAAAAGTCCCTTTGCCTAAATATTATAATTATTAAATTGATAGATGGTTAACCATGTATCATCATGTTGATCATAAGGGTATTATGTGGCAAAAAGATTTTAGCATTCTTAGAATTCTTTCATAGTATATTTTTCGAACGGAAATCATTTCCCGATCAGGAGATTCTCCCAATCAGGTATGTTTAGCCAACCTTTGAGGATATGTTATTCTCAACCGGAGTGTACTGTTCTTGATTGGGATATGCTATTCTCGACCGGGATTCTTTCCCAGTCGGGAAGTCAGATATGCTCTAGGTAAATTGGTGGGACTGAGAGGGAGATTAAGTTCTCCCGATCTGGTACGAGACTCTTCTTTTTCATGAGGGGAGTATATCCCTTATCAATCGAGATATTAGGTAGTAGCCAGTCATTAAGATCACAATTAATCCATTTAATAGTGCCGGTTGTATATTAAATAATAAATGAGAAACAGCTAGGTGCTTTAATGATATCATTTATTACGTAATTAGGGAGATGCAAACATAACGGTTGAATTGAATACTAGGAGGACCTTAAAAAGAGGAAAACACAGTATAAAAAGATAACGAAGGACATAGGAAAAGATTTGGATTCTCTCACTCTCATAATATACTACTTTTCTCCTTTTTGATCCTAGACTGACTTGAGCATCGGAGTGGGATCACCAGAATACTTCCCGGTGACCTATTAACGTTTTTTAGAGTTGTTTTCTCAGGTCATCTTCATCGCTCGACGCACCCGTCACATCACCGACAGTTGACATCTTCCCTATTAACTTCCAAATCATTTTGACGTCGTTTATGGGAACGTATTATCTCTTAACCATAAGCTACTAACCGGATGACAAATATCAATAGCCAGGCGACCATGGTTCTTACATGCGAGGAGCTGGATCAACTGATAGCATCGGCAATGCGTGGGGCTTTGGAGTAGCACCTAGCCTAGCAGGCCACCTCTTTGTTGGTGGCGAAGAATTGCGCCTCCCCTTCTCCGCCAAAGGTGAGCCAGGAAGCGAGCAAGAGCGTCGGGACGTGAGGATCACCTCCCAGAGAGTGTGATTGTTTGCCTCGAGCTCGCCACCTCCAGTCACTGAAAGGGCGGGGAACATTCCTACTCCGATTCTCTTTCACTATGGGCCCACACTATTCACTCAGGTGATTCTTGAGGATCTTATGCCTCATCATTTTCCTCCTCCGTAAATTGGCGAGTACGATGGTACTTCAGATCCTGAGGATCACTTGTATAAATTTGAAAATGTTATTCTTCTTCATCAATATACGGACAGAGTCAAGTGCCGTATATTTCTTAATACACTCTTGGGAGCAGTGCAATGTTGGTTCAAGAAGTTGCTGAATGCCTCTGTGAATTCCTTTGGAGAGTTTCGAACGGTGTTTCTACATCACTTCTCAAGTAGCAGGAGGTACCACAAGATAGCGCTCGATTTGTTTGCGCTGGAACATAAGAGTAAGGAAGCGTTGAATGATTACATTCAGCGTTTCAACCACATGACACAGGATGTACCCACAACCACCTCAGAGATCCAAGTAAGTGCCTTTACGCAGGGCCTACTAGAAGGGAAATTCTTCTAGTCGTTGGTAAAGAAACCACCAACCAATTTCGACGATCTGCTTGGCTGCTTGGTCAAGCATGTAAATGTGGAAGGGGTCCAATATGCTCAAAGGAAAGAGTCTAGGACTCAGATTCATAACATCGTTATTCTTGAGAGGAAAGCTCCTCCACCTTCCGCTCGGGCAAAGGATGGCCGCCTGAGCAAGGATCACTATTGTGACCACAGAGAGAAAGTGATCCAAATGGTCTACACGAAGTTCCCTCCCGAGCGAGAAGTACAAGCAGGAAGAAAATTTTGTTCATATCACCATCCTTATTCCCACTCCACGGAGGGGTATTATGTTCTCCGTTGAGATAAAAAAGAAGGGAGTCGGTGGGAAGTGTGAAGGAGATTTCTCTCCCCATGCTCATCAAAATTCCCCTTGGATGCGGCGAACAAAAGAAATCTTCGACAGAGAACGAGGTCTCACTCTAGGAGGAGGTCACCTGAATGGAGGGATTCCTCCCCCACAGATGTCACAATCACTCGTGCGGGACCTAGCAAAAGGGAAAGCTCCCGTTCAGGGAACACCCAAAGGAACGGTTGGCATGATTTCAGGAGGGTAAATCGATGGAGATTCCAATCGAGCTCGGAAGTCTCATGCTCGCCGATTGAAGAACTACTCAGTAGGTACCAACTGAGCAAGGTCGATCAGTCCTGTTATAGCTTCAGCCCAGGCGACCTAGAAGGAATAGAAGCCCCACATGAAGATGTCCTGGTAATCGAAGCAATGATAGCTAATTATGTTGTTAAACGGATATTTATTGACACAAGAAGCTCATTTAATATCATCTTTAAGGTGACTCTTGATTAGATGTAGATTGACGAAGATGAGCACCGGCCAATCGCCACATCGTTATTTGGTTTTACAGGCCACCGAGTGTTGCCTCTTGGTCAGATGTATCTCTCGCTATCTCTGGGAGAGGAGAGTTTTTCAAAGACAAAGAGAACCCTATTTCTTGTGGTGGATACGAGATCATCTTATAATGTGATTCTGGGTCGATCGGTGGTAAGTGTTTTTCAGGCTGTAGTGTCAGTTTATCACTAGAAAATTAAATTTCCTGTGGGTGATCAAGTTGGGGTGGTCAACGGGAGCCAGTCAACGGGAGCCAATTGACTTCTCAACGGTGTTATGTTGATGAAGTCAGAATTGATAGCCGAAAGAGTGCTAGGCAGCATCTGACACTTCAAAATGAACTGGTTGATCCTAGAATAGCCGAGGGTCAGAAGATAGAAGGTCAGAGAAATAAGAAGAAGTGCAAATTCATCCACACCAATCGGATGGAACAACTCGGATGGCTGTTGACCTGCATTTCGACTTGAAGCAAAAACTTAAAGACTGCCTTACCTGTGATTATGATGTGTTCGCTTGGTCAACTGAAGAAATTAAAGGAGTGTCTCTAGCTTTGATGACACATCGCCTGAATATTCTTCCCGAAAGTCGCCCTGTCAAGCAAAAAAGATGACACTTCTCACTAGAACATGACAAGATTATTCAGGAAGAATTTGACAAGTTACTACAGGCTAGACACATTCGAGAGGTCCAATTTCCTACTTAGTTAGCAAATGTAGTATTAGTTCCCAAGCCCGGGGGTAAATGACAGGTGTGTATTGATTTTCATGATTTGAATAAAGCTTGCTCTAAAGATTGCTACCCCTTGACTCGAATAGATCAAAAGGTCGATTCTACATCAGGCTGTGAGTATATATGCCTGTTGGATGCTTATCAGGGTTATCATTAAGTTTCTCTTGCTCAGAAAGATCAAGAAAATGTTAGTTTTATAACCTCTGATGGTACTTATTGTTATAACGTTATGTCGTTAGGGTTAAAAAATGCTGGACTACCTACCAAAGGATGATAGACAAGGTCTTTTGATACCAGATCGAGATAAACATTGAAGTATATGTAGATGACATTCTTGTAAAGACAGAGCACGGGAATGATCTGATAGCTAACCTAGAAGAAACATTTGGCACACAAAGGCAAAATCAAATCAAGGTCAATCCAGCTAAGTGCCTCTTCGGGGTTAAAAGTGGATGCTTCTTGGGTTACATGTGTTGGGGCAATCTATGGTTCGGAGTGACCATATGTTTTGATGTTTGGGCAAAGGGTTTAAGTTAGGTTCACCCTTGTATTTGATATGTGTATTTGAGTGTGCAGGTTTACAAGATACACGTGGACTTAGTTGGACGGCTCCGGGTCCGGTGAAGGATGGCGTGGGGAGACAAGTCGTGTGCTTGTATGCATCCGAGGGACCGTGGACAAAACAGGGACGATGAGCCAAGGGAAGCGGACTTCGAGGCATACGCGAAGGATGACATGGGAGTCAGGCCATGGGCTTGCATGCATCCGAGGGATGAGAGCCAAAGACGAAGAGGGCTTGAAGGCAACAGGTCGAGGCTGCTGAATGGAGAGTCAATTGAGTCATGAGGGGTCGAGTGCTGAGGGAATTGTACTCGGGAAGGAAATTCTAGGGTTCGAGTGCTGAAAGAAATGTACTCGGGAAGGGAAACCTTAGGTTTGGAAGTGGACCAGTTGACTGATCTAGGATCAGTCG
The DNA here is from genome assembly GCA_024364735.1 of Boesenbergia rotunda. Classification (NCBI taxonomy): domain Eukaryota; kingdom Viridiplantae; phylum Streptophyta; class Magnoliopsida; order Zingiberales; family Zingiberaceae; genus Boesenbergia; species Boesenbergia rotunda. Next base: position 482,842 of record JAGFNQ010004225.1, read on the forward strand.
ACTGATGAAGTCCACAGAAGGATCAGTCGACTAATCCTGGATCAGTCGACTGATGCCAGCAGAAATTCGAGCGTTGGGCTGTAACGTTCGAATATGAGTGGGACCAGTCGACTGGTGCTTGACCAGTTGACTGGTAACGGGCTTCTCAACAAAGAGCTTTATTTAAGAGAGCTCGGTTTTGGTTGAGACTTCTTGACGAAATTGACTTTAGTTAAGGGCTAATTAGTAGTCTAAGAGCTCAGGAAGGTGTTGCGGTTTGTGGTGAGGTTTCTCCACCCACAAGGAGCTACATGAGATAGCCGGAGGTCTTCCGGAGAGTCATCCACCGACGGATCGGGATCGTCTACCTTATGGACAGCCGTGGAGTAGGAGCTTTATCTCCGAACCACGTAAATTGGTGTGTCTTCTTAGTTGTTAGTTTTAGTTTAATTGTATTTCTGCTTGCACACTAACAACGTGTAGGAAGAGAATCGAAAAGTAACTATTCACCCCCTCCTGCAAACGATAAGGTCCCAATAAGTGGTATCAGAGCCGGGGTCGCTCGTCTACGGACTAACTGCCGAGAGAGCAAAAACCTAGAGGAAGATGGAATCAGAAGGTCCGCTTGGATGGGATATTCGGATCCCACCTCCATATGATCAAGATGACTTCGATTATTGAAGAAAGCGGTTGGAGACATGGTTCCAAATGGATTGGGATTATTGGACCACATTGGAAGTTCCATTTGAAGCTCCAACGGACAAGAAGGGAAAACTCCTTCGACCTCGGTATTGGACCAAAGATCAAACGGAGGAAGCGGAGGCGGATAAGGAGGTAACTAGAATCGTGTTAAATTTATTACCTCCATATATTGTGTCAAATGTAGGAGAATACAAGAATGCATATGAGCTATGGAGAAAGATAATAACTCTACATGAAAATTCGACACAAAGACAAGGAGAAGAGGAGCCCAAGGAAAAGGGGGCATCGGTCCAAGAAAAGGAAAAGGACCAATCGGAAGATGAACCAAGTTCAACATTTGAAGAGGAGGAGAAAGTAGAATCGTCCACATCTTCAAGTGAGGAAGAAATAGAAGAAGTCTCTACGTCAAGGATTGAGAGAGGGAGAGACAATCCTCAATGTCGGAGCAAGAAGAAGCTTCCACCTCTGTCAAAGCAAAGTTGAAGTATCACATAATTTGCTTTGGGTGAAATCAAAAGGGACACTACAAGGGCAAGTGTCCATTGGGTAAGAAAAAGAAGATAAACCCTAAGCTCAATTTAAATAATTTGAAAATTAACATGAGTTGTAGGGATGGAGCAAAGAAGGATAAGAAGCATATAATTTGCTTCACGTGTGGTGAGCATGAACACTACCACACCAAGTGCCCAAAAAAAGGAGAAATCAAGAAATTGACGCACTTAAAGAAATTGGAAAGGAAGAGGAGCTCAAGTCAAGGGGGAGCTTCAAAGGTAAAAGGGAAGGTAATCCTGTATTTAAAATTAAATCCAATTTCCAATTCTTATATGCTTGTTAAGAATAATCATGGATTAGGTATAATAATAGGAAAAGGGTTAACAAGGTAGATAATTCTAGGAAATCATTACCCAAAGCTAGACCAAGAAAGACCCAAACTACCCTGCCTAAAGAAAGGAAGGTGGTTTATGAACAAAGCACAAATCCCAAGAAGGGGAGACATATGCCTAGGAAGGCGGGTAGGTCTAGGAATGTCCAAGGTGGACATGTTGACTCTAGGGTTAGAACTCTAGAGTTGTAAAATCAAGTCTTGAGGGCAAGACTTGAAGAAATAGAGAAACTCCTAGATAGATTCACTATTGGATCTAAGGGTTTAGGTATGGGGTTGGGTAGTCAAAAATCCAACAATGATAGATCAGGTCTAGGATATTGATCTAAGTTCTCCGATGCCAATGAAAAGAAATATGCTAGGATACTATGGCAAGGAGGGGAAGTCTAAAAATGGCAAGGGGATGTCATGTAAAAGCAAGAAGAAAGTCTTAACTAAGAACAAGGGGTCCAAAGTTAAGAAGGTTAGGGTTGTAGACCAAAAGTCACCGGAGGTACACCGGTGTGGTCTAGCGTTTGTTGAGTCACCTAGGGAGGTGGCTAAGGATAAGAGCTCAAGGGGAAGCTCTAGGAGCCAAATTGGGATCAATGGTCTATGGATCCCGGGAGGATTTCTCTCAGAAGTCTAGATGAGTCATGGAGTGTGTCAAGGGATGTGGAGACGGATTTGAGTTTCAATCCTAGGGATTTGGCATATTGGATTTAAGTTTTATGTATGAAATACATGACATTGGGGTCATATTACATTAAAGGTGGTTTTTGATGTATAAATATCATATAAATCAATGTTAGGGATGCATAAATAATATTACGGAGTCAACAATCAAATATAAGAGTAGAAAAACAAATTTTATTGTCTTTAAATTCCATACATAATACTACATCATTTAGATTTTCGTGGAATCTAAATCTAATCCAACTGAATTACATCCAAATTAACGACTCAAACATAAAACACTGAATAGAATAGCATGACAATAGAACTGACATACTTAACTGCATTAACCATGTAACAAAGATGTAAAAGCTCTTAATCGAACACCTAACTAGCAACATTCAATTAAAACCAAATGCATGACATTCTAAATATTGGGCATTGAATCTATTACAAGCATTGAATAAGAATTCATACAAATAAACAATTAGCACATCACATAAGTGAACCAATCCGAATCTAATCAATTCAAAGTAGTGTTTGGGGAAATTCATCAAATACTTCACATGCATCGTTTAATTCAAACTAAAGCGGAGACGTCTTAAACATGGAAGATGAGTCTAATACAATCGTGGCAACATTGAATTCATACAAGTAATAAAACGATCAAATTACACATTAAGGAAATCAACCAAGCTTGCGGATGATGGCAGATCAGAGTTCGGAGAAGATGAAGATGTCGTTGTCCTATGGAAAAAGGGTTGCTTTCCGACGAGGCTAGCCTCATTCATGCCCGACAATCGCTGGCCTTGCTCGCGCAGGGACGTAGCGGCCACGAGGCCAGGCTGGGCTTGCACTCGGCCAGGCCGCGCTCGCACCCGACCGCGAGCGGTTGCAGGGGAGGGACAAGGGATGGGAAAAGAAACGGAGATTACTAGAGGAGATCAGCGTGCTTCGGAAGTTGAGAGAATCAAAGAAGATGATTGGCTGTGTGCGCGTGGGAGTGAACGAAATTAGGGTTAGGAGGGATTTTAGATCCCTATATTTAGCGACAAAACCAAAATTTGTTGTTTAATTAGCGACGAATTCTAAATTCATGGCTAAATTTAATAATTGAAAATTATAATTACTCTAAATTTAAGAACGAGATGTAAATTTGTGACAAATTTAGCAAACTTTGACTTCGTCGCATATTGTTTTGGTAAAATTCGTCAACAATTTATAATGAATTTAACATTCGTTTCAAATTAGCCACAAAGTCTAATTTGAATCATAGTTTGCAATAAATTATTTTGTTGCTAATTTTTTTGACAAAACTTATTTTCATTGCCAATTTTCATTGTTGTTTTGTAATGATTTTTTTTCATCGTTGTTCTGTGATGATTTTTTTTTCGCTAAATTTATCACTAAAATTCATCTCTAAATCTAAATTTTTTACTGTGTAAGAAGAAAGATGCCTACTTTTTAAAATATCCTCTATATATATCTATCTATCTATATATATATATAGAGGAGGGGGGATTTTGATAGCCTACGCGCTATTATAAAGGTTACAGTAAATGTTTTCCGATTTGGCATGGTAACATTATAAATAATCAAATTTTTTAATATTTCTCTTTACATGCACTATAATTTTTCTCTTTTACATGCAAAGTAGGGCTAGTTTAATAAAAAACAACTCCACTAAGTAGAGTTAGTTTTCAAATCAGCTTCAAATAGAGCTGGTTTGAAAAAATCAGCTTCGCAAATGGTTAGTAGAGTTGGTTTTTTCACCACGTAGAACTAGTTTGAAAAAATCAATTATATTAAGTGAAATTGATTTTTTAAATCAGTCTTATCATGCATATAGGAGAGAGAGAATTTATAATACATGTCAAAAGAAAGATTAAAAAATTTGATTATTTGTATTGTCACCGTGTAATCGAAAATCAGTATAGAGACTATGAAAATACTTAGGAAACAAATAAAAAGATCAAAATGGGATGAATATTATAAAAGTCAGCCACTAACTGTGCATAAATTATACTTAAAATTTATCTAATAGATAAATTAGGAAAAAAGTTATCAACCGTGAAAATTAATTGAGCTGGACACCAATTAATTTAACACGATTGAAGAATTGGATATGCATCAACGCATTTAATTCAATATTTTCCCCCCAAACAAAAACAATCTCACTGTGCACATCTCATTAGTTGAAACCGCGCTATCAATTTCATCATCTACGCAACGCATTTAATTCAATTTTTTTCCCCCCAAACAAAAACAATCTCACTGTGCACATCTCATTAGTTGAAACCGCGCTATCAATTTCATCATCTACGAGTATTTTCAAAATCCGCGTATTTTGATTCCCTGACTTCGTTGTCACATAGCTATCTTGCATTAACCAACATTTTCCCTTTACAAATCCACATGTTTACCATGAGTAATATTCGAATATGAGATAATCGATTTGGTCTCATAAAAATTTTTCATCATTTGCTGAGTAAATCAAAAAATATTCGTAGTAAACGGTCCAGAAACTCAACAATCAATAATTACAAATCTCATTTGAAAAAAAAAATCATCTAAAATATATTATAATTGAGATTTGAATAGTAGATATTTAAATAATAATTTAATATTCTTCAGCTGTTGCCACAAGGGTCCTATGTTTATATATAAATGCATATTCATGGTGATGAATATAACTAGAACAAGCTGTAGAAGTTGCATGCGAAATAAATGAAGTGCAACGGCAATTGGAACGTCAACGTCCTCGTTTGGTATAGCGTGAAAGGAAAGCCCGAAATTATTCAATCTTTTATTTAAATGAATCGATGCTAACTATAGTCTTCCCACGGCAACTACATGAAGTCCATCGTTTCCATAAATATAACCCCATTAATTGTTTTGCACCGAAGAGCCTTGAGTTTGAGTTTGGTCCTAACCCTTTGAGACGAAGGCAATGGCAGGGAGAAAACCCCAAAGATTTGGGGTTTCGAAATCGCTACTGTGCTTGATGATCCCATGCTTCTTCTTTGTTGGCTCAATGCTGAAGCCGAGCTTGGACACCCTCTCGTCTTGTAAGTACTGCCACTGTACCAATGCTAGCTAGTTTTTTCCATTGCAGTAATATAATTCATATTGTTTGAGTTGTTTGTGTGCTTTTGATTAGCTAGTTTGCGGTTATCGTCGACCATGAGCCTTGAGATTCAGGTGGTGGAGGAGGAAAAGAGTGGCACGGATCGATCGGGTGAGTAGAATTGTAGGTTTTATTGTTTATTATTTCAAATGGGTTTCTCATGAGAAAGAGAATAATTAACAGTTAAGGCGAACCATTAGAGTCACACAAAAGGTTAAATATCAATTCTTTTAATTTGCTGACGATCGATACACATTAATGCAGAAGTTGGAGGAATGTCCACTTCAGTCATGTGCGAAGACTCGAAGAAACCTGAAAATGAGACGATCGATCCCTCTCCAATCGATCATCAGAGACCAATTTTCTCCTCAAAAACCAGTTTACTAGAAGAAATCCTCATGGAACCTGAAGAACAAGAAACCAGTACGGCCCGAGCAGCTGGTAAATCCCAACTCCTAGCTAGCAGCTCGAATTCATGTCGTCGGCTGATTAATTAACGAATGCATTACATTAATGTCTCATGGATTACAGAGAGCAAGATATCCTGTGACGAATCCGAGCGCAGATCTGACACATGCGCCGTTCATGGGGATGTGAGAGTTGTCGGTTACTCCTCTTCTATCATATTAGCCATTAATGGTGCAGCAGCTGTTCATGGAGGAGTAGAAGAAAAAGAAAAAGAAGAAGAAGAAGAAGAAGAAGGAGAAGGGATCGGTTGGAAGATTAGGCCGTACAGCAGAAAATGGGAAACCGCGGTGATGGGGAGAATCAGAGAACTGACCGTGAAGGAATCGACGACGAAGCCGCCTCAGTGCTCTGTGAATCACACAGTACCTGGCATCGTGTTCTCCACCGGTGGATTCCTTGGCAACTTCTTCCATGACTTCTCTGACGTCCTCATCCCCCTCTTCACCACCGCGCGCCGGCACCGCGGCCGAGTCCAGTTCCTCGTCACCGACTTCAACTACGGCTGGATCGCCAAGTACGAGACGATTCTGAGAAGGCTTTCGGATTTTCCGATCATCGATCTGGATCGGGAGAGGACGGTGCGCTGCTTCCGCGACGTCCATGTGGGTCTCTTGAGCCACAGAGAGCTCGGGATTGACCCCTCCAAAGCCCCCGACGGCGACTCCATGGCGGACTTCAGGGAGTTCCTCCGGTCGTGCTTTTCCCTCAGCAGAGAGCAGGCCGTCGTCGGCGTCCGGTCGGCCGGGAGGAAGAAGCCGAGACTGCTGCTGATTAACCGGAGGGGCTCGCGGTCGATAACCAACCGCAGGGAGGTCTCGTCGCTGGCGCGGAGCTTGGGCTTCAAGGTGGTGGTCGCCGGTCCCGAGGAGACCAAGAACGTCTCGAGGTTCGCGCGGACCGTGAACTCGTGCGACGTGCTGATTGGCGTCCACGGCGCGGGGCTGACCAACATGGTCTTCCTCCCGCGCGGAGCGACGCTGGTGCAGATCGTCCCGTGGGGCGGCCTCACGTCGGCGTGCAGGCACGACTTCGGCGACCCGGCGGCGGACATGGCGATAAGGTACCTGGAGTATGAGGTGAAGGAAGAGGAGAGTTCGCTGATAAGGCAGTACCCGAGGCAGCACCCGGTGTTCACTGACCCTCTGTCCATCCACAAGCAAGGTTGGGATGCGATCTGGTCGGTCTTCCTCGATAAACAGACGGTGAAGGTGGACGTGAGAAGGCTCAGAGGGGTGCTGGAAGAAGCCCTGCAACTGCAGAGATCGCCGCCTCGCTAGAAACGAAAGTATTTTTGCTCAGAGTCGATCGATCGTATTCTTTGTTGATGGATGTGAATTGAAAGGAAATAAGTTTTTTTTTAAAATATGATCGAAATTTGAAAAAGATGTGATTCATCTGAAGAGGAAACGATGAACTGATAGACGAAGAGCATACGCACGAATAAAGAATTTTAGTAATCTTTTATATAAGAACGAAAATCTTAAGCTTTGTTTTACTAAAGCTGAAAGACCCTTTTTCCAATCTGCTTCATTATATTTTCGATGAATTTGCTTTAAATTCCAAATGACAAGTCAAATTTTATATTCAGTCTCCATTTGAGTTTTTTTTTTATGTTAACTCCCTAATTGATTGAGTATAAAAGAGTGAAAATTGAATATACATCAGTGAAAAATGAGTATAAAAGAGTGAAAAATGAATATGAAAAAGTGAAAATTGAGTATGCAGTTTCTTGATTTGGTGGATGCAATCTTACTTACTCAATTTTCTAACTTTTATACTCAATTTTCTTCAAATAATACTCATAAAATTATCTTGTCAATCTCATTAGCGACTATATGCAAATAAAAATTTAGGTAGGGATTACATACAATGTGAATTTGAAAGTGAGGAATTTAAAAAAATTTACCTTTATATTTTGACGGTGTCCTCCTCTCCCTCTTTCTCTGGAGCTGGCTGGATCAGCTGGTTAAGACACTCGCACTTGAATCAGAGGGCGTGGGTTCGAGGGTCGACGGTATGCGCGAGGGGTAAAACCTCGGCTGCTGTTTAAAAAAATCCCTCGCGCCTGGGTGTCTTAGCCTGCCCAGCATTCACCGTAATTTACCCCCTCTGGACACTTGTGGGGAAGAGACCAGGGGACCGCTGGGTTGGCGGTTCCAACCTTTTTGAATCTGGAGCTGCGACAAAACGTCTGTTCTCTGACCGATTCATTTCCGGTGTATGTACTGCGAGCCAAAGTACGCTAGCGGGAGTTGGCATTGCCTGCGTGACCTCTCCAACGACAAAGTCAACGCCGGGCTAAAAATGAGGCTTGCAGATGTAGGGAAAAGAAAGAAAGCGAATAGATGAGAGAGAAGAGTGACCTGCATGCACAAAAATATCCTCCTCTCGCTTACCATTGCCGAGCTTTTTATATAGCCAATGGAAAGGAACATCTATGAATGATGCCATGTGAGCCCTGGGCGAACCACGGTGGCGCACGAGTGAAACATCGTCTTCCGACTGGCAGCATGAAAGACGGTAGGGTGCAAGGGCGATGGCAATTGGGTGTACCTCTGTCATGGTCGGGACATTAACCAGGTTTCGCCTTCGGCGTAGGCTACTCGCTAGGGTCGGTACTACAACAATAAGGGAGAGGCGGAGGTTGAGGTCGAAGAAGGCCCGCTCGATAAGGATGTAGTATATGACTTGAAGTCACCAAACGACCGAATGGCTGAGTCGCTGCAGCCGAGCGGGATGGAGAGAGGCTGGGCCCAGTGGGGCCTTAGAGGGCGGCAACTCGCGTGGGAACGTAGAAGAGGGCATGCCAACATGATGCATCTACATGGTTCACTGTCGAATCCGAATGAGTTGTCGCTCCCGAGTATGTAGCATTCACATGCTATAGCATCCATACTATCGTAGCTTCTTGGGCAGTATCACTGGCCGATCATTGTACGTCCCGAGCGATATAGTTTACCAATATGTAGCATTTCGGGCTTCGTACTTCCGAGCGTTATAGTTTGCTAATAATGTAGCATCTTGAATATTATAGTATCAATGACGGAGCTAAAAATTATTTTAAAATTTTTTTAAGACAATTGAACAAATAACAATTAGAAATTAATATTAAATTTATCGATAAAAAATTTTTGATCATTAATATATTTTGTGAACTAAAATCCATACAATCTAAATCCATACAAAATTTCAAGATAATCAACTAAAATTCAAAGTTTCAGAGGTGATACTTTAATTGCTACTCTTGCTATAATTTCCAATTGAAGAACTTTCACACCATCAACTTCCTAGAGAAAAATAAAAAATAGAAAAAAAATTAGCATAGATAACTCAAAGTAAAAAAAAATCATTTTATGATCGATGATGGGGCTGGGTAGCCCGTGCTCGACACGGAGGATGAAGAAGCCAGGGATATGACTTAATCTCTCTCCTGAGGCCCCGGCCCCCCCGGTCGGGGGCATGCTCGGAAAGGTAAGTGCCCGAGAGCACCTCGGGAGATATCGCACCCAAAGACCCCCGAGCTCACCTCGGGAGGTGGAGTCCTCGCATCAGCCGACCTCGGGAGCCCCGAGTGCTTCAAATAGAAGGATAATGACGCGGACTGTTTCAAGGGATACCCTTTTACCCCCGAAAGCAGGGGTGCAGCCTGAATATCAGCAATGTGGCGCCGCTAAAGGGGGCACGATCAGTCTGCCAACACCTGTATAAAAGGTGATAGATCGATGACGTTGCTTAAGGGGGGAGGGGGTGAATAGAATTTTTTCGTCGTTTTCTTTACAAGATTGTTAGCGTAGCGGAATATACAATAAAAATAATAAAACAAATACTAACCAATGCAACCAATGCTAACACGGAAGATTTACTTGGTATCTGTTGGAACTCGGATGGCTAGAGAGGGGGGGGGGGTGAATATAGCCAATCACTTGAACTTTAGCACTTATCAAATTTCTGCACTTAAACTGTTTAGTAGCACAACGGAAAGAATAGAAACAGAGTATGCAGGAAACTAAAACCCTAAGCTAAGCACAAATGCAAGACGCTAACAAGAGAGTTTACAAGGTTCGGGGATAACTTGCCCCTACTCCTTGGCGTGCCCATAAGGTGGGCGATCCCTTGATCGTCGGCAGATCAAGCCCCGGTGAACACCGGATAGAAAACAACCTCCTTCTTGGTGGAGTAACCTCTCCACAGCGTTTCAATCAAAGATATAGTTTTAAGCACAATGAAACATAAGAAAGATCTTACTTAGCACTTAGCAAAGACAAGAACACAGCAAGCTTCCTCCGAGCTCCACTCAGCGACGATCTCACGCAAGAACCCTTTCTCCGTGTCTTCTCGCTGTTGGACTCAAAGCCTCTTGTTCCATCCTCCAAGTGCTCAAGCAAGGGTTGGTTGCTTCAAAGATCACAGTAGCTTTCTCAAGAGTGGATGATCAGCCAAGAGCACAAGCACGCAGCAAGAAGTCGGAGCACAAAACCAAGGCAACCAAGAACTTCTTCTTGCTCTACTCCACACCGCTCCTTTTGTTTCCCTCTTGAGCGCCAGGTGACATCATCTCACTGCAGCCTCTAGCTGCTCCCCTGCAACCACTAGCCACCACTGAGCTCTTCTGGACTCCCTGAGCTTCCCTCAGACCAGCCCCAGCCAGCAGCTCCAGCCAGCGCTAGCGTCCGTTGCAACCTGAGATGGAAAACAGACAAACCTGCTCCAAGGAAAGGCCTCCATTGACTCTCCTTGAGTGTTTGAATCCTTCCCTGTCACCTGCAGCTTAATCAGAGTGTTAGCACAGCATATCAAGTAGAAAATCGTGTATCAGATGTTAAGCGCAGAGAATCGGATACGTTCAGACCCGATCAGAGCGTCTGACAGTACATTTTGAATTAAAGAGATCGGTCACCGGACCGATCTAGGGTTCGTGGGTCGGTCACCAGACCGATCCACCGCTTAGCTGGGAGTCCCAGCTCTCGCGGCGACACAAGCCTGATCGGTCACCAGACCGATCAGAGTGGAGCCTGATCGGTCACCAGACTGATTAGGACAGACACTGTCCGATCAGGCTCAAGTCTGATCGGTCCATGTCTGAGTGAACAGTAACCGCGGAAATCAAATCCTAAGTCTTTGATCGGTCACCATACCGTTCAGGACCTGATCAGCGGGGGAACTCAACTCACTGATTGCTCCCTGATCGGTCACCAGGCCGATCAGGAACAAGGCAGTGAGGAAGCTGTCTGCTCCCTGATCGGTCACCGGACCGATCAGGAGCCAAGCAACAAGGCAACGGCCTGCTCCCTGATCGGTCACCGGACTGATCAGGAGCCACACAGTAGGTTCCCAACCTCACTGTGCGCTCCCTGATCGGTCACCAGACTGATCAGCCATTGCTGGATCGGTCACCGGACCGATCCACGAAGGAGCAGTGTGCCAACTTCCCTGATCGGTCACTAGACCGATCCTGGGACTTAAACCTAGCCCTCCAAGCTAGTGTTTCATCCAACCTAGCCCTCCAAGCTAGGACTTTTTCACCTAACCCTTCAAGTTGGGAATTTTCACCTAACCCTCCAAGTTAGGACTTTTCACCTAGCCCTTCAAGCTAGGACTTTTCACCCAACTCTTCCGAATTAGGACTTTTCCAAACCTAGCCCTCCATGCTAGGACCTGACCCTCCAAGCCAGGACTTTTTCACCTAATTCTCCAAGTTGAGAATTTTCACCTAACCCTCCAAGTTAGGACTTTTCACCTAGCCCTCCAAGCTAGGACTTTTCACCCAACCCTTCCGAATTAGGACTTTTCCAACACCTAGCCCTCCAAGCTAGGATTTTCCGCACCTAACCCTCCAGGTTAGGATTTTCCATCACCTAACCCTCCAAGCTAGGATTTTTCATACTATGCCTAATCTCTGATCAGGACTTAACCATAATCATAATCATCAACCTAAACTAAAATCGGTGTCAACACCAAAACAATAATCAGGGTCAGACTGCATCAACAATCTCCCCCTTTTTGTTGTTTGACAACCCGATTTTAAGTTTAGGGATTCTCAATCAATTTTCTCAAATTCAGAATCATAGGGGAATCAGGATCCTCCCCCTACAACATGATCATCCTAAACATAACCAACCACACTCTCCCCCTTTGTCGAACACCGAAAAGGGTCTAGAGGGACTGTTAAGTTTAAACATACTCCCCCTCAACCTTAGGGGTATCCCAAATCAACAAAGATATGATTGATTTTTGAAACACATATGAACACATATGGGAAAAATAGGGCATGACAAAACAAGCATATGTATCATATGAGCATGGCATCATAAGCATGAACATAGCAATATAGAATGAGGCATACAGGCAGATAGTAATTATGTGAACACACATACATGCCAACAATCAAAACATGGTAAGGCAAATATAAAATACATGCACAGTATCAGATGTATCATTTCGCATCAAGGTCAGGACACCTCAAAAGCACTGAGCACAACCAAATATGACACTCATCAAAACAGTCAATGTCATCAATCCTCCGCTTGGTCATCGTATGAAGAATCATCAATATATATAACCCCTCCTGGCGGAGGGCTGCTGGGGGACGCACCATCAGGAAACGTATGATGATACCACTCCTCATACCATGTGTCCTGTAGTGAGCCGATCTCAGAGACGTCGGATGCGAGAGCGTCAAGTCGGCGATCGAAAGACTGAAACTCCGAGCTGACCTCCTGGTGCTAGAGCTCGGAAATATGTAGCTCGCGCTGCATCAACCGCTCTAACTCCGCAACCTGCCAGCGTAGATCAGGAGCCCACTCATCACAGTCCTCAGCACCAGCAGATGGCTCCTGATCAGGGACTGCTCCTGGTAACTCCCCCACTCGTCTTCGATCCTTCCACCATAGCCCCTATGGCCCGACAACAATGCTGGACTGAGCGAGCATGCGACCATCCAGACGGCAGTCCTGTCGAATCATGGGCACAATGCGGCCCTGTGAAACATCGATACCTACGGACTGGAGCCAAACAGTAATGATGTGGCCAAACGGCATGTAGACTGTCTGGCCGTACATCTAACTGTGGACAATGATGGAGAAATAGACTGAAGCCACTGGTGGTCAAAGTCTAACTGCTGATGCATCCCATAGAGCATCAAGCTGTGGAACGGGTGAATCTCATCTAGGTGTTTTGAGGTAGTCGGGAGGAGACAATTCGTGATGATCTTAAACAAAACATATTCAATAGGGGAAAGGCGAAGAGCAGGAAATGTGGGAAAATCACGGGTGCGTTCACCGGAATCCCTTGGCCTGGGATGGCCTAGAAAATACTCGTAGATGGAATCAGGAGTGGCTCCATCAAAGGGAACTAGAAGAGGATCAGGAAAATAAGGATAGAGGTAAAAATCATTTGCCGACCAGCGACAGCCAAGAAAGTCAGTGAAAATATATCGATTAAAACTAAGGTCGACACTGGCAACACGGGTTCTCCACCCCGTGCCCTCCCCACTAACCATGTTGTTATAGAATTCAGAGACCAAATCAAGGTTGATTGGCCTCTCAAGGTACAGAATGGATTGAAGATTATAATGTTCAATAATTTGCCGAACTGTTGGACAATGTTCGTAGATAAAGGTTTGATCCACAGTCTGACATGGCATCAGTTTGAAGTTGTGCCATAGAAAATCTAGAGCATAATGAATGTTTTGAAATTTAGTGTGTGGAGGTGGAGGAGGTCCCGAAGGAGGTGTAGATGATGAAGGGCCTTTGCCCTTTGAGCTGCCCTCTATGGGTTCCTTTCCCTTAGAAGCTTTTCTAAAGATTGATAGAGTTGATCATTGCAACAATTTGATCACATAAAGGGAATCATGACACAAGATTAAAGAATCACAAAATCAATACGAGAGTTGATCATGGTATAGAATAATCAAGTGTACATGAGGTGGAATTGATCACATGAACAAAGGTTTAACCAAGAGTTGATCATAAGATAGAATTGATCATATGAAGATAGATTTAATCAGTGACAGGGCAACGAATGGTCATGACAAATCAAAAGATTACAAATGTAAGAGTTGATCAAAAGTCAACCAACATAGAGATATGATATAGTTTAGGTCATTGGAGTTGATTTGAGAGGATCTTGAAGGCTGGAAGAAGAGGCTTGCGCAGAAGAAAGGTCTCGGCGCAAAAGATGAACTCAGGACCTTGAGCGAGAAGGGAACTTGCAGAAGCTCGTAGGAAACTTCTCAGAATCGCACGCACGCGCACAAAATCTCACTCGGAAGAGGAAGAAGGAGATGCAGGGAAGGCTCTCACGCAGGTTGAAAAAGCCCAAGAGGGAGTTTACGGCGCTAGGGTTCGACAATGAGGGGTTTTGGAAGAGTTAATCGGTTGGTGGATCGGTCCACCAACCGAAATTTAATGTGATCGAATGGATCACCGTTCGATCTGAGAGCGCCTAGACCGATCAGGCTCTGGCCTGATCGGACTGGCCTGGTCCTGATCGGTCGGGTGACCGACCAGGCAGTCTCCTGATCGATCGGCTGATCAATCAGGATGCGATCAGTAGGGTCGGATGATATTCGGGAAGCCCCCCTGATCGGTCTGTGGACCGATCACCACAGGGTGCCAGATCGGTCCGGGGACCAATCCAAGTTAGCACAGAATGTTTGGTCAGAATTTCGTTAAGTCCCTGTGATCCCTCTGATCGATCTGTGGACCGATCAATGCAGGAGGGAGCCAGATCGGTCCGAGGACCGATCAGCCCTACTCTTGATCGGTCCAGTGACCGATCAGGGTTCCTGATACTCCCAGATACGATTTGAAACATTCAGTTTCAGACATTTACACGATTTCTGAGAGGATCTGATGGAAAATACCGATCTTGGAAGTGATCCCCTGACTATAATTGATCCCTAAACAAGGATCAAAGGTCCTTATGGTTTAAACAAACACTTTGCTCCATCGAAGTGGAGTCAAACTCAATCAATAATCATCCAAACAATTTCAATCAAGATTGTGTCAAATTCAGATTTCCAATCAAGTTTCCTTGATTGGAATGTCCAAGTATGATCATGGAGCCAAATACACATGTGTTATGCATTGGTTTTCCCCATACTTGGTCACCGAAGTAATTTTTATCTCGTCAACTTAATTTCTCAAGGGATGCATTGACATTTTGAGAAATTGAGTTGAACCTAACATCTCACCCCATTTCTAGCAAACAAAAACGTTTTGGTAAACCTTATAGTTTGTGTGAGATGTCCCCAAAGTTACCCAATTGTATCCCATCAATTAGAACTTATCATGAAGGGTTTTGAATGTATTTCGAAAACTATGAAGTGCGACACATTCCCAACTCCCTTCTTAAGAAACTAAACTCATTTTCGGGGAGTGGTTTAGTGAAAATATCAGCGAGGTCTGATTTGGACTCTACATGTGAGAGTACAATATCTCCCCTAGCAACATGATCCCTAATGAAGTGGTGACGTACTTCAATATGTTTGGTCCTAGAATGATGGACTGGATTCTTGGTTAGGTTAATTGTGCTAATGTTGTCACACAACACTTACACACTTTTGTAACTTAATCCATAGTCCTCTAGAGTGTGAACCATCCACAACAATTGTGATACGCTCTCTCCCATGGCGATATATTTTGCCTCGGTCGTGGAGAGAGCAACACAATGTTGCTTCCGACTTGACCAACTAACTAAAGATGATCCTAGAAATTGGCAACCTCCACTTGTGCTTTTTCGATCCAACTTACATCCAGCGTAGTCGGAATCGGTATAGCCAATTAAATCAAAAGATTCGGTATGGGGGTACCAAAGACCGACTCCAATTGTGCCTTTAAGATATCTCAAAATCCTCTTAACAGCAATTAAGTGAGATTCCTTGGCACAAACTTGATACCTTGCGCACATACCCACAACGAAAAGAATATCAGGTCGACTAGCTGTGAGGTATAGCAAACTACCTATCATACTTCTATATTGGGCCAAATCGGCTAGCTTCCCACTCTCATCATTATCTAATCGCGTGTTAGTCGCCATGGGAGTGGTTACCTCCTTTGAGTCACTCATATGGAATTTCTTGAGCATCTCTTGAGTATATTTGGATTGATACACATGAGTTTCATCTCTTGTTTGTTTGATTTCAAGTCCAAGGAAGAAAGTCAATTCTCCCACTAGACTCATCTCAAACTCACTCTCTATGTGTTCAATGAACTCAATCAAATAACCCTTGTTGTTGGAGCCACAAATTATGTCATCGACATATACTTGGGCTACAAAAATATTATCACCATCTCTACGTAGAAATAGTGTAGGGTCTATTTGACCTCTCACGAAGCATTTTTCAATTAAAAATGTTGACAACCGCTCATACCAAGCACGAGGTGCTTGTTTTAGCCCATAAAGAGCCTTCTTTAGCTTAAACACGTGGTTTGGAAATTCGGAATTTTCAAACCCCGGTAGTTGTTCAACATAGACCTCTTTTTTAATGAAACCATTTAAGAAGGCCGATTTCACATCCATTTGATATAACTTGAAACCTCGATGTGCTGCAAATGCTAGCATCAATCGGATGGACTCTAATTGTGCTACGGGAGCATAGGTCTCATCATAATCAAGGCCTTCGACTTGACTGTAGCCCTTGGCTACTAAGCGTGCCTTGTTTCTAATGATTTCTCCCTTGTGGTTCAACTTATTTTTGAAGACCCATTTGGTTCCAATGATGGTGGTCTTCTTAGGTCTAGGGACTAAGTCCCAAACTTGACTTCTTTGAAATTGACCTAGTTCATCTTGCATTGCAATGATCTAATCGGGATCATTTACTGCTTCATCAATTTTCCTAGGTTCAATTTCGAAAATTAAGGCAACTTCATTAGCCTCATTCCTAAAGAAATGATCTAGTTCTAACCCCATGGTGGATGTCTCCAACAATTTGGTCTTGGGGATGACTAGAGGCTAATCTAGTTTGCCTAGGCGTTGGTGGTACTTCTTGAATGAGTTCACTAGACACAAGCTCAGCCTCAGGGTCTGGTTGAACTATGGATTGTCTAGGCTCACCGTCATCGGATTCATCACCATCAACAACATTTGGACTCTCATTCAAACTTAGTCTCCTAAGTTCGAATTGGACTTCATCTTCTGGTTGACCATTGACTTTCGGAATTTCTTCAAAGACAACATCAGAAGACTCTTCAACTAATCTAGATTTCTTGTTGTAGACTCAATAGGCTTTGCTAACTAGGGAATACCCGACTAGTATCCCTTCATCAGCCTTTGCCGTGAACTTTCCAAGGTGATCCTTGGTGTTTAGAATGAATACCTTACAACCAAACACCCTAAGGTGTTTAACCGTAGGTGATTTTCCAAACCAAAGTTCATGAGGAGTCTTCCCTAAAAACCTATGGATGAGGATTCGGTTTTGCTCATAGCAAGCTGTATTTACAGCTTCAGCCCATAAGTAACTCGGTAGTGAGTACTCATTAAGCATGCTTCATGCAGCCTCTTGTAGAACACGGTTCTTCCTCTCTACAACACCATTTTGTTGTGGTGTTCTAGGAGTGGAGAACTCATGTCTATAACCTCTATCTTGACAAAATTCTAAAAACCGTTGATTTTGAAATTCACCTCCATGATCACTTCTAATTGTCTTAATTATTGATGATTTTTCATTTTCAACCCTTCTACAAAAGGAAATAAAAACGTCTAAGGTTTGATCCTTATATTTTAGAAAATAAGTCCATGTATATCTAGTAAAATCATCAATAATAACAAAGCAATATCTACTTCCATTCAATGATATGATAGTGCTACAATCAAATAGATCCATGTGAAGTAAATCTAAAGCGGTAGATGTACTTACAACGCTTTTACCTTTATGTGCAGATTTTGTTTGCTTACCCATTTGGCAAGCATCACAAAGTTTGTCTTTTTCATACTTGATGCTTGGTAAGCCACGGACTAATCCCTTGTTGGCCAACTTCCGGATGTTCTTCATGTTAACATGTGCTAGCCTCCGGTGCCAAAGGGTGGACTTTTCTTCTTTTGACATGAAACACTTAGCAAAAGCATTAGTAGCACTTTTAAATAAAACTTGATAAATATTGTCTACTCTTGTTCCTACTAGTACCGTGTCCAAGGTGTCATGTTGTCTAACTAGACATTGACTTGGTTGAAAATCAATTGTGTAACCCGTGTCACACAATTGACTGACACATAGGAGATTAAATGTCATCCCCTTGACTAGAAGGACATTTGAGATTCTAAGACATTCGGATATTTGAATGTCTCCGATTCCTATGACCTTAAGACTACCATTGTTGCCAAATGAAACATTATCTCTACTTTTCTTGTGAAGTGTGGTAAACAATGATCTATCCCCAGTCATGTGTTTGGAGCACCCACTATCAACGAACCAAGTTGATAGATGCTCCCCCTCAATCATAACCTACACAATTCGAAAAATAGATGTTTTAGGTACCCAAACCTTGGGACCTAAAGCACCTACTAAACAAGTCTTAGGCACCCATGCTTTGACAACTTTCTTTTGAACCTTGGGTGTCCTAGATTGTCTCATATCAGTCCTAGACATCAAGGACACAAATGAAGGTTCTTTGGGTCGGTAACCAATACCGGCCCTATTGTAGACTACCCTTTGGGCATTCAAGATCATGTCTAATGTCTTTGAGCTAGTTGAGAACTTCTCAAGAATATTCTTGAGTCTCTCAACTTCACTCTTCAATGATTTGTTTTCTTCTTCTAGCAATTCATCATGCAAATCATCTACATCCTCAACCTTAGAGGATTTCAAATTTTCAACCTCAAGTTTCAATGATTTAATCTCATCCTCTAACATCTCAATATGCAAGTCATCTATGTTATCATCCCTAGATGAAATCAATCGTTCAATTTCTAATTGCAATGACTTAACCTTATTTTTTGACTTCTTCAACATATTGGTTAAACATGCAATAGCTCTATAACATTTCTCAAGTTCGGGAGAAGTTACCTCTTCATCATTTGAAGATGATGAAGCCGCGTTTGAGGAGTTGGAAGATTCATCACTGCTCTCTTGATCTCCCAATGCCATGAGTGCCACATGCCTTGTGCTCTTCTCCTCCTTTTCTTCATCGGATGAGCTAGATGAGGATTCATCCCAAGTGGCCTTCAAGGCCTTCTTCTTCTTCTTGGATTTTTCTTCTTTCTTTTTGGATTTCTCCTCCTTCTTCTTTAGCTTTGGGCATTCATTCTTGAAATGCCCTTTCCTACCACACTCATAACACGAAGTATTAGACTTATCAACTTTAACTTCACTAGGGTTACCTTTACCCTTGAAGTGTCGACCCCTTCTCATCATCCTTCTCACAAAATTCGCCATCTCGGAGGATGAAGACACGCTGCCATCTTCCTTGGAATCAGACTCGGATTCGGAAGAGGATGAAGATGAAGAGACTTCCTTCTCCTTCTTCTTCTCCTTTTTCTTCTTATTGGATCGTTCCCCATCAACTAAGGCAATCCCCTTCTCCTTGGGGCCTTTGTTAGCCATTTCATGCAATTCCATTTCACAAAACAAATCATCTAACTTAACAATTGATAAGTCCATGGAGACTTTGTAGGCATCCACCATGGATGACCACAAAGCATTCCTTGGAAATGCTTTTAGCACATACCTCACAAGGTCGTGATTCTCGACCTTTTCATCAATCGAATGAAGCCAATTGAGGACTTCCTTGAACCGGCTATGTAACTCACTTACGGTTTCATTCTCCTTCATGGAGAGATTTTGAAGTTGATTGAGGAACAAGTCCCTCTTGGCGATTCTTGAATCCTGGGTGCCCTCGTGAAGTTCGATGAGCTTGTTCCACAAGTCTTTTGCACTTGTGAATGGACCAACCTTGATGAGTTGGTCTTTGTTCATGCCGCATTGTAGAGTGACCACCGCCTTCGCGTTGGCTTCACTCTTTTGAGTTTGTTCGGTCGTCCACCGCCACGATTCAAGTTCTTTGCCTTCATCATCCTTAGGAGGGGTAAAACCCTCCTTCACCGCGAACCAAGTATTGATGTCCATCTTGAGATAATACTCCATCTTTGATCTCTAATATTGAAAATCAGCGCCATCAAAGAAAGGAGGTTGGGTGGTGCTAAAGCTTTCTCTCAACGCCATGGATGATAGCTCTCGGTTGTTAATCCGTAAAAACAGAGCCCCAAGCTCTGATACCACTTGTTGGAACTCGAATGGCTAGAGAGGGGGAGGGGTGAATATAGCCAATCACTTGAACTTTAGCACTTATCAAATTTCTGCACTTAAACTGTTTAGTAGCACAGCGGAAAGAATAGAAACAGAGTATGCAGAAAACTAAAACCCTAAGCTAAGCACAAATGCAAGACGCTAACAAGAGGGTTTACAAGGTTCGGGGATAACTTGTCCCTACTCCTTGGCGTGCCCGTAAGGTGGGTGATCCCTTGATCGTCGACAGATCAAGCCCCGGTGAACACCGGATAGAAAACAACCTCCTTCTCGGTGGAGTAACCTCTCCACATCGTTTCAATCAAAGATATAGTTTTAAGCACAATGAAACATAAGAAAGATCTTACTTAGCACTTTGCAAAGACAAGAACACAGCAAGCTTCCTCCGAGCTCCACCCAGCGACGATCTCACGCAAGAACCCTTTCTCCGTGTCTTCTCGCTGTTGGACTCAAAGCCTCTTGTTCCTTCCTCCAAGTGCTCAAGCAAGGGTTGGTTGCTTCAAAGATCACAGTAGCTTTCTCAAGAGTGGATGATCAGCCAAGAGCACAAGCACGTAGCAAGAAGTCGCAGCACAAAACCAAGGCAACCAAGAACTTCTTCTTGCTCTACTCCACACCACTCCTTTTGCTTCCCTCTTGAGCGCCAGGTGACACCATCTCACTGCAGCCTCCAGCTGCTCCCCTGCAACCACCAACCACCACTAAGCTCTTCTGGACTCCCTGAGCTCCCCTCAGACCAGCCTCAGTCAGCAGCTCCAGCCAGCGCCAACGTCCGTTGCATCCTGAGATGGAAAACAGACAAACCTGCTCCAAGAAAAGACCTCCATTGACTCTCCTTGAGTGTTTGAATCCTTCCCTGTCACCTGCAGCTTAATCAGAGTGTTAGCACAACATATCAAGCAGAAAATCGTGTATCAGATGTTAAGCGTAGAGAATCGGATACGTTCAGACGCGATCAGAGCGTCTGACAGTACATTTTGAATTAAAGTGATCGGTCACTGGACTGATCCAGGGCTCGTGGGTCGGTCACCAGACCGATCCACCGCTTAGCTGGGAGTCCTAGCTCTCGCGGCGACACAAGCCTGATCGGTCACCAGAACGATCAGAGTGGAGCCTGATCGGTCACCAGACCGATCAGGACAGACACTGTCCGATCAAGCTCAAGCCTGATCGGTCCATGTCTGAGTGAACAGTAACCGCGAAAATCAAATCCTAAGTCTTTGATCGGTCACCAGACCGTTCAGGACCTGATCAGCGGGGGAACTCAACTCACTCATTGCTCCCTGATCGGTCACCAGACCGATCAGGAACAAGGCAGTGAGGAAGCTGCCTGCTCCCTGATCGGTCACCGGATCGATCAGGAGCCAAGCAACAAGGCAACGACCTGCTCCCTGATCGGTCACCGGACCGATCAGGAGCCACACAGTAGGTTCCCAACCTCACTGTGCGCTCCCTGATCGGTCACCAGACCGATCAGCCATTGCTGGATCGGTCACCGTACCGATCCACGAAGGAGCAGCTTGCCAACTTCCCTAATCGGTCACCAGACCGATCCAGGGACTCAAACCTAGCCCTCCAAGCTAGGGTTTCATCCAACCTAGCCCTCCAAGCTAGGACTTTTTCACCTAACCCTTCAAGTTGAGAATTTTCACCTAACCCTCCAAGTTAGGACTTTTCACCTAGCCCTCCAAGCTAGGACTTTTCACCCAACTCTTCCGAATTAGGACTTTTCCAAACCTAGCCCTCCAAGCCTGACCCTCCAAGCCAAGACTTTTTCACCTAACTCTCCAAGTTGGGAATTTTCACCTAACCCTCTAAGTTAAGACTTTTTACCTATCCCTCCAAGCTAGGACTTTTCACCCAACCCTCCGAATTAGGACTTTTCCAACACCTAGCCCTCCAAGCTAGGATTTTCTACACCTAACTCTCCAGGTTAGGATTTTCCATCACCTAACCCTCCAAGCTAGGATTTTCCATACCATGCCTAATCCCCGATCAGGACTTAACCTTAATTATAATCATCAACCTAAACTAAAATCGGTGTCAACACCAAAACAACAATCAGGGTCAGACTGCATCAACAGTATCCACCCCGGACAGGTGACTAATCCAAGAATCCGTCGGTGGATCACGCCCCGGATAACCTCTGGCTAGATCTGTCGCTCCTTGTGGGTGGAGAAACCTTGCCACAAACTCAAACAAAGTACTGAGCACAAAGACTACTATCTTGCCTTTAACCAAGATAAGATTCGTCAAGAATTTCAGCCACCACGAAGTCCTCTTTAAATTGGACTCAGGCTGAAACCCTTGCTACCAGTCGACTGACCCCAGGGCAGTCGACTGGTGCCACTGAAATTCGACCATTGCACCCCCAACGTTCGAATTCTCAGCCAACTCACCAGCCACCTACCAGTCGATTGCCCCCAGGGCAGTCGACTGGTCCAGGGCTGAGACCCTTCTGTGAGTTTCATCAGTCGACTGCCCCCAGGCCAGTCGACTGGTCTACTCACACACCTAAGGTTACCCTTCCTGAGTACATTCCACTCCGCACTCAAACCCTAGGTCTTCCCGAGTATAATCACACAACACTCGTACCCTCACGGCTCGACTGACTCCTCATCCGCAGCCTCGACTGTTGCCTTCGCGCCCTCTTCATCTTCGGCTCCCGTCCCTCGGATGCACGCAAGCCTCCAGCTTGTCTCCATGTCATCCTTCATGCATGCCTCAAAGTCCGCGCCCATCAGCTCATCGTCCCTGCTCTCCAAGGTCCCTCAGGTGCACACAAGCCTCCAGCTTGTCTCCATGCCACCCTTCACCGTACCGAGACCATCCAGTCAAGTCCATATGTATAACCTGTACAACCTGCACACTCAACATACACATATAAGAACACAAGGGTAAGTCTAACTTAAACCCTTTGCCCAAACATCAAAACACTTGGTCACTCCGGACCACAGATTGCCTCAACAAAAGGTAGTTCAACCCCTCCGGTAGGAGGGGGTACGATCTCTTATCTTCACATACTATCTTTCTTTCACTATTAATCGGACCACCTACTAACTTAAGCGTCGGAGTGGACTCCGCCGGATCCCTGTCGGCGTGCCCCCCTAACGCTTGTGTTACTTTCACAGGACCCTCCCTTAAGTTCATCAACGACATAGTCCTCCCTGCCGGGGCTGATCCTCAGCCACTGGTCATCGCCGACGACTCCTTTCGGAACAAATTTGGCATCGTCTGTGGGAAACTTCATAACAAAGTACCTGAAGAAGCGCCGATGGCAGGACCAGAGGAACAACCCCTCACCCTCACGCGAGAGGAATTTGACCGCCTGGTGGCTAACACCATCAAGGAAGCCTTGGAGCAGCACCAAATCGAACAGGCCGCCCCGCAACCAGCGGGTTCGACGAGGGAGGAGATCCCCAGAATCTCCGCCTCGCACTCCAGAAGGTCCGTGACTCTGATGGGGCGGCAGGACGGTGCAACCCAAGGCCCTCACAGAGAATCTCCTGGGGAGGGGGAAAAGGTCCACTCAGTGGCCTCTAGTGCTCAGAAGCATGAGGAGGGACCGGGGAGGAGGGATGGACCCAAGATCTTGCAGAAGACTACCGAAGCAGTTCCGCGGGTCAGGGGTCCCTGAGTATGACGGAAAGACTGATCCAGAGGATCACGTCTGTAAGTTCGAGAATGCAGCACTTCTGCACCAATATACGGAGGGAGTGAAGTGCCGAGTGTTTTTGAACACTTTGTCGGGAGCCGCCCAGAGGTGGTTCCAGAGGTTGCCACAGGGTTCCATTAATTCCTTCGCGGAGTTCAAGATGGCTTTCCTTCACTATTTCGCGAGTAGCCGGCGATACCAGAAGACATCACTCAACCTGTTTGCTCTTAAGTAAAAGCCTAATGAACCGCTCAAGTAGTACATACAGCGGTTCAATCGGGTGGCGCAGGATGTGCCCAGTGCGACATCGGAGATACTCGTTAGTGCTTGCACCCATGGGCTAGCGGAAGGGGACTTTTTTCGGTCCTTGGTGAGGAAGCCCCCGCCAGTTTTGACGACTTGCTAGGACGCTCAGTCAAGCATGTCAATGTGGAGGAAGTACAGTACGCCCGGTGTAAGGATCCAGCTGGAGCTCCTCCTCCTACGGTCGCCCCTCGGTCAGACAGAAAGGAGCCCCCAGCTCCATCACGGGGGAAAGATCTGTTGCCCAGAAAAGACCACTGGGCTAGTAAGCGTCGACTGGTGGAAACAGTGGACACCGAATAGCCGAGGCAGCGCCCAAGTACAACAGTTATCATGGCAGTTCGACTCACTCCACCGAAGAGTGCCATGCCCTGAAGAAAAGGTTCACTAAAGAAGCGGAGACTAAACCCTGGAGGAAATGGAACAAGTCAGGGTATCACCGAAGGTCGCCACGACGAAGCCCTTCTCCTCGTCGACGGCTTGTAGGGAAAAAGAAGTCCGACCACAGTCCCGGTCACGATCCAGAGGGAGAAGCCGGGGGCCTGCGCCTCGAAGATCCCTATCCTCGGAGAGAGACCCCCAAAAGGGCAAAGCCCCTATGCGAGGCCCCCCTTCTGGCTACGTAGGAGTCATCTCTAGAGGGCCTACCGGGGGAGACTCTAACCGAGCTCGGAAATCGTACACCCGGCGGTTGGAAAACTACTCAATTGGGACAAGTCGAAGCCAGGTGGCGGGCCCGACTATCTCGTTTGGACCATCCGATCTCGAAGAAGTGGAAGCTCCCCATGAGGACACCATAGTGATCGTAGCCCGCATCGCCAATTATGAGGTAAAACACATCTTCGTCGACACAGGGAGTTCCGTGAATATCCTGTATAAGGCGGCCTGGGAACAGATGCAGATAGACGAGGATGAACTAATCCCCGTTTCAACCCCCTTATTCGGCTTCATGGGATATCACGTACAACCATTGGGGCAGATTACCTTGTCACTCTCGCTGGGTAACGACAGGCTTGAAAGGACCCGGAGGACTCCTTTCTTGATTGTCGATGCGCCTTCCTCCTATAATGCCATCCTGGGACGACCAGCGCTCAGTACCTTTCAGGCGGTGGTCTCTGTATATCACCAGAAGATCAAGTTCCCGGTGGGCGATCGAGTGGTGGAAGTCTGAGGGGATCAGCTAGTTTCACGGAGGTGCTACAGTGGCGAGGTCAGGGCTGAGTCTAGGAAGAACCAACAGGACTTGGAAGAATAGCCGTTGAAGAAAAAGAAATAAGCGCAGGAGATCCCAATGTGACCGACGTCCCTGATATTTCTTATCGTGGTAAGATTTGCAATTTCTTTAGAGTAACTGTCTATATCTCTCTGTGCGCTTGCAGCAAAGTCAAGTAATAAAATGGGGTGCCTCATTTAAAATGACAAATGTGGTACAGTACCACTGCTACTTAGGCATGGCTTGGGACCTACGCGCCCGGCCAAGTAATTAAAAACCCTAATACCCCACCGGCCAGCCGACGCCAGGGGTACTTAGGCTTGGTTTGGGACCTACGCTAACAGCCAAGTAATCCAAAACCCTAATACCCCGTCGGCCAACCGATGCCCGGGGTACTTAGGCTTGGTTTGGGACCTACGCGCCAGGCCAAGTAATCCAAAACCCTAATACCCCGCCGGCCAGTCGACGCCCGGGGTACTTAGGCGTGGTTTCGGACCTACGCGCCCGTCCAAGTAATCTAAAACCCTAATGCCCTGCGGTCCAGACGGCGCCCGGGGTACTTATGCTTGGTTTGGAACCTACGCGCCCAGCCAGGTAATCCAAAACCCTAATACCCCGACGGTCAGCCGACGCCCGGGGTACTTAGGTTTGGTTTGGGACCTGCGCGCCCGGCCAAGTAATCCAAAACACCAATAGCCCCGCCGGCCAGCCAACGCCCGGGGTCCTTAGGCTTGGTTTGTGACCTACGCGCCCGACCAAGTAATCCAAAACCCTAATACCCCGCCGGCCAGCCAATGCACGGGGTACTTAGGCTTGGTTTGGGACCTACGCGCCCGGCCAATTAATCCAAAACCCTAATACCCCGCCGGCCAGTCGACGCCCGGGGTACATAGGCTTGGTTTGGGACCTACGCGCCCGGCCAAGTAATCCAAAACCCAAATACCCGTCGGCCAGCCGACGCCCCGGGTTACTTAGGCTTGGTTTGGGACGTACGCGTCCGCCTAAGTAATCCAAAACCCTAATACACCGCCGGCCAACCGACGCCCGGGGTACTT